>CAJQZJ010033149.1:9271411-9342367 GCA_907164525.1 Lophiomys imhausi
TCCCTTTGATCTCCTTTAGTTGTCTTATTGCTCTAGCAAGGACTTCAAGTACTATATTGAAGAGATATGGTGAAAGTGGACATCCTTGTCTTGTCCCTGAGTTTAGAGGAAATGCTTCAAGCTTCTCTCCATTTAATTTGATGTTGGCTACTGGTTTGCTGTATATTGCCTTTATTATTTCTAGGTATGGTCCTTGTATGCCCGTTCTCTCCAGAACTTTTAGCATGAAGGGGTGTTGGATTTTGTCAAATGCTTTTTCTGCATCTAGCGAGATTATCATGTGGTTTTTTTCTTTCATCTTGTTTATGTGGTGAATTACATTGATAGACTTTCATATATTGAACCATCCCTGCATTCCAGGGATGAAGCCTACTTGATCATGGTGTATGATACTTTTGATGTGTTCTTGAATTCGGTTTGCTAGTATTTTATTAAGTATTTTTGCATCTATGTTCATGAGGGAGATTGGTCTGAAGTTCTCTTTCTTTGTTGGGTCTTTGTGTGGTTTAGGAATCAGAATGACAGTGGCCTCATAGAATGAGTTTGGCAGTGATCTTTCTGTTTCTATGTGGTGGAAGAGTTTTAAAAGTAATGGTGTTAGTTCCTCTTTGAAGGTCCGGTAGAATTCTGTGCTAAAGCCATCTTGCCCTGGGCTTTTTTTGGTTGGGAGATTATTAATGACTGTTTCTATTTCCTTAGGTGTTATTGGGCTGTTTAAGCTGTTAATCTGATTTTGATTTAGTTTTGGTAGGTGGAATTTATCGAGGAAATTGTCCATTTCGCCTAGGTTTTCAATTTAGTGGAATATAGATTTTTAAAGTAATGCCCGAATATTTTCTGGATCTCCTCAATGTCTGTTGTTATTTCTCCCTTTTCATTTCTTATTTTGTTGATTTGGGTTCTTTCCCTTTGCCTTTTAGTTAATTTGGCTAGGGGTCTGTCTATTTTGTTGATTTTCTCAAAGAACCAACTCTTGGTTTCATTGATTCTTTGTATAGTTCTTTTTGATTCTAAGTTGTTGATTTCAGCTCTAAGTTTGATGATTTCCTGTCTTCTGCTCTTCTTGGGAGTGTTTGTTTCTTTTTTTTCCAATTCACCCAGCTTAGCTGTTAGTTCACTAATATGAGCTGTCACAATTTTCTTTTTGAAAGCACTTAGTGCTATGAAGTTTCCTCGTAGCACAGCTTTCAATGTATCCCATAGGTTTGGGTATGTTGTGTCTTCATTGTCGTTGGATTTTAAGAAGTCTTTGATTTCCTTCCTTATTTCTTCCCTGACCCAGTGGTCATCCAGTAAGGAGCTGTTCAATTTCCATGTGTGTGTAGGCTTTCTGTTAATTCTTTTACTGTTGAAGACCAGCTTTATTCCATGGTGGTCTGATAAGATACAAGGTGTTATTTCAATTTTCTTGTATCTACTGAGACTATCTTTGTGACCAATTATGTGGTCGATTTTGGAGAAGGTTCCGTGGGGTGCTGAGAAAAAGGTGTATTCCTTTGTGTTTGGGTGAAACGTTCTGTAGATATCTGTTAGGTCCATTTGTTTCATGATCTCTGTTAGACTCAATATTTCTCTGTTTGTCTTCTGTCTTGATGATCTGTCCTTTGTTGGGAGTGGGGTGTTGAAGTCTCCCACTACTAATGTCTTGTGATCGACATGCGCTTTAAGTTTTAGAAGTGTTTCTTTTACGAAAGTAGGTGCCTTTGTATTTGGGGCATAGATGTTCAGTATTGAGATTTCCTCTTGATGAATATTCCCTTTAATGAGTATATAGTGCCCTTCTTTGTCTTTCTTCATTAACTTCAGTTGGAAGTCTGTTTTGTTTGATATTAGGATGGCTACTCCAGCTTGCTTCCTGGGTCCATTTGCTTGGAAAACCTTTTCCCAGTCCTTTACTCTGAGGCAGTGTCTATCTTTCGTAGTTAGATGTGTCTCTTGTATACAGCATAAGGAAGGGTCTTGCTTGCGGATCCACTCTGTAAACCTATGTCTTTTTATTGGGGAGTTGAGTCCATTGATGTTGATGGATATTAGTGACCTGGGGTTGTTATTTCCCATTAGTTTGGTATAGGCGGTGGTCCTGTTCCTCTTTTGGTTTAGTTGCTGATGGGTTTTCTATTCCCTTTGTTTTCTTGGGTGGAGTTTTCTTCTCTGGGTTGGGATTTTCCTTCTAGGATTTTCTGTAGGGCTGGGTTTGTGGGTAGATATTGTTTAAATTTGATTTTGTCATGGAATATCTTGTTTTCTCCATCTATGTTGATAGAGAGTTTTGTTGGGTAAAGTAGTCTGGCTGGGCATCTATGATCTCTTAGGACTTGTAGTATATCTGACCAGGCCCTTCTAGCTTTTAACGTTTCTGGGGAGAAGTCAGGTGTAATTCTGATGGGTCTGCCATTGTATGTGACTTGACCTTTTTCTCTTACAGCTTTTAATATTCTTTCTTTGTTCTGTACATTTGGGGTTTCAATTATTATGTGGCAAGAGGAGTTTCTTTTCTGGTCTAATCTGTTTGGTGTTCTGTAAGCCTCTTGGATTTTTATTGGCATCTCTTTTTTCAGGTTTGGGAAGTTTTCCTCTATGATTTTGTTGAAGATATTTCCTGGACCTTGGAGTCGGGAGTCTTCTCTTTCCTCTATACCTATAATTCTTAGGTTCCGTCTTTTCATTGAGTCCTTGATTTCTTGGATGTTGTGGGTGAGAGATTTTTTAGCCTTCTCATTTTCTTTGGATGTTGTACTGATTTCTTCCACTGAATCTTCCATGCCTGAGATCCTGTCTTCCATCTCTTGCATCCTATTGTTGATACTCACATCCGTAGTTCCTGTTCTCTTCCCTTGGTTCTCCACTTCCTCTTTTAACTCTGACTGTGTTTTCTTTATTGTTTCTATTTCTATTTTCACGTCTTGTATGGTTTTGTTCGTTTTGTACATTTCCTTCTCCAGCTTGCTTGTTTTTGTATGAAAATCTTTCATGGCTTTTTCCTTTTCCTGTTCAAGCTCTGTCACCTTGGCTTGGAGCTCTTTAATGGTGTTGTTCCTTGTTTTGATTTGTAGAATTGTGGCTTCTTTGAATTCCTTCATAGATTTAAGTTCTTCTTGCAGGGACTCTATCACTTTCCATAATGCAGAATTGTCAATGTTTTCATGTGTTTCTGCTGGTGTGTGGTCATCCAAATTGGATGAGCTAGGATGGTTCTGCTTTGTTGGAGTCATAATTCCTTGATTTCTATTTTTTTTTTTTGACCTTTCGCCATTGGATGCATTTAGCTGTCTGTTTTCTGTGCTTGGAACCACAGTGGATGATTTGGTTCAGGGGACGAGTTACTTGGCTATCTGTCGTTGCTTACAGGGGGATTTCAAGGTCACTGTGGTTTTAATTGCCAGAGGCACTGTGATCTGGTGCAGCCTATTCCCAGGTTGTGAGTAATGGACCAGGATTGTTTCACTGCTCCCAATTCAGACTTCCCTATGTTGCACTCTGAGTTATCAGCCTGTAATGGTTCTGATGGTATGGGCCTGTTTGCCCAGGCACAGATTCTGTGGGCTTTGTTTGTCATCACGGAGGCTGACAGGGTCTGGCTCCACACCTAATATGTCTGGATTTTCCAGGATACAGCTATGGTCCCGATTTCTGGTTTCTCTCTAGGCTTCTCGCCACAGGGCTGGACTCTGTGCCTGATTCCCTTCCTGTCTGCACCACCACGGGTCCCGTGGGTACCCCAAGCCCCGGATCCTCCGGCTGCCTGAGTGGACCTCTCGTCCCAGCAGCTCAGCCATGGGTGCACGGATCCCTGGCCCTGCCCACGCCTGTCTCTCTCCCCAGATGACCTGCCGTGGATTTGGCCCTTCCAGCCGTGCTCCCTCCCCAGCTGCGCTATCGTGAGTGTGCGGGATTTGGCCCCTCCCACCTGCTTTTGTGTTCCCAGCTTCCCGCGCTCTCTCGGAACCTCCTGCCCTCCGCTTCACGAGCGGCTGCGGACCACCCGCTGAGCCCCCTGTTTGTTCCTTGCTAAGCCTTCCACTATCTCACAAAGTTTTTTAAGTGGGTATAAGTTCAACCTGATGTGTGGGGAGCCCAATAGGACAGCGATCTATGGCCAAGTGGCCTCTGATCCTGCCTGCTGTGTGTTGGGATCAATCTTACCAGGCGCCTCTCCAAATGGGAGTTCCCGAATCCCGGGTTTAGTGGCCTCCGTGTCTGTGAGAGATGGGTGAGAGCCTTGCCCTGGGACTTTTAACAGTCCCTTGGGAGCTGTGAGTGTTCCCAGGGGGGGTCTAGCCCCTCCGGTTTTTGCACAGTGCCCAATAACTCTGTGTTTTTTATGGCTCTTTTTTCCCCCGCGTTCAAAATGTGTCAGTGTAGGTCGCCGCCATCTTGGCCCCCTCCACCTATTTTTTTGTTTTATGCCTTTGTTAAACCTTGATAGTTGAGCTCCGCTGTCAACTTGACAAAGATTTAGAACACCATGGGAACAAATGTGTGGACATACATGTGATGGATTCTCTATATTGGGTTAACTGGAATGAAAAGACCCACCCTAAATATGAACAATACCTTCCCATAAGCTGGGTTCGTGGACTGAATACAAAGGAGACAGCAAAGCGTACACAAGCATTCATTTATCACTCTCTATTTCTTAACTGTGGGACACAATAAAACCACTCTGGTGCCACACCCTCCCTGCATGGTGTATTCCCTAGAACTGTGAACCAACATAAACCCTTCCTCGCTTAAGTTGCTGTTGTTGGGTATTTTATCACAATAATGAGACCTGCAACTAATATATTTCTCATCTGGTTGAGATGACTTCTCTGCACTCAAAACAGGACCAACATGCAAATTGTCTGTATCTGTAAGCTTCTGCAGAATGTTCCTTTTCTTGCTCCTGATACTAGCTTGATCTAGGACCCTTGCAGTGTTCCTTAAGCCAGATGGACATTCCTCCTTCCTAGGCAATGAAGAGACTGAACCTCATGAACATGGCTTTGGGTGTAGATCATCTAAGAGTAGACATCCCACCTGTCCTTCCTAAATTGTAGGAATAGGATACAGGACTGTAAGAGTCACCTAGCTCATCCTTTGGGCTGAATTCCTCGACCTACGGGAGACTTTAATATTACATCCATCCTGAATGCTGTGTGTTAGCCTGCAGAGGTAGCCCTCAGGGAAAGGAGTAAGGTAGGGTATGCCAGGAAGACTTGGGAACTTTTTCCATGGCAGTCAAGGGAACACATCAAAAGAAAAGCCCTGTTTCCCTAGAATTGTTCCCTCTGTGCTTCCTTCAAGCCAAGAGGAATGACATCACAACAAAACAGAGGAGTTGCCAAGACATACTCTACAAAAATGTCCTCACATGGTTACATTTTCTGCAAATTACAGCGTTTGGAGTATAAATCAGAGTAATTGTTTAAATCAGAGTGACTGTTGAAACAGATTTCCAGTGATCAAATCAAAAACGCAATCATTCTGCGGTTCCCTGGTGCTTGGAGCCCCACATACTTCTGAAAGTGTCGGTTGTCAGTTACACAGGGTGTTTACATTACCATGCTGCCCGAACAGAGAAAATATATATTTTAAGAAGAAAATGTGAATCCAGGGTTACAAGAATGTTTCTGAAACAGCTAAGTCATCTTGTTTCAAGTAAAACCAGATGTTTGCATCAAGAGAAAGCCAATCATTTCTTTTAATTATGCTCAATGGTCAGGCCACCAGGAATACCCACATGTGTACACATGAGCCAGTAGAAATCAAAGGCTTTGTGACAGAGAAAGCAATCAGCAACTCCCAGACCACCAAATGGCATCCCCACCACCAGCTCTGAATACTGTTTGTGTACCTGCTCCAGAAGAGCACGCAGCAAGGTGAGTCCTCCTTGTACCATATCCAGTAACAATGCCCCACATCCCACCTTGATGCATGCCCCCCTCCCAGAAGTCTGGAACAAGTCCAGCTTCAGAATGGATTCTCTACTTCTGAATATTTATGAAGAATGTCCTTGGAAAATATCTTGGACTGTCTAACTTTTATTTAATGTGCCCTGTCTGGTTATTTTTCTGTCCCTAAGTCCTTGGGAATATAAGCAAAGTGGGAGACCGTTCCCTTGTCTTTGTTCAATGGGGATATTCAATGGGGTTTTTCCATGGTCACACCTCCAGGTAGTAGAAGCAAACCTCACCTGTTATCCTGCCCTCTGTTATGATGTCCTGTGGGTACAGTGGTTCTAGGGAGAAGTTATATCTTAGTCAGGGCAGAGGGAAGGTTCTGGAATTCTCTGCTTCCCTGTTAAGATCTCTTGGCTCAATTTAGGAGAAAGTCCTTCTACCTGAAAGAAGGCGCTGAGCATAGTCATTCGTGCCTGACAGTGAACTCCACTGGTAAAGTCCTAGAGACATAGATCTACAAGGTCCCCTGAACTGAAGAGCAGCAACATTCCCAAGATTTCAGTAAACACAGCCAACTAAGCCTTGTTCCAACTTGCTAGTAATTTCTGAGTATTTATTTTTGTTTCAAATGAACTCTAGAATTGCCCCCTAAAAGTATTTAATGGCACAAACTTAATGCTCAGGGCTGGACAGAGATCAGTGATAAGAGTACTTGCCTGATATATCCAAAGCCTTGGGTTTGATTCTCAGTACTAGATAGAAAAAATAATATTTCCTTTGAGTGTATCCCTTAAGTTTCATTGTTTAGGTATATACCTCATAATTTTAACTATAAATCAGTATTAGTTTTCTTTAACAAGTCTTCCTTTCTTTATCTATTGCTTTGCACTGCTTCTACTTCAGGCTTTTCCTAAGCAAAAGTAGTCACATAATTAGCCACAAGATCACAGATAGGTTATATGAGCTATGTATGTTTCTGATCTGTCAAAATGAAGATACAACCATTAAAACACAAGTATTTACCCGTGTTATCTTTGCAATCATCCTGCTTTAGGAAAAGCTGCTGTAAACTGTTTTGTAGAATCCCAGTGTCCCTTTCAAATCTGTAGTCGTACCACTTAGTCACATTAACCCTTTAAACTGCATTGCACTCAATGTTATGTGTGACCATTGAAGTCTAGACCACATCTCCATGAGTGCTGAAGCCACTCAAGCAATTTCTCTGGTTGGGAGACATAAGACCATGTTCTGTTTGTTCCTGTTAGAAACAATGGCCGTTCCCAACCAAGAGAATAGGAGAAGCATTTTCTCTGATTCATTATGGGAAGGTGTGGACAAGAATTCAAATGACACACACGTGGGGATACACAAGATCTCCTGGAAATCAACCTTGCCTTGGCTTTTCTAACAAGGAGACAAGAAAATCTTTAAAGCCATGGTCATCAACAAATCCAAGCTAGAATTCTAGGCTGCGTCGAGTTCCAGAGATTGCCACCAGAGGGCAGCAGGGCACACAGACACCTTTGTTTCCCCCATTCAGAGAGAAAGCTGTAGGTGGAAGTGCAGTTAGCTTGTCCCTAAGGCTCTTAGTAAGAATGGAACACATCACAGCTCAGAACCCCAGCCTCCAGCTCCTAACTGAGGCCCCTCTACTTGCCTCCTGGGTCTCAGGAAAGGGACATTGTGGCTGGTTTGTGCAGTTGTGTTCTACAATTGAAGAAACTGCCTGGAAAGGGCTCAGCATTGCCCCACCACCACAAAACATGGTATTCCCTAGTGACTCCAAGATCTAACCACTTTACCTCAACCCATAGTTAGAGATATATCTCACACTGCAATCAACTTCTAGCATGCCATATACCATACACTAAAGTAGGATGCCTTTTCACACAATACCCTGCTATCTTACTGGACAATTCTCGCTGCTTTAATTTAACAAGTGCTAACTGGCAACCAGACATGGTCTGAAGTCTGATAACCTGAAGGGAAGCTCTCCAAGGAACATGGAGTGCATTATCCCCAATCACCATGGAAGCCGAGCCCTATGGGAGTCTCAGAGAGTCTACACATGACGAGTTTCTCTATTAGCCAAGGGAAAAGAACATCTCAGTGAACACTCACCGCAGACTCCAACGGTCATTTTGCTTCATTTAGTCTGTGTCACCCCATCATGATTTTCACTCTTTCAGCACTAACTTACCTCTGGGAGTTTTGTCAGAAGCTCCATGCCATGACCTCTGCCTTCAGATATGTTGTGTTCAGCCTTCCCTTGCATGCTGCAGAACCTGTGTGGGTTCCAGACCTGTGTGAGACAGAGGAAGAGACAACATGATACTAGAAAGCCCGAAGATGCCCTCATCTCAGGGGCTTACTGATAGAAGGTTCAAGGATAAGGTTTGAGCAGGGGGGCATAATCTCAGAGACGATTCCCAAACAGAGCCTCCATGACACTTTGCAGCACTCAGCCAGGTATTTGTTTCCCAACCCACACAGTAGACTCTTACCTTGCTATTGTGTGCCAGTAATAGCTCTCCTAGAACTGCCTTCCTTGCCCATCCCAGCTAGGTCAGCTTCAACCCTTCCTTCCAGCACATCATTCTATAGAGAAACTGCCCTCGTTCTCATTGCTGAGGAAAACTATATTAACTATAAAGAAAATGATCAAAGCCCCAAGCCAAGGACTCTGTCCTGAAGACAGTCCCCCAGCTGGGCACTGTCCCTCATGAACAGCTGTGGCCCCCAAAGATGACTTAGGAAGAGCCGATTCTTTCATGGTATGTGGTAAGTGCTAGATGTGCAAAGCAATGCATTGAATGCCAAGGTGAAGAAAAAAATAAGTTATACCTTGACCATCTGTGTTTTGGAACAGGAGGTGATAAAACCAAGCAAGACTGGGTTTTTACATGGAAGACCATGTTAACAAGGACATCTACTTGTGTATTCCCAAGCAAGGTATTGGAAGTTGGTTCTTTCAAAGGCAAAGGAGTACATCTTGCAATCAGAAAGTAAAATACCAAGTCCAGGGTGGGGACAGACTCCCTATCCCACCCCAACACTGAGCCAAGGAGGATAAGAGCCTGTCATATGGGATCCTGTGGAGCTATGAGTCAGGAGCCCCAAGGCAAAGCCACAAGAAGTTCCTGGACAAAGCAGGTATGGAGCTGGCCACTCTAGCATGCCCTGCCCTCCCTGCTCAAGTTTGCAGGACTGGGCTTTTCCAAGTGCCTCATGATCTATGATGTTTGAAATGGCACAGAGAGGGAGAGGGAGCCCTGCAAAGTCACAGGCATTACCACAGGTGCCTCCAGTTTCTGTAGGTATGACACCCTGAGCTCAACAGAGACAAGCCCGGGAGTGAGTGCACTGCCAAGTGCATCACATTTATATAGCACCTAGAATCAGGAAGGACAAGGCTCATACCCCTCTGTACTTTTTTGCCCAAACACAGACCCTGTGTTCTTTTTCCACAGTCTGTAAAAAGTCTCAGTGCTTAGATATTACAGAGGGAGATGAACAGTTGAGCTCTGGTCCTAATTCTCTCACGTAAGTTCTGTCTCTTCAGGGCTTGTAAATAGTATGTGGGTACCAGGAGGACCCTATATGCTCATCAGCCATCAGTCCTAGACAGTTGTTAACAGATACCCACTCTGCTGGTCCATCCCTGGGGACCCCTGGGACCAGTCCCCCACATTGTCTAGGCATTTGGCACTCCTAAAATACTACCTCTAAGGCATATGGGCAACCATAACTGTTCACAGAAGCTCCGGAGCTCCCTCATGTCCCACATCCTTCTAGGAATTTCTCTGGAACTTGGGAACAAGAAAGTAATGAGGGATACCTCTTCCTTCATGTTTCCCCTCTCATCCACGACTTTTTGTGCATTCTCTTTCTGTTCACTTCCTATGAATACTCTTTTCAACACTCACAACTTTTAAAAGCAAAATTCAGGATGGAAAGTGTCTTGTGCTTCTGAACTTAGCCTCAGCTCTCTGTAGACCAGGGGTACCCCAGAAAACCTAGCCCTATTTACACTTAAATAGGGGTGGAAAATACATGGAGGGATACAGCCTAAATGTACATCTTAAATTTATCTTGACATAATTTCCTAAACTAGCAATCATTTGTGCATCTAGCAATTTAATGAAGCATTAACAAGCATACTTGCTAGCCCCCATGGTTGGAAGCTGTGTCCCAGGGGCAAATACAGGAGCAAAGAATCTCCTCTTAAGCCACACAACCGTCACAAACACAGACAAAAAGAAGCATTAGTCTGTATAGAGAATCAACAAAAAACTTCAGGATAGTTCTGAGAGACTAAAGCTTCATGTATGAGGTCCCAGATGATCCCACCAATAGTTAAGCTAACAGCCAAATGGGAAGAGCATACATCGTAGATCCAATGATGAGCAATTCCCAAATAAGACATGGTGTCTTATCTGACTCCAAGCTTACTCCAAGACTTGCCTCACTATCTTCCTTTCACAGATGACAAAACAGAGATCAATTGTCTTGCCTAAGATAGCACAGTCCATTGCAAAAGAACGAGGGCCCAACCTAGGGTCTATCTGACTCCAACATGTCCCTGCTCTTATTCTAAGGAGTAGTGCTCTTCTTGTAATTTCCCTCAATGTTCCAGCTATTTCCTTCCTACAAGGTATTAGCATTTCAATTTTTCCTCCTTGGTCCCTTGGTAAGGGCAACCTGAAAGGAGGTCACCATGTTCCCAGCTGCTCTCCGCAGGAAAGAGTTGTCCAACACCACCTGGTCTAGCCTCACTGTGGCTCAGAGAGCTGGCCTCTGTCCACTGCCTGCCCCAGGGCTTGGCCCTGCCTCTGCTTCTCTGCCCTGAGGTTGAAACGGTAGGGCCAGTATGAAGTAGACCAGATGGACCTCGTGGAACCCACAATGACTGGCTGGTGGTATTCAGCTCTATTTTTATTCACAAAAAATCTGTTCTGTATTTTATTCTGCTTTGGGGCAAGGAGAGGTCAGCTCTGTTCACCTTTGTTGTAAGACGAGAGCATAGCAGGAAATGAAGTGACAGAAAAGCCAACCAGCGAGAGGGAGAAAGGGCAGAACACTGGGAAATTAAAAACCTGTGTTTAGATCAGAGTGGAGGGTGTCAGCGTGCCGCTCCAGGGGGTGGCTCCCCTGGGCTGGGTCACATAGATCCATGTGTGGCTGCCATGCATGACAAGTTGCACGTGCAGCCCACCAGTTTGGTGCCGGTGGCCTGACACTCACAATGACCCATCTAGGGACCCAAAACTGGCCCAAGATTTGGCTGCTTTCCAGTCACCTGTGCCTTCTGGCTCCCCTGGGGTCACTGGATGGAAGTTTGCCAGGAAACTGAGCCCACAGCTCAGGAGTTTGCATGTCACCCACCCTTGTCTTCCTGAAGTTACTGGGTCTGCTCTCCATGAAAAAACACTGAGGCCCTAAAACAGAAAAACAACAACAATAAACAGTCAATAGATACGGATAATTGCTCAGAGATGCAGATGAAACAGCTCTCTAAAGGCTCCATCTCACTCCCACGTGACTTCACTTCCTCTACATCTTTCAAGGGCCACCTCAAAAATCCCTCCTTGCAGCCTTCTCTGATCCAGAGATACAGTCGGGAAGCCCGGCACCCCCAAACAAATGCTAGGCTGGCACTGAAAGTCAGCTCACCTCTCCTCGTGGTAAATGTGGAGGCAATGTTTCTTTCCACCTAGAAAATAATTACTAAGCAGCTCTTAAATGCCAGCTATGTTGTGCACACATACTGGACCACGAAACAGGTTTCTACCCAGAGAGGCCCAAAAAGAAGGTAAAAGAGTAAACATGCATAACCTTCCATAACAGAAGCAGGGGGAGAAAAGCTGACCTCACGTCCCCACAGGCACATACAACAGGGGCTCATTTCAGCTAGATGAACCAACATGGCTTTATGGAACCAAAGAATACTGGAGAGCAACCCAGAGGGGAATAAAAACAGGATTGTTTAGTTTTATATTAACTTTGTTTATTGCCAAAACTGTGATCCTAGGATTTAGGGAGCATTAAGTATATCAGAGTAGGGAGCACTTTTGTTTCTGGGAGCTACCTGGGGAGCAGTGGGTAGCACAGCTCAGGTTGCCATTACAGAGAACCCTAGCAGGTGCCTTAACCAACAGAAGTTTATTTCTCTGGACTCTGAAATTTGAAGTCTAAAACTAATTGGTCGGCAGGGCTGGCTCCTGCAGAGGCCTCCCCTCTTGCCTTGCAGATCTTCTTTCTTCCATGTGTTTCTCAATCTCTTCTCCCTCAAAGAGTACAAATTGGGTTGGACTAGAGCCCACCCATACTAACATCCTCCCTTCAAATGAATTATTTCTTTTAAGTAATTTATCTCCAAATATGATGCCATTCTGCGGAAAGGAAGTTTGGGGTCTCACGTATAAATTGAGTGGGAGGGAGTACAATTTGGTCAGGAACATGTCCAAAGAAGGGGATCCTTGGTGTAGAAGTTTGAATGAGATGTCCTCCGTAAGTCTCAAGCATTTGAACACTTGGTCCCCAGTTGGTGGCTGTTTGGGGAGGATTAGGCCTTGCTGGAGCCTAATGCCTCTGGGGATGGGCTTTGATGTTTCAAAAGATTTGTGCCATTTTGAGTTAGTTCCCTCTACTTCCTGTTTGTGGCTTGAATAGTGAGCTCTCAGCTGTTTCTGCTGCTATGGATTCTGCTTGGTCATTACTGACCCTAACGCTTTGGAACCCAAAGCCCAAATAAGCTCTTTCTTCTATAAGTTGCCTTGGTCATGGTGTTTTATCACAGAATTAGAAAAGTAACTGACACACCTGGGATACAGAAAGAAAGAGCAATAGAGGCGAGTGGCATTGAGATTGGGAGAGCCTTGAGCTGTGGGAACTTTTCAGAATCTACTGAATCTCTACTCATTTGTCTGAGTTTCATGCTGTGGATTAGTGTTGTGAAAATAAACCCTGTGCTCTGCTCTGTGCAATAGATAGCAGCAGCCTGGTAGCTGGTGTTCTGTGATCAAACAGAACTAGCTTTCCTGCAGGGCTTTTTAGGACCCTGAAGTGAGCCAATGGGCACTGTAAGCCTTCAAACAGAAGCAAGAAAAAGTGGGGCTAAATAATTAGCACAAGGAGAGACTTCCCATTCCCAGTGGCCTCAGATACCCAGACACAGATGCCAGTCCAGACTCCTCCCCACCTCCTACCTTAGCCTTGGCCTCCCTCACCTCCCCACTGAAAAATCAGCAGAAACACAGAGCTCTGCAAAAGAGGAGGAAGGGTCTATGGGAGCTCTAGGAAGCTGTACAAGGTCTGTGGAGAGCATGGACTGTTAGCCCCAGAGGGATGTTGGACTACAACCTCCCAACTGTGTTTCCCCCACAGCTGTGGGTATTCTGAAGCACAGAGCAAGAGATGCATCTGTAGCCATTTGCTATTGAGGATTTTCTATGGATCACCCTCCAGTCTATCAGAGACCTGTTGTTCCTTCTTTTCTCATTTGCTTTGCTTCCATCAGTAACATATGTGACTAAAACGTCTTTTGCCTATTTCTCAACCCCCTCCTATTTGGACCCTGCTAGTTGATGGCCACTTTTATACACATTTCTAAAAAAAAAAAAAAGGAAGACTGTACATTTCTTAGTATGTCTTCTTAATGCCACTTCAACATGCCTGTATGTCAAATGACAACATCAAATACGTTCTCTCCAGCAACAGAGGAAATCCTCTCATCATTCCCCAACATATACACACACACACACACACACACACACACACACACACACACACACTCACACGTATACTCAAGAGCATATACATTCAAGGGGTTAGTCAGGTCAATGGAGAAAAACCATGCCCTGATCCTTGCTCATGAACACATCACTGATCCCAATAATAACAGCCATGTGGTATGCCCCAGATACCATGAGTATTTGCTGTCATCTGTCACAAAGGCTCAAAAAGTAGAAATTGACAGAGGTTTTTCTTTTAGGTAAGACTCCTCCTGTCTTGGCTTCTTAACTTAGCCAGACTATTGAGTGCCGGGAAAAGCTTTCAGCACAAGCTTTTCCCTAGCACAATCAATAGAGTAACTTTGAGTGTTCTGAGTGGCACAGAAACGGAAAGTCATAATCCCTGGGCATCCTCCCAGTACCTGCTGCTACTCAATGCCCAAACCACCTATGATATTCAGAGCAGCATCCAGGAATCCAATCTCCTTAGATTTTTTCAAATGGGAATATCTTGCAACGATGAAATGAGAACACTCCATAATAATCTGGGACTTGGGGACTCTCAATCCTGCCTTTTGTCTCCCACACAGTAAGAGAAGAGTGTGAGTTTCTTCAATGGAAAGTTATCTCTGTGGTTCCTTCCAGTTCCTAAGCATGTAGCTCCTGCTCTTCTACAGCTGATAATGCATGGTGTTCACTTTGCAGGAAAGAAATTTCTTTTTAGGCTGTGAAAGTTGTAAACATAGACTGATAGTAACTTTGTATTGATTTGGGACACATTAATTCAATGCTAAGTGAATAGCTAGACTACTATTTCAGTGTGCTTTAAATGATGAAAAAAATTAATCAGTTGGGAAATAATTCTTGTCCCCCAAAAGGTTTCTTTGAGAACATATCTTCTTTTCATCTTTGCAGCCAAATGGCATTTTATCCAGTTACTCAAAGAGAAGGAGAATAGGTCAGAAGGTTTTCTCTGAGTTTCCCTCAATGTTACCAGTGATTGGGATGTAGACAGGTGTTCTAGAATCTTGGCCTCTTATTCAAGGAAATAAAAGCCCACACAAATTGCAAAGTAATAGGGAAATTCTTTTTAAAGAAAAGCAATAGAAAACATTGAATTCAGAGAACAGTGGGCCACATGATTGATAATACTCAAGGATTAGTCTTTGTGGCTTCCTTTTATGGGGTTCAAGATAAAGAGGGCTAATATCCAAAATTGGTAAAGAACTCAAGAAATTAACCACCAAGAAACCAAATAATCCAATCAAAAAATGGGGGACAGAGCTAAACTGAGAATTCACAAAAGGGGAATCTCTAAAGGCCGAAAGACACTTGAAGAAATGCTCAACCTCCTTAATCATCAGAGAAATGCAACTCAAGACGACTCTGAGATTCCAACTCACACCTGTCAGATGGCTAAGATCAAAAATTCTAATGACAGCACATGCTGGCAAGGTTGCGAAGAAAGGGGAACACTCCTCCATTTCTGGTGGGAGTACAAGCTTGTACAACCACTATGGAAATCAGTCTGGTGATAACTTAGAAAACTTGGAATAGCTCTACCTCAAGACCCAGCCATACCACTTCTGGGTATACATCCAAACGATTCCTCACCAAACCACAAGGACATTTCCTCATCTATGTTCAGAGCAGCCTTATTTGTAATAGCTAGAAACTGGAAACAATCCAGGTGTCCCTCAAATAATGAATGGATAGAAAAAACTGTGGAACATCTACACAATGGAATATTACTCAGCTCTCAGAAACAATGAAATCATGCAATTTGCAGCCAAATGGGTGGAACTAGAAAAGCTCATCCTGAGGGAACTAACCCAGACTCAGAAAGATGCACATGGCACCTATTCACTTATAATTGGATTTTAGTCATATAGTACAGGATAACTATTGTGCAACCAACACACCAAAAGGAACAGGAACATATACTTTGTTGATGAGACCCTTTGCCCTAGTGGTGCTGCCACATAGGCCCCCAGTACATGAGGAGGCTCTTAGCCCTCATGTGACTGCTGAACTGGGGTGGAGGACTGATGTGTGGGGATACCCCCTCTGGAGGAGTAGGATGGGAGGGTGGGAGTGTGAGACTGGGAGGAGTGGAGGGAGAGCACTGTGATGGAGATGTGACTTGAAGTAGTGAATAAACATTAAAAAAAGAGAAAGAAAGAGGATCTTAGATACCAGGGTTTGGGTCATTCTCTGTTTTAAATAACAGATTAAATAATTTCTTTACTATAAATGTCCTTCCCATAATGCATCTGATTTTAATCATGTATACATTCAATTATACATAGGCATAAGATGATAAATAAGGGACTCTCTCTAAAAGTTCACATGAGTATTCAGTTTTGCCATTATTACTCATGCATCCAAAACCAGTTCATACTGGATCAGCCCATCACTGGGTGATTTGCTTCCACTTTTTAAAGCTGGTATATGTACAACTCCATGCAAGTGGGTTTTAGGTGTTGCCAGGAGATTGCTAGGTACATTGTTTGGATAGGGATGTATGTATACAGTACTTGCAGGTAACATTCCCAGACTGCCAAGTACATGGTTATAAAAGGAGGGTGTTTATAACCCAAGTCAAGTCCAAAATTGCTAAACTATGCTTGCCTACTTCATCGGGACACCTGTGGCTCTCATCTAAAGGGCCTGGGAAAATAGGTGGTAAAGCATGAAGCAAGTGAGCTTACTTGTCATATATTTGACCCCCCTCTCAGTATCTGCCCCTTGAGTCCCTGGAAGAGCTGTGGGCATGGGGGAAGACTTGTGTACAGACTTCACTCAGTTGCTTGGGATGACTGCAGACAGTATCAGCTCCCCTTTGACCTTTTAGGCCTCATTGATAGATGCCAGTGGGGTTCATGTGAGGGGGGTGAGGGATGAATCTGAACCAAGAGTTCTGAGACACCTTGTGGTACTAGCAAGAGTGTCATAAGGCACAGACTTTTGTTGAAAACAGTGAATTGGGGATGGTTTGGATTAATGAGGCTCGGATATAAAAAGCTGCTGGCGAAGATCTCCATTCCTGCCTCCAGTGCTTTATGGTCTAATACCAAGAGGATGCTTTTAGAAGCCAAGAAGGGAAAGAGGTTGAAGGGACATCTGAGTCCCCTGAGTAGTCAGGTAGCATCATCACCTACAGTCTTAGGAGTTGTATGCTTGCTCAGTCCTAAATAATTATAGACTATTCAACCAGGATGGCTGAGAAGCTTCAGACCATAAAACACCAGGTGTCTCAGACCTCCAAAGAGGGCAACCTTTGCTGGCGTGTGGAGGCCAGTGGCTCTTGGAAGCCCAAGAGCTATTTTGAAGACTTTTCTGATGTAAGGCCAGGAAATCATCAAGTGTCCCCTTTGCTTCTCTCTCTGAATGGCCAACATGTTAAGTCCCAGGAACAAACCAAATCCCACTTGTAAATTTCTAGGTCACAAGAGGCCGTGGATTAATCAGACTATTTACAAAACCCTGTCAACACACGCCAGAGGGAACAGGACAGCTGATGCCAATGACATTTTGTGGATTTCTTGTAGCATGTTTTGACCATTCTTTTCTTATTAAACATTCAAATCCTCTTCATGTTCTCTAGCACAGGTCTGCTCACCCGCTGAGGGCCAGTAATCCAAGACACATGCCTTGGAGCCACACAGAGCTGAATGTCCCCAGAGCCCAATTCTACCACCATGTGTACACTGCAAAGACACACAGCATGAGCTCCCTGTGCCAATGCCCCAAAGTATGCACTGTGAGATGTTTCCCTGAGAATCAGTCCCTCAGTCCCAGATTTCCCTGCAGAACTATCTTGCTATGGCTTCCACAGAGAGGGCCTGCTTATTAGAAGGACTTTAGGCATTAGCACAGCAGGTGCCATCCTAATAGGATTTAGCATCAAGACAAAGATTTCTCCCTGTGATGTTTAATCTCCATTGTCAACTTGTCTAGATGTGAAATCACTCAGAAGACTGGTGAGGTATGCCTCTAGATTTGTCTAGGAAGTGCTTCCAGGGAAGACCCACCCTGAATGTGGACAATGCCGTCTCAGAGGCTAGAGCCCACAAGGAAGAAAGGGAGAAAGAGAAAGCCAGTCAAGTGGCCACATTTCCTTCTCTCTGCTTTCTGATTAGCCAAAAGGCAGGTATCTTCCTTCCAGTACACACTCCCATGGCCATAATGTCCTGCCCAGGTTCATGGGACCAAGCAAGGATGGATGGATGGATGGATGGATGGATGGATGGATGGATGGATGGATGGATGGAACTGTATGAAACTATGAGCCAAGACAAATCTTCCTTCTTCTAAGTTGTTTCTGTTAGATATTTGGTCACAACAATGAGCATAGAAACTAACACATCCCCCTTCCTATAGAGGAAAGAGGCTCACACTGGCCAGATCTGTTGCCCAGTGTTGGGCCCTGGCATCAACTCAAATGCCCCAGTTCTCCAACTATACTTTGTTCACCTCCTGCCTTTGGACTCCATAAGTCAGTTATGCAAAGCTGCAACCTTGATTATAAAAGCCCTATTCCAACATCCTTCTTGTCCTGTACTGAACCTCTAGGCTCCAAGACTCAGTGGCAGTGTGCTGGATCTGGCTCAGATAACTTCCAATATGTGATGAATACATATTCAGGAATGTTGTTAGGTCTGGGTTTAAAAGCTGGCATTTCAAAATTGCCAATGGGTGAATGTATTTATGCCAAGGAAATTGGCAAACAATAACCACAAATAAAGGCTTCCTCTACCCCCTCTACCTCAATCAGAGAGATTGTTTATTAGCTATCCAGAGGGTCACCATGACAACAAAAAAATGAGAAGTCCTCTCAGGACTCCTGGCTACATAGGGCAGAGTCTATGCTCATAGACCTAAGCAGAGACGGGCTATTAGGAAAAATAGTACTTAAATAGTCTACAGATCTCACAGGAAATATGTAGAGTTAGGACTGGGAAACAGGCTTAAACCCAGGGCAGCAAGGCAGAAGATACCATAGAATTCTCAGGATCACCCCAGTGGACACAAGTTTCAGTCCCCACCAGGACTGGGCACTTGGCCCTTAGCACATCCTTCTTTAATCATATAAAATCCCAAGTAGATCTTGCTTCTTGGCCCCCTTTGATCCAGTTCTGAAGAGATGCCTTTGATTGACAGACTTTAAGTCATAGGTCTATCCAGTAGTCAGTGTCACAGAAAACAGTTCCTTTCCCTTTCCTGCTTCTATAGAAGACTGAGAACGTTCCTGATTGTCCTGAACTGACAAAGTGCTGAAAGCCTCACTACAGGAAAAACTCCACTCTTTCTGGCTGCAGAGCTGATGGGCCCTGGAACAATTTGAAAAGGCCTCTCTCAAATATTTTCCCCACATGGGCAAATGTTTTCTCTGAAGCTCACCCACATAGCAATAATTTTACAGTTAAAATCTTTTAAATGCATAGGTCCCTCTCAGAACTAGACACACACACACACACACACACACACACACACACACACACACACACAGCTCAATGTGGAACTGACATTTCCTTCTTAACCTCTCGATTTGGTTCAACTGAGAAAGTGGGAGTAACTCTTAATCACATGCATTAGTGTAAGACTTAAGCATGGATAATACAGAACAGCAGGTAACCCGAAAAATCTTTCCATGTGTCTCCAGGATATAACATATGAATCATTAATTATACAAAAGAGTTAGAATTGCCTATGTAAATTGTGACCACAGGATGGATAGTCACAAAGCTGCCACAGTCCTTGACTCTGCACTAACTTTCAGCTATATAAATTATAAAATCAATAGTATCCAGGGAGTTTTGTAGTATACAGCCTGTGCAACTGTATGTTGAGACTATTAGGTACTATCTGAGTAGGGAAGGGAAATGGCTAGGAAGAAACAATGAGAAAAGATCACACAGAATTGAACTTGGCAGCAGGAAAAAACATGGTGTAATATATAAAATGTAAATAAACACAGAACATACAAACACCTATAAAAGGCACCTTCACATTCATCCAGACTCGCACTAATACACAGGGAATCAGAGAAGACCAATAAATGTCTCCATGTTTAACTGTGCTTATGAAAAACAAAAAAGTTCAAAGTTGTTTGATAATCTTAGGATGGGCTGGTGGGAAGAAGGAGGGGCTGTGAACAGACAGGTGGGAAGAAACCAATGTGGTCCTCAATCTGCTGAGCCCAGAGGGGCCAATGGCAAGAAGCACATGGCCTGCTATACTCCCCAGAAGGCATGTTCCCTTATAGCATGAGAAAGGAACTTGCAGCATAACAAGGACCTGATGCAGGAAGACTTTGGTCTCTAAGTGATCCCACGTTTGGAGCCTGGGGTTGATTTTGATCAGAAGACAGGAGGCAAAATGCTGCAAACCCTCTGCCTTCAAGGTCTCAACTACAGGCTTGCCTTGGCTTCCTGGTCATCTCAAGAGAGGCAGAGGTCCAGCAAATCCAGACTCAGGACATCCAGGAAGCCTTCTATGGTCTGCTATTAGACTGGTCAGTTTCAGAGAGGGACGCATTGTTTCCTGGGCTGTTGGTCCACTGGAAGCAAGCGGAACTCATATTGTGGTGAGTCTAGAAACAAGCCCTCAACTTAAGTTAGGAGTCCTGATAGCACTAACTCACAGCAGGGTGGTGACAGCATCTTCCTCTTCTGGTCCTGGGAGGTTCTCTAGCTATCCTCAGGAATTCCTTCCTTGTCACCTTCCAAAGCTCTTCCCTCAGAGCATGCCATGCCAGGGAGGGATCTCACAGGTGTTGAAACATGAAAATGAAACAGGGAGTTACCTGAAGGAAATAGAGGAGCATGTACCTTATAAAATCTAGCAGTACAAAAGGACTTTTTTTTTGTCTTTTTCTTTTTTTATTGAAAAAAATTTATTTTGTGAGTTTGACATCATGCCATCATGCACCCTGTTCCCCCAACCCTTGCAATCTGTCCCACCATAAAAAATAACAGCTCATTGTGGAAGCTGCACTGTATCTCAATATGTCCCACAATATTCCCCTTTGTCCACACATTCTGCTTGCAAATGTTCATAATAACAACTCCTTGGTCTGGTATGAGGCCCCTGATTTCCACTACTCTGTTAGTACTGGAACCTCCCTGGAACTCCTCCCAGATATGCTGTTACTGTCCTGTGTCATGGAGATCCTGCAGTCCTTGGTTATGGAACTGACCCCTTCTTGCACTCCAGCAGTTCATCCATGGGGTAGATATTGGGGTGGGCCAACTCAAAGCCCCAGTTCTGGATCTGTAACCCCCACTTGCATGGCCAGTTCTACTATGGGAAGGTGCATGGCCTGCTCTCCCGAATGCTGCAGGGACAGCTCTCCTACTCCTGTGACCCCTATCTGGGCCAGATCTCCTGACAGCCAATAGTAGTGAGGGCAAAAGGGAAGGGGGGCATCTCTTCCTAGCCAACACCACCACATAGCAGACAAAAGGCAGGGCTGGCTCTCCCACACTCACTCCTCAGAGCTGGCTCACCCACAACCCTCATATCCAGGACATGTAGTGTGCTACCCAGGCAAAGGTGCAGGGTCTGCTCTCCCAAGTGCTGTAGCATGTGAGGGGCAGGAACAGCTCTCCTGCTCTTGTGACCCCATCTGGGCCAGATCTCCTGACAGCCAATGGTGGTGAAGGCAAAAGGGATGGAAGGGCATCTCTCCCTAGCCAATACCACCACATAGCAGACCAGAGGCAGGGCTGATTCTCCCACACTCACTGCCTCATGCCTGGCTCACCCACAACCCCCACATCCAGGGCCAGGAAGAGTTCTTCTAATTTCTGGTTTGTTTCATGTCCTGGAAGCCCATTCAGTGCTTGCCTGGTACTGGTCTTATAGTCATCTCAGGCTACCCCATGGCACCAAAGTCATGTTGGTATCCAGCTTGCTTTTTTTCCCAGGAATGTTAGGCTACTATTCATTCAAATATTCATCAGTCAGAACACTAAATGTAAATACAGTCTCTCTCCTCTCTGTCACCTACTGATGTACATGTGCCATAGCAGTCACATCTGCAATGCCTCTAGGGCAATTACAAAAGGACTTTCTAAGCATAACACAAAACCTCAATACCCAGAAAATATGAAGTTTATCAATTTCATTAGATTTCCATTTGAAGAAGTAAAACACACCCCAAAGGAAAAAATTTTTAAAAATAAAATCTTTGAAAAGTTAAACTCAGTATTCAAACCACAGGCAGAAGATTAATCTCTTTAATATTTCTAAATCTCATTAGCATTTGATAGGTCTAATAAATTATACCTTTGTTCTGTCAAAACTCTATAAACAAAGGAGTAGGCAGATTAGCATTAAAAAATCAGTTTTCTTACTGATAGAGCCATTGGGGAAGGCAACCTTAGTATGTAAACAATAGGTATCCTGATGCTTTCTAGATCTACCCATCAGCTCTGAAAGCCCACAGACTTTACTTGGCAGGTAAAGACACCTTTGTGACTAAGTTTAGGGCATAGCCAAGGGCTATCCGAAGTGCCTGTTCTCTGTAGAACAATTTCAAAAGCAGTGAAGGGCAGAGAAATGGCTGACCCAGATATGCATACATCCAACTAGCAAACTGACCCACTGGATAATTGATGTCTCCTTCACACAGGTGAAAAGAATAAATGGAAGGGAGTCATAGTGAGACAAAATCATCAACCAATGATGTCTCGTCACTTGGAAGCATAAAGCACAGAGAAGGAAAAACCCTATCCAAGAACTACCAACACATCAACAGAAAAAGAGCAATAATGCAATACAAAACTAGGAAAAGGAGATGAGCAGATTCGTGGAGAAGAAGACTCAAAAACACACATGTAATGCATGCATATACACAAGCAATTCAAAAATAGTCTCATTACATAAACATCTAAATTAATGCTACAATGAAATATCATCATTCAGCAGACTGCCAAGAGTCAAAAATCTAACCATACAGTTGGTGCACATGTGGACAAGCAGCATTTTTATGCACTGCTGGGAGAGCATCATAAGTTTTATAGAGGACAGTGAAGCAACAGCTATCAAGATTCCAAGGCCAATGTCTCTAGACCCAGGATGTACACTTCTAGTTTTAGCCTACAAATTATTATCTGTGATGCCTAGTTCAACATTGACCTTCTAAAAGCAAAGGGACATCAATAGAGAATGAACTAAATTCAAGCATGGTACAGAGACCTAGGTTAGAACCAAACACAACTGGCAAAAAAATAAAAAGAAAAGAAAGGAAGGAAGGAAGGAAGGAAGGAAGGAAGGAAGGAAGGAAGGAAGAGAAATTATTCCTAACAGTATTCTGCTATACTCATAAATTAGTGCCTTGTCCAGTCATCATCAGAGAGGCTTCCCCCAGCAGCAGATGGGAGTAGATGCAGAGAGCCACAGTCAGGCATTTCACAGAGAGAGAGTCTAAATTGGAGATCTCTGTCCAGCCCCTCTCCTTAGAGTTCAGGGAACCCACAGAAGAGGTGGAGAAAAGATTACAGGAGTCAGGGGATGGAGGGCACCAAGAGAACACTGTCCACTCGATCATCTAAGCAGAACTCATATGGGTTCACACAGACTGAAGCAGCAAGCACAGTGCCTGCACCAGGTCTCTGTGTATATTTTATGACTGTTAGCTTGATGTTTTTGTGGGACACCTAACTGTGAGAATGAGTGTGTCTCTGACACTTTTGCCTGCTCTTGGGTCTCTTTTCCTCCTATTGAGTTGCCTTGTTCAGTCTTTGTTTATTTTGTTTTATTTTTTCTTATTTTGTTAAGCTTGGTTTTTGTCTTTTGCAGGCCTGTTCTTTTCTGATAGGTGGATCTGGAGGAGAAGGGAGGTGGTGAGGAGCTAAGAAGAGTGGAGGGAGGGAAAATTGTGATCAGAATATATTTTATGAGGGAAGAATCTATTTTCAATAGTAAAAAAGCAATGACAAGTTACAGTACTGTTTCTATATTTAGGCAGTTCTGTGTGTCCAAATATGGAATTATCCCCAAGATATACAATATAAAATATAACACAAAATTTTCATATAGAAAGCTAGTGTAATCTTGAAGAAATAGATTATACCTCAACAAATGTGCAGGTTCCTGTCATAGATTCATATAAGATATTGGTAACACTGGTTGCCATTGGAGAAAGAAACTGGGAGAATGAACATGAGATATAGGAAGGGGACTTACTTTTTTACTTCTTGCCTTTTGTGCCCCTTGTACTTTATGTCAAGTATATTCATTAACAAAACTAAAATCTGATTCTGATTTACTCATGTAGGCTTCACAATCCTGGAGACAGGGTCAAAGCTTACTCTTACAAGACCTAGACCATCCACAGCTCCCTCCCTCAGCCAATTTAGTTTAATCTAACTTCTCTGTGTCTAAATTGAATGAAACAGATCTTTGTCTTCTCTTATTTGCCCCAGGTGGATGAGGGAAATGGGAGGAGGCTCTTGCATCCCTTCAGAAATACTGATGTGTAACTGTACCTAAGCATTTTCCTGATAGGGCAACCAACAGCTAATTGTCTCCCATGAAGCTAGCCCAACCCTAGTGAGAGAAGCCATCCATGCAGAAGCAAAAAATGAGCAAAACTCAGTTACTATGTGTATCAGTCAGGGTTCTCTAGACCAGTGGTTCTCTTGCTGTAGATTGTGACCCATTTGGTGGTCAAATGACACTTTCACAAGGGTCATATATCAGATAGCCTGCATATCAGGTATTTACATTATGATTCACAACAGTAGCACAATTACAGTTGTGAAGTAGCAACAAAATAGTTCTATGCTTGGGATCACCACAACATGAGGAAATGTATTAAAAGATCACAGCATTAGGAAGCTTGAGAACTACTGCTCTAGAGAAACAAAACCAATAGAATAAATATATTTTTAAAAGAAGTTTATTACTTCGGCTTACACGATGTGGTCTGAGTCGTCCATGGGCAACTGTTTCATACAAAAGACACTGAAGTTTAGTATTTGCTCAGTGCATGAGATTGACTGCCTCGGTAGTCCCAGTGTGATGCCAAGGACTTGGAGGACTTCTGGAAGCTGCTGGTCTTCATTCCACATTGAGAACATGAATAAGTGGGTTCCAATACCAGCAAAAAAATCAGCAACAACCCAGTGGATGAACGTAATAGGAAGGGTGAAAGTCAGGCAAACAAAACTTTAAAAAGCTGTCCTTCCTCCATATCCTTTAATCTGAGTTACTACCAGAGTTGCTGCTGGCATTTAGGGAGGGTGGCTCTTCTCGCATCAGTTAAGAAAAATCCCTCCAGACATGCCTACAAGCAACCTGATGAAGATAATCTCTCATTTAGGCTCTTTTCCCAGGTGATTCTAGGTTGTATTAGAATTAACCCTCAGCTCAGATGAGCAATCCTTGTGTTCTAGAAGATACTCGAGTGCCTCAGGCCAGTTGTGTATATACAAGCTTTACCCATTTCTTCCACCATCCACCCTAGCGTCTTCCTCTTACTAAGGTCTGCCACCAAAAACCTCCCCCACTGGAACTCTGTTGTGCTGACTGCAGATATTTTAAGGACCTGGAGGATGAGGAAGGTAAACTACCTGTCCTTCCTCAACTCAATGTGAATCTTTTGAAGTAATTGTGGTGGGTTGTGTTGCTCTGAAGGAATGGAATATGTAGAGGTTGGTTTGGGAAAGGGCTATTTTTGGAACTGAAACATTTCAGAGGGAGAGAGAAAGTCATGTGGCCTTGTGGGCCATCAAGATGATGGATCTGAGTAGCCAGACTCCAAAATAAACTCATTAAAGGAACAAGTGCAAAGAGAGATCCTAGTCAAGGATACACCTGGCCAACTACAAAGCCAGGCCTGCAATGTTCTTAATGTAGACTCAGGCAGCCGAGGGAAAGATGTACATGTCTTAATTCTCAGATTATGTATTTCAAAGCTTCAATGAAAAGGGCCTTTGAACCCATGGCCACCTGAGAGCTCATGTCTAGGCTACTGTTGCTAGTGTTGAAACCACCCTTCCATCCTAGCAGAATTGGGAGAAATAACCCTGAGAATAAATCACAGCAAAAAAAAAAAAAAAAAAAGAAACTACTGGAGTTGGCCATCCATCAATGGGAAGCCTTGGTCCCACAGCCCCACACCTGGGACCTCAAGCTACCATTGAGAACACACTAGAATGCAAGATGCTAGCAGAGGCAGGAGCATCTGTCACCACCTACAAATCAGAAAGGGGTCATGGGGAAAAATCAGAAAGCGTATGGTAGCCACAAAACCAGCCACTTCATGGCTCTGGACCAAGGATTCATCTACGTGGACACACATGCATGAGGGTGTATATGGACATACACATAGGAGAACCTGCACATGAGTAATCACTGCTCTGGGCTTGTCTGGCTCCTGGCAGCAATGTCAGGAGCATGGGGTGCAGTCATGGAGAAGAGGTGGGGAAGAGACATACCCCTGCCTTGGTGCACTTCAGCAGTGACTCCAGACTTCTGTCCTCACTTCTACTATCAGACCTCCTTGCACACATGTGGTCTACTCCCACTTAGTCCAGTTTATCTCCACGTTACAAGTAGTTACAAGCCTGCAAAACAGGACCTACAGAGGCATGACAAGTACCATAAATGTTTCAAACATGAGGCTCAGGGGACTAGCAAGCTGGAGAGTGTGTGGCCATCAAACACACTCAAACTCAGATTTGTAATAAACACCATGCTGACAAAATAAAGCATGCCACATGTATGCTTACAGGCTGTGGGCTCAGCAGGCTGTCTAAGATGGATCACAAAGTTCAGAAGAGTAGAATGGAAACAATAGCTTCATAGCACAACAGTTAATAACTACAGAATTCTCTGGAGAGAGGAGGAGGAGGAGAGAGTGTAAGCCTTCACAACCATCTCAGGAAGACAATACTATCCTGCATTTTATGTGAAGAAGGGCAATCATAAATACATTCCAGTGGTAAGAACTGTCAGCCAGAACACAAACTGAGTCTGTCCACAGACTACTACTAAAATCGGCTGTTTGTGGATCCAAAAGATACCAGGGAACCAACTTTGCAATGTAAGGGCATGGCTAATAATGGCCCTGGATGTGTCTCTACAAAGTGAGCTAGAAGTCCCAACACATGTTCAGGGTGTCTCATCCCTCCCGAGAATGGATACCTATGAAGAAATTCTCTCTTTTCACCACAGTGCTTGCTTGGTGAATTACCTGAGTAACAACTCTGTTCTCTGTTTTCCTCTGTGCACACGGATAAATGTGACCAATGAAAGGCAACGTCCTCCTGATTTTAGAGCCAAGATTTTGGCCTGACTTGGGAAAAGTCCCTAACCCATGAGGTCATTTCTTGGAGTAGGATTAGACTGCAGGAGACAATCACTTGGGCTCCTGTGGTCCTACAAAACCTAGTGAAAATAAATAGGCCATCAAGTCCTGACTCAGACAGTTTGAACTGTTATAATGAAATAGATAAAGCAGATAGCTTAAACCACAAATGTTTATCACAGTTCTGAGCTGCCAACAGATCCTGTCTGATGAGACACAGAAGTCCTCTTCCTAGTTTGTAGATTGTAAGCTTCCTGTTGTATCCTCATACTGATGGGAAGGTAGGAGGACTATAATAATCTTCTCTTCTTACTATCATGGAGGCTTCACCTTCATGGCTTCATTTAAGCCTATTTACCTCCAAATACCATGATATTGGAGAACTGAACCCTCACCATGTGAACTCTGGGGGAATACACTGGTCTAAAGCAATGCTGATGCAGTAGCATAGCTCACCAGCTGCTGGACAAGGCATCTTAAAGCAACTTAACATCCTTATCACAGCCACTCAGTACAACCTGCCTCTCCCTTCCTTTCTCTCTGACCACCTGCTTGCTGGGGAACCTCATTGCTCTCTTCCAAGTCTCCATTCCCAGACCATTGCGTAGCCTGAGCCTTCACACCCATTCTTTAGGGAGAGTGAAGACTTTGAGCACAAGCCAGAGGGTAACTGGAAACCCTTTGCTCCCGTGGTTCCCAGATTCACCCGCTGAGGATCTGCATATTCTAGCTTGTTATTGTACTAGTTTTCTAAAAGCAAATAAGTATCATGAACCTGAGAAACACTGAATCTTGTTTGGTACTTGGAGTTTCCAGGGTGTGAAACTGGAAGTTAATCTCATCCTCCTGCACCAGAGAGAGAGCTAAGAAATTACAGAAGCTGCTTTCCAAAGCACACAGCTGGCCCTGGATACGGTCCCAGCTCTGCCTGAGAAGGAATGGTGAGCCAGTCCACAAGGACCATAACCAAATGGCTGCAGCCCGAGGAATCCTGTAGCCCTGGGCTCCTGTGGGTCCCAGGTGTAGGTGCCTGGGCTGCACACTAGTTGCCTGGGTTGCACTTAGTCTTTCTAAAGAGCATAATGAGAACCATACTATGTCCAAGAGTCGTTGAAGTGATCAGAAAGCTAGGTGTCTACTGTTGTTCAAGAAGCTACTCCAACCGGATGGCTGCAATTATTTCTTATGAATCCAGGGGTTGGCTGTGCTCAATCAGACAGTTCTCTTCAGGTTCCCACCGTTAAGCAGTGACTGGGGCAGGAGATGTCTGGAAAGCTCCCTTCCTTACATGTCCAGTAGTTAAAGGACCCAGGATCTCTACTTGCAGTAGTCCCTATAACTTCCAACATCCCCTCTAAGTGTTGACCAGGCTTCCTTCTTTTAGTCTTTATTAAGGTTATATTCTGTGGTGGAATATACAAGAGAAAAAAAATACTAGGTGATGATGTCCCCTATCCCCTTATAAGGTCTTCCTCGGGAAATCGTGCTCCAAAACTGAGCAGAACTGAAGAACTTTCTAAGCTAGCAGGGGCAAAAAGATGGGGGTTGAGTCCACTTCAGAACAGTGAGGATGGTCTACCAAGATAAATTATATAAACTTGAACTTGATCATGTTGATGTCAGCTTTGGAGCTGTCATTCATCACATGGATCTGCAAACAAGGTGCTCATTTTGGTTTGTGTTTGTTCTGTTCTGTCATGAAGCCAAATTGTAGAAGTTCAGGTTATGAAAATGGAGTTTAGATTTCAGAATAGAAATGGAAGTGAAGGGAAACACCCAGGATGAACTAACTTCCCCTCCTCCTGTTAAACATTTGTTCATCCCATTGGAGTTTGGAATTGATCTTCAGAGCACAACAGCCACTCTGTAGGAGGGGTGCAGGGTGTAGAACTAGCATGGGCATCCTTTGAAGATATCCAGGGACTGATAGGGCCATGGGTAAATCTAGGCAAATTTAATAAGGGAAAAATAATATATGAAAGTGCATGTATGAAAGAAGAAGAAATCAGAATGAAAGGTAAACTAAAAGATCAAAACAAAAAAATTTAGAAGGTATTGAGAACCACCCCAGCAGTACAAACTAAGCCCACATAAGAATACCAAAGCATATGAGCTGGCCTCAAAGTGAGAAGCAAACCAAGGTCATAGGGAATTAGAATTAGAATTAAGCAAATGCTCCATCAAGAGCTCAGCAAAGAGGGTATGAAATACTCAGCCTTCATTAGACTCCAACTATGTGTTTGAAATCAAACTTCATTTCTGCTTAAATAGTGGTGGTCCTAGACAAGACTATCTAGTATCCATCACATGGTAACCACTGTGTTAAGTATTTTCTGTGCATGCTTCCCTTAATTCTCTTATGATCCATGAGAGAGGTTCTTACTTTCATTTGAACCTCTGGGGAAACTGAAGCGTGTTCACAATCAACAATCAAAACATGGAGCCAAGCAACAGTCACCTAGTGCACTCCAGGGCAGGGTCACAGTGAGCCTCTGGTGCTAGCGTACTTTCTTCTCCATGAGCAAACAAGTCTACATGTGGTTGCTAATCTTGGTTGTCAACTTTGTAACTGGCTTCAACAAAGAACCCAAGCTGCTGGCCACTCTCACCAGGAATTGTCTTAATCATATTATTTGAGGTGGAAGACCATCCAAAATCTTAGCTATACCTTCTGGTAGAAGCTCACATAAAAGGACATGAAAGAAAGAAGTCTTTGTGTTTGGCCTGCTCATCTTCACTCTAGCTGGCAAGTTCGTCTCTCCTGTTGGTGAGGCTGGATTCCAATGTAGCCTGAAAAACAGCAGTTCTCTAGGAGTCCACCTGGACTCTGGCACCAGATTGGAACTGCTGAGACGGGCACTCTCAAGGACTAGACAACTACCAGATTCTTGCAAACTACTCTTATAAATCATGTATATGTATGGGTATGGGTATATGTGTATGAGTATATGTGTATATGAGAGAGAGTGGTCCACCAAGATAAATCATATGGGCTTGAACTTGATCGTGCTGATGCCAGCTTTGGAGCTGTCATTCATCACATGGATCTGCATATATATGATCTATATATGTGAAATATGAATGTTTCATAAATATTCAGTCTATCAACTCCATTCCTTTAGAGAACCGTGACTAATACACTAAGTGACTGACTTTTTTAGGGCCAAACACAGCCGTTGAGTGTAGAGTAGGGATTTGAGGCTGTTCTATTTCCCCACCTCAAGCTCTTTTGCACTGTTCCGAGGGCTCTTAACTGGACATGAGATGTAAAAGTTGTGGTGGTGGGAAGTGGTCTTCAACTCAGACTGAACTGGTGCAATGCTGAGATGGGAATGCGAAGCAGAGCTCAGCCTCCCTCCAGAGGTGGAGGAGAAAGTAAGTCATTAATAGGGGTGAGGGGCAGCGTGAGGAGCATGGCTAACCATATACCATCGCCGGTTTTCACTTTAAAAAGAAAATCACCTTGCCATTGTCTACAATTACATACCCTGAAGGGGGAGTAGGGCAGGTACTCCTAGGAGCTGAACACCTGTTTTCCTCACCCTTTTCTTCCATCTGCTCTCTGGCCTGGTACATGTCTCCTGTTCCCAGGGCTGTTATAAAAGAGCCTCTTCCTAGCTAGCTGGGTCCAAAGAAAACATTCATTTGATTACAAAAAAGAGGAGCATCTGCTCGCCTGGATTTGTGGGAGAGCCCATAATCCCTGCATTTTACCTCCTATTAGCCTTCTTCTCCAGGAAAGAAATGTCCTGCTCTTTAAAGTTGAGGCCATAAAGCTGTGACAGCCCTCCTGCAAACAGAGCTGAGTCCGGAACATGAAACAGCTCTTCAGATAAAATATACAACTCAGGTGTGGGAGTGGAGAGCCAGGGGTCTTAAAACTCAATCAGTCACTAGTAACGTTTTGTTTGATGGATCTAGCCAGGCAGTTCCCTACTGTAGAGCATCACTAATTCCAACATTTTGGACATATTTCCCATTAGCCCTTTATTTGAAATTTTATGCTTCCCCTCATAAAAACTTGCAGCAGATTAATGTGCCTGGGATGTTTATTTATAAGTACAGCTGGTCTCCCTTCAAGTTGTTTTCATTGTTGAGTTGCCTGAGTGTGCCCTTTGTGTAGCAGCAAAAGGGTGGTTCTGTAACCTGGCAACCAGTGTTATCTCAAAGAGATGAGGAGGCTGTGTGAGGGTGGGGGTGAGAATGGTGGAGAATACTGGATGGTCTCTGAGGCTTGCCATGCGTGAGGTATTTAAAGCTTCCTTTGCTGATCTCATCATCCACATTTGAAGAGAGATGTGTATAAATGGGAAGAACAAAGGAGCCCTGAACTGCCTTCTGCATCTCCAAGAGGAATCTATCCTGTGAACTGTTCTCTTCCAGAGGGAACTGCCTTGGCTTCACACAGGAAGCTGCTTGTTTTTGACCTGAAAAGAAGAACTGAGTTCTAACCAGGGTTTTCAGCACTATTCTCGTGTCAAATAAATAAACATCTCTTCCTTTTTTCTGTTTTTTTCTTTTTTCTTTCTTGTTTTTTTTTTATTTTTGTTTCCTTGTTTATTTGTTTGTTTGTTTTTTGACAGATTTCCCTGCAAAGCACAGACTGTCCTGGAACTCACTTTGTAGACCAGGCTGCCTTGAACTCACAGAAATCCACCTGCCTCTGCTTCCCTAGTGCTAGTATTAAAGGTGTGCACCACCACACCTAGTTGACACATCTCTTCTTTTATTAGATACTTGGTAATCAAAGGTCTTGATAAACCTAACTCCATTCCATTCTTTCCTCTAGCCACATTTTCCATTACTTTTATACTAATAATGAATAATCTCATTACATTTAAAAAGTAGGTCTTCATCAGGTTTGTATGTGAATGCACACATGTGCATATGGGCAGGTGTGTGTGTGTGGTATAAATTTGTTAAAAGCCACATGATTGGATATTGTGCATTTGATTCTTAGGTGTCATGAATTATAGGACAATTCTTCCACTCCATCACTGATAAATATTCCACTTCCCTTTCTTGTTTTTTAACTGTTTATTTATTATTTCAATTTATATCTCCTTCACAGTGCCCTCCCCCCAACCCTCCCTGGTCCACCCTCTACCCCTTCTCCCACCTATCCTACTCCTCCCATGTGAGGTGCCTCCATATCAGCCCCCCTTCAGTTCAACAGTCATATGAGGGCTAAGAGCTTTCTTTTGCACTAGGGGTCTACATGGCAGCTCCACTAGGGCAAAGTGTCTCACTAACAGGTAACAAAGTCTATGTCCCTGTTCTTTTTGGTGCATTGGTTGTAGTACAGTTATCCTGTACTATATGTCTAAAATCCAATTATAAGTGATTAGAAGCCATGTACATCTTTCTGAGTCTGGGTTAGTTCACTCAGGATGAGCCTTTCTAGTTCCATCCATTTGGCAGCAAATTGCATGATTTCCTTGTTTCTGATGGCTGAGTAGTATTCCATTGTGTAGATGTACCACAGTTTTTTAATCCATTCTTCGGTTGAGGGACATCTGGGTTGTTTCCAGTTTCTAGCTATTACAAATAAAGCTGCTATGAACCAATGGCCTTTCTTATCTAGAGATAACACTACCCTTTGATTATAAGAAAGCTCTACTTTCTATTGGGCTGTCCTCAAATCTCTTAACAGTGCTACTACTGCACTTCTGGGGCCAAATACCCCATTTACTTGTAAGATTTGAAGGTCAAAACTGGTTCCACACACTATTCTTTCCCCAGGAACTGAATGCTCTATGTAAGAATCCAGATAAGTGTTCTCAGGTTAAATTTTCTTCATCTTAACTGAGTTGATGCCTTTTTGGTCCGTAAGACCACTACTTAGCAGCATTTTTCAAACATGCCAGCCACTCCTGAAAGAACATCTGGGGGCTGAGGCGATGGCTCAACTAGAAAATGCTTATAAACAGGAAGACCTGAGTCTGGATCCCAAAAAACCACAGGGAAGCTGGATCCACTGTTGGGAGGAGAGACAGAAGGATGCCTTGAGCCAATTGGCCAGTTAGCCTAATCAAATCAATGAGCTCCAGGTCCAATAAGAGACCCCACTCAAAAAGACAAAACAAAAAACAAGGAATGATTGCTGAGGACAACTAATATGGACCTCTGACCTACACACACACATACATGCATGTACACACATGTGCACATATACACACAGGACAACCTTTAAACTTACATGGCTGGGTGCCATTAAAAATATCTTCTATCAGTCAGATGTCTTTCAATTGTGCAGACATTATCTGAAACTGGAGATACTGAAAGTAAACAAAGGAGACTCCTTGGTTAAAAAGTGACAGTGGATTGAAATTTATCTTGCTCTTGGTCTCACAGTGGGTTGATGACATCCAATTGCATGAGGGATTATAATCCAGTGACTGAACATTGAAAACCTCACCACATTTATACAGGTTGTGGTGAGATAAGTTCCCTCCCCTCCCCTTTATTCCCCAGAAGCCTTGACCCTTAATTTTGTCCTTGATGCTCAAAGTCCCCCTGGGTGTCAAGAAATTCTGGCCAGCTTCTAAAATCCAATAAATCAAAAGGAAGTGTGTTAGTTAAGGATTCATTATTGTGGAGAGACACCACAACCAGAGCAACATTTATAAAGGAAACCATTTCATTGGGTTGGCTTACACTATCAGAGGTGTAGGCCATTATTGTCAGGGCAGGAAACATGGCAGCATGCAGACAGACATGGTGCTGGAGAAGGAACTGGGAGTTCTACATCTTATTCCATAGGCCGCAGAAGGGAGATTGAACCACAGTGGATATAGCTTGATCATAGGAGACCTCAAAGCCTGCCCCTACACTGACACATTTCCTCCAACAAGGCCACACCTCCTAATAGTGCCACTCCCTAGTCCTGTGGGGGCTATTTTATCCAAACTACACAGGAAGGCAACTAAAGGCACCTGTGGTCATTTAAGAGTTTCAGGTCACCTACGGGAAAAGATGTACAATTGTTGGCATAAATAATTTATTTAAAGCACTAAAGGTTGTAGCAAAGGTTTAACCTTAAAAACTAAGATTTTCCATTTTATCCAAGATAGGACAGAAGATTCACCCAGCAAGCAGCTAGGGCCAGTGTCCTATATGTTTTGACACCCTTAATGAGTCAGGTCAGTATTACATTGTCCAGAAGATTCATGATACATATACAACTTTACCTCTATCTGCTTACACTCACGTGGTTAAGCTCCTGTGTTCAAAACAGACAAAGCTTATAGACTGTAAATGCTGAAAGAGGGGAGGCTTCTAGATATAGATGTGGTATATGCCTTTAATCTACACACACAGCAGGGAGAAGCAGGTGGATCTATGTGAGCATCAGGCCAGACAGAGTTGAATAGTGAAGCCCTATTCTGTAAATGTATGTGTGAGTGTGGGGGGGTGAGGGAGAGAAGAGAGAAAGAGAGAGAGAGAGAACAGGCCTTTACAGAAGTCTGAGAACATACATATCTGGGCTATTTCCTATACTGATCATCACTGTGTCCAGCAATCCTGGGAAAACTGTGAATTCCAGTGGATGGATAAGATGTCTGAGAAACAAAGGAGGGTGGATAGGGAAAGGGTGGGCAGTAAGGAAGAGAGAAATTTGTGAATTCTTTGGTCACCTATCAGCAACATATTTGCGAGAAGGAGCTAAGATCCACTGTGTCAAACTGTCTGGCTCTGCTGAAGATTTGTCACATAGTAAAAGATCTATGCTTTACATGGTGTTGGGGTCCATACCTAAGAAACAGTCACAGCCCATCTAAAAGGATGACTGTTTTCCTTTCTTAGCATGCGTCATGTTCACACATGATCCTCCCAGCACAGGAAGCACTCTCAGAATTCTTGGCTCTGACTTAAAGTGAGATGAATCCAGGAAGACTCCTTCCAGATACACAATGCAAAGCCTGTCTTCTCTCTTCTGAGAAGGGAGAAAGTGCTTCCCACGTATAGTGGTTTGAATAGGTATGACCTCCAGAGACTCATGTGTGTGAATGCTTGGCCTATAGGGTGTGGCACTATTAGAAGTTGTGGCCTTGTTGGAGTAGGTGTGGCCTTGTTGGAGGAAGTCTGTCACTGGCATGACTGGGCTTTAAGGTGTCCTATGCTCAAACTAGGCCTATTGTGGCAGTCTCCTGCAGTTGCCTGCAGATCAAGATGTAGAACACTCAACTCCTTCTTTAACACCATGTCTGCCTGTACACCACCATGCTTCTCGCCCTGATGATAATGGACTAAACCTCTGAAACTGTAAGCCAGCTCCAATGAAATGCTTTCCTTTATAAGAATTGCCATGGTCATGGTGTCTCTTCATAGCAATAGAATCCCTAACTAAAACACCACCCCACCATTATCACCTCCACCCCCGCCATCCCCACCCTCAGCCCTAATGTTAGAAAAATGTTAGAAACTTTCACTCTTTTCTACCTAGTTCCAAATCATAACCTACAGAGCAAGAATAGATCTTTACAGGTGATCAAAAACCCAACCTTCCCTTCTCAGATAAGGAAGAGGCTTCCTCAAAGCTATTTATACTAGTTAATTTTGATTGCTAACTTGTTTGCCATTAGCAGACCAGGAGATTGGTGAGGCACATCTCTGGGTTTGTCTATGTTATAAGTATAGGTTGAGGCCTAAAACCAAGAACAAGGGAAGGAGGAAGCATGTCCTCCTAGAGCCTGACAAAAAACCTTGAAATCCTTAGAAGTGACCTAGCTATGCTTTATCCTACAGAGTGTTGTCTATAAAGCCCAATGCCCCAAGGAATGTACCCATGATATTACTAACATGCAAGAGTAGTTCCTTATCCCTGATGCAGCCTCGCCTATCTCAGATGCTAGGGGGTGCCTATGAACTTTTCCCTACACAGCCCACTCTTGATCTAATGCTGGGTAGTCGACTTTAAAAGGCAGTTTGTGGCACAGTTTAACAAAACTGTAAGATTTTAGCTTATTTTTTTCCAAAAATTCCAAAGCACCCATTATACTGTCTTTTTGAGTATGCTTAGATGGTCAGCTTTATCATTCTGTCCACACAGACTTTTCTTAATCATCGCTGAATAAGATACAGCAATTAATGGAATGTGGAGAATAATGTTGTCCTCAGAGGACATTGGGGACATAATGAGATCATTAATGAGAAGAACTTTGTAAAAGTCACGTGTTTGGCAAACTGAAAGAGACAACACCATGATTCCTACCAGTTCCCCAATCCCTGTGATCTGAATGACAAGGGCTGGCACCCTTTGCTGACATACAAACCCTGTCCACAGCACCAATCCTGCAGAACCCTGGGAACATTGCCACTCCTCCCCCACTGGAGCTGTTTCCCACCTGCTTGGTGGAGGACTCCAGAGCTGGCAAAAGGCAGGACACCCCTGGTTTCCTCCTGGCCTCATATTCTACAGTCCATTGGTCTTGCTGCATCAAGTGATTCCCAAGGATACATAAGGGATACTTTGGGTTTTCAAGAACATCCAGCAGTCCTCTTAAATGGGTTCCATGGGCCCTGACTAGGACATAAAGCATTCCCATGTTCACACCCTCACAGGGTGGGCAACAGGAAGGACCGAAAGCACTTCCCTTGAAGGTTCTGGGTTGCAAAAGGTAAAGAGAACTGTACGAATTCTACAGTTCATGTTTCGCTTTAGATTAGAAGGAAAACCGCAGGAAAATAAACCGTGTCAATCAGCCCTGCTGTGTAAACAAGTGGTTAATGATAAGTCATGAGACAGTTTGCCCAAACCTTCTCTTTCATGGCTATTTGGATGAGGAACAAGGAAAACTTTTGTGTTCCCTCTGGGAGCTGCAACGGCCAGTCCCTGGCTCCCTGAACAGCCCTGCTGAGGAATAAGCCTATGGCTTTGCATCCTGGAGCTGGCTCTGGAGTCCAGCAACTTCCTGCAGTAGGCTGGGGTAAGAACCCAGGAGTCCTGGCTCGCCTTAAGGCTTCTTACCCTTAGAGGTAGGACTAGAGTTGCCTCCTCAGGACCTCATCAGCTAAAAGGGCACCTCCACGCAAATGAGAAAGATGGTGTCTTATCATCCCTAGGGTGCAACTGCAACTTGGCAGGAAGACTAAGCTCTGTGAAAATTAGAAAAAGGTGCTGCTAGCTACAGATCATTTGTCTCCAAACCTCGTCTGTCAAGTGCCAAATAGTCAAGGTTTGGGCTTTGTGGACAACGAGATCTCTTTCACAGCGACTCAGCTTTGGGTTCGAACAGAACACAAAGGCAGTCACAAACAACACTCCACAAAAGGGCTCAGTGTGGCTCAAAATGACTGTGTTTGTAGAGATAATGGACCTGATTTGACCAGTGGATTATAGATTACCTTCCCCTACTTTGAAAAGATGTATCTCATAGCCAGGCCTGGCACGTGGAGCACAGGCTAAAGTTTATCCTTGCTCATCCTCAGACTGGTCACTCAGTCTTATCTAAGGTGGAGGCCCTGCCCTCCAGCCCCCAAAGTGCCAGTTACCAAAAAGAACAAGGTCTTTGGACCAGGGATGGAAACCCCCATGAACCTCAGTTTCTGTCATCCATTCTGTGTTTTCAGTTGTTCTTAATCTCCAGTCCTGGAGCTGTACAATCAGAAGGCCAGTCCTGCAAACCAAAAGCCATTCCCCATGCCACTGAGCAAGCCCAAACTAGCACACTGCACTGAGCCCAGCTTGAAAAGCCCAACTTCCTCTGTTACTTGAGAGATAAGGAGAAGGTCTGCGAAGACAGGAAATCCAACGGAGCCAAATCCCTGGGTTTCTGAGATGAGGAAAGCCATCTGTCTCCTGGGGCCTTTTCTTTTTGGGCAATATGCCTATTAACCAATGAATAATTATTTGGAGGGAAAGTTGAAGAAAGAAAAGAGTTATCTCTGCACATTTTTCAGTTCCCCCCCCCAACCAGCCATCCAATTATAATTAAAATGTGGTGGTGGTTTCACATAGACCATAAACAGCCCACAACCTTATATTACAAGCCAACTCTATGGAAGGTGAATTTCTCACTGCAACAAACAGCAGCAGCCACAGTAGGACCCAGAAATACTGGTCTGATGTTAAGTGAGATACTCAATTACATTACTCACCTTTGCTTTGACCTTCATAAATATCAAAACCTTACCATTCCACACTCTGACATTTCTTCCTGTCATCTAATGAGACCACATTTGGCTGGAAGGTCACTTGTCATTTACAACTCTAGCAGAGACATATCATTTTAATGAAGCTCCTAATTCAGGCCAAGTAATGAAATTGTGCACAAGATCACAACACACGTGCTGGCCTGGAGACAGGCAAGACCTGGGATTTAACTGAGCCCTTGTGGGATCACACTTAAAATATGAAAGACAACTGAGGGAGGCTGGCATTCCTGTGTCAGTAGCAGATGCTGCACAATGTCAGTCTAAATTCAATTATCCAGAAGAAAGTGTGATTCATGTGAATGTATTTTACAAGCTCCTATAATTTATCATCCTTTGTTTTTCTTTATGAATAACAGATTTTTCCCTCAGTTCAAAAAGCACATGGGAGGGTTGGATGGACCCAGGAGTCATTTACTTCTTTCTTCAGTTGAACACAAGGGCATACAAGTGCTTCTCCCCGTGGCAGCTTGGCAAGGGTTAGAGGCAGGATGAGGGGCGGATACTGAGAAAGTACGTGGCAGATCATGGATGGCAGTCACAGTTGCACACAGCAGGAGAGGGAATGATGCAAACAGCAGCTCTGAAAGTCAGTGACTGATGGAGGATCTCAAGCCCTGGCAATGGAATATAAGGCACCATACTTCCTGAACAGAAACAAAAGCTGTCCAGATGCCACTCAGAACCAGAACCGCTTACATAGTTAGGGGCCTACACACAAAAGTGAGTATACAATGCCAAAGGTGTAACACTCTCATTTGTCTAGGGAAAGTGAAACCTTTGGGGACACATGTTGCATTCAACCACCATCTCAAAACTTAACTTTTCTGGTGGCTTCCAAACTTTGTCCAGGGATCTCTATGGTGACCAAGATGTGAGCTCTCGGTTGTTGCTTGCTGTCATGCCTTTGCCCCAAGACTATGGACTCTAAACATTCTGAAACCTTAAACCCAATTAAATGCTTTCCTTTACAAGTTACCTTGGCCAGATTGTTTTTAACACAGAAATAGAAAAGGAACTAAGACAGAATTTGGTGCCAGGGAGTGAGTGGGCTATTGCTGTGAATAACCTAAACATTTTACTTCCAGGAGAAATGTGGAAGAGTTTGGGACTTTGGGCTATAAACATAGTTGGGTGCTGTGAACAGAGCTTATCGGGCCATCCTGGTGAAATCATGGGAGAAAGTAAAACTATGAGCAATGTGGACTAGTGGACTATAGAGTCCCAGTTCAGGAGGTTTCAGGAGGGAACAATATTACCAACTGGGCTGAAGACCATTATTGATACTTTGGCTGCTTTCTGTCCTGGTCCTAAGAACTTGCCTAAGGTTAAATTATTTTAAATAATGGGTTGATTTCTTTGTTGGAGGACATTTCAAGTGAATTAATAATGACTCTGTCATTTGGTTGGCCTCTCTGCTCCCTGCCAGTGGATCAAGAGGTGAGCTCTCAGCTACTTGTGCTGCCATACCTTTTCTCTGCCATCATGGACACTAACCCTCTGAAACTGTAAGCCCAACTAAGTGCTTTTTTTGATAAGTTGCCTTGGTCACAGTGTTTTGTCACAGCAACAGACAAGTAATAAGATGGTCTCTGACAGCAGTGCATCCTGTAGGACCACTCCCCTCTTGCCAGCACACACAGGGAAGAGATGTCCCAGTGGTCTCTCTTGTGCACACAAGACTGCAAATTACGGAGTCAGAAAGGTGAATTGTCCTCAGGTCCCTGTTGGACATGTGCAAATATGTAATATTGTCAGTTTCTTTTTACTGGTAAAGAGGTGACGAAATAGAAGAGAACTCCTGGGGAGAATCAAAGATTGACCCATCCTAGCAGATGGAGAGTCATCTATGGAGAGGATAAAGGATAAAGAGAGATGAGCAGAAGGGATTTCAGACAGAGCCTTATCCACACTGATTAGAACAGACTACACTCTCTAAAAATAAATGTTCTCCATCCCACCTGCCCTTCTTCAATATTAAGTTCATATTCGCCTATAACTTTGAATGTAGAAGGGCCCTTTATCTCTTTGATGAGCAGAATATGGTAGAGTCAGCATAAGGCTTTTGGCACATGGGTTCTTGGGGTATTCTCAATGGGTAATTGATTACTACTGTGAGAAGAAGCCTACTCATGTGGATACTTCCATTAACACCCCTACTAAACTCCCAGGTGATGGCCAGCCAATGAACTATCATAGAGCCTGCAGGTGACTTCGGTCCCCAAATATAATCTGATTGCCACACTATGAGAACCTTCTAGAAGGGAGACATACATTGTACATTGTTGACTGAACCTGGTCAACTCACAGAGCTTAGGAAAATAAATATAATGTCTCAGTGTGGTTTGTTGCATATCAGAAGATAACTAAATTGGCGATATTCAAAATATAGAGTATGGTGCAGGACAGTAACTAGCAAGAATGAGTCTTGCCTGGCTATAGGATTGGAACACCATTCTGCAGGACCACTTGATATGCCGGATGATCATCCTCTAATCTATTCAGTGTAAAGAGATCCTGCAATTTCTAGGAGGGTAGCCAAGGTAGCAGAAGGGTACTCAGAGAAACTGCAGAAAGTATTTCAGTATTTTTACAACAGTTACAAACGTACTCATAGTAACAAGCTGGACATAATCCCCGCCTAGCTTCCACTGAGAGAGAGAGAGAGAGAGAAGGAGGGAGGGAGGGAGGGAGAGAGAGAGAGAGAGAGAGAGAGAGAGAGAGAGAGAGAGAATCTGAAACTCATGCCTTACTTGTGAAGTTATGTCAAATGTGAAACAGCAGCCTACACCTAGCCCCTTGTTACGTAACAAGGTACCAATCCAGGAATCTATGAGCCTCTCTAATACTCAATACTTTTGCCATTTTGGTACCTTTTTCTAGGCATGATTTCACTTATTTTGACAATGATCTTGAAAAGTAGATGTTACTGGCCTCCATTTAAAAGTGGGCAATCTGAAGTCCAGAGCTATTAAAAAGGGGTGGAGGTCCTCCAACAGTCAGGAAAGCTGGCCCCTGAGTCAAAAGAGTGGGAAAGTGGGCCCTGCACCTCACCTGAACAGCACCGCAGAACTGGCCCTGATGAAGGGGTGCAGATGAGCCTGCCCTGTGGGTGTGGCCAGAAAGAAAGCTGGCTCTGCACCACTCCTCTGCCTTGAGGTGGAGAGGACCAGGGGTGATGCCCACACCTCACAACCTGCAATAGTTGGGAGAACTGGCCCTGAAGTCTTGAGAACTGCAGTACTAGCCCTGCTTCTCACAGCTGCAGCAGTTGGGAGAGCGGGCCTCACACCTTGACTGGGTAGCACAGTGGAGCTGGTTCTGAAGGCATGCATGTGGATGAACAGGCCAGAAGTCATGACAGCAGAAGAGCTAACTTTTCCTGCTGCCAGTGGAGGCATTGGGTTACCTAGCCAGAGCAGTGCTGGAGAGCTCTCCCTGGTGGTACAGGATAAGGGAGAGTAGGTGAGCTGACCAGTTCAGCTGCCATCCAGGCCCAGATCCAGGGCTTTGAGTTGGCCCATCACAAAATCTACATCATCTATAAACTGTTGAGGATATGAAAGGGCATGTCCTGACAATCCAAAACTTCAGGATCTCCATGACACAGGGCAACAACAGGATAAGCAGGAGAAGTCCCAATGAGGATCCAATATTGATGATGTCATAGGAACCAGAGACCTGTGACTCACCGCAGTGAACATCTGAAAGTGAAGATGTGTGGACAAAGGGGTATACTGTCAGACACACTACAATTTCCATGATGTGATGTTTTTTATGATTTGTCTTGTTTTATCTATTTGTGTGCATGCTTGTGTGTGTGTGTGTTTTATTTGGGGGGGTAGGTTACAAGGATGGAGGGAGGATAGTAGGGAATGGTGGGATGACTGGGACTGGGGTGCATGATGTGAAACTCATAAAGAATCAATAAAAAGGAAAAGGGAGGCAGAGGGAATGATAGGAAGTATACATTTGTCAAGAGAGCTTGTTTCTACTCATAGTCCTGATGGCACCTTAATTTCAGACTTAATCCACTGCTGTGCCTTCTTGGAGCCTCTGGCACCACCCCTCCCTCCAGTCCGTGTGTGAGAAACAGAAAGATAAGCTCCTGAATACACCTGGTTTCATATCCTCTGACTCTGTGGCCTGTCTGCCAACACTAGAGCAATTACAGAACCAGGCAAAGAATTCAAGGCCTCTGGCTCCTTGTTTGGTGCTCACCCCTGATTTGGTGAACAATGAGCTGGCCAAACTTGTCCACTCTTGGGCAGAGAAGAGTCTTCTACCTGTGTTCTAACCCTGTGGGCTATTGTCCTGTATCCAAGGACTAAATCTCCACCTTCATGCTTAGAGCATCTCTTTGCCACACAGACATATCAATTACTTACGAGAATGAGGAAATGGAGGGATGGGGAGAGCAGAGATGAGGTAGGCAGTTGGTGTGGTTTTATAGGTTAGAATTTGTAATGTTCCCCTTTTGCTGTGATGAAGACCATGCCCAAAAGCAATTTGAGAAGGAAAGGGTTTATTTCACCTCACAGATTACAGGTAGCCATTCAGAGAAATCGGGGCAGGAACCTAGAAGCCATGGAAAAATGCTGCTTACTGGCTTGCTCCTCATCACTTGCCCCTCATGGCTTTCCCCTCATGGCTTGCCCCTCATGGCTTGCTCCTCAAGGCTTGCTCCTCATGGCTTGCCCCTCATGGCTTGCCCCTCAAGGCTTGCTCCTCATGGCTTGCCCCTCATGGCTTGCCCCTCATGGCTTGCCCGGGCTACTTTCATATAGTTTCCAGGACTAAGAGCCCACAGACAGCACTACCCACAGTGAGTTGATTCTTCCACACAAATTATAAATCAATAAAATGCACCACAGTCTTGCACACAGGCCAATCTGATGGGGCATTTTCTCAACTGAAGTCCCCTCTCCCCAACTAACTCAGGCTTGTATCAAACTGTTATAAAACTAGCCAGCAAAACTCTCATGAGCTCATATGTTTAAACACTTGGTTCCCAACTGTTGGTGCTGTTTTGGGAGGTTGTAGAATCTTTTTCCCCCATTAATTTATTTATTCATTTTACATCCCAATTGTAGCCCCACTCCCTCCTCTCCTCCCAGTCCCACCCTCTCACTCGCTTCCCCCATTCCCCCTGCTCAGCTCCTCAGAGAAGGGGAACCTCATCAACATACCAACCTGCAGTGACACATCAAGTCACATCAGGACACTAAGCACACCCTCTTATACTGAGGCCAGACAAGGGAGCCCAGCTAGGAGAAAGGTATCTAAAGGCACACAACAGAGTCCAAGTCAGAGACAGCCCCTGCTCCAGTTGTTAGGAGACCCACTTAAGACCAAGTAGCCCATCAGCTTCATATGTGTATGGAGCCTAGGTCCAGTTTATACATGCTCTTTGATTGGTGCTTCAGTCTCTGTGAGCTCCCATGGGCCATGGTTAGTAGACTCTGTAGGTCTCCCTGACACCACCAGCTCACTCAATCCTTCCACCAACTCTTCCACAAGACTCCCTGAGTTCTGTCTAATGTTTGGCCATGGGCCTGTGCATCTGTTTCCATACTACAGGATAACCATGCTACAATCCACAGACCCAAAGAAGCTAAGTAACAAGGAAGACTCAAGGGAGGATGCTTGAATCCCATTAATAAAAGGGAATAAAATAGACATCAGAAGTGGAGGGAGAGGGAACTGGGTAGGAGAGGAGGAGGAGGAGAAGTGGGGGGGGGAATCAGATGTGAGGAGAATGGGGATGGGGATGAGTGGTCTGGGAAGAGAAAGGAAATTGGTGGGGGGTATCTCTGGGACAAGCTGGAGACCTATGACAGGGGAGGCTCCTAGGCGGATATGGGGGTGACTCTAGCTAAGACTCCTAGCAGCAAGGGATACTGAGACTGAAGTGGCCACTCCTGAAGCCATGCAGGACTTCCAGTGGAGGGAGTTGAACACCAATCAACACACAAAACCCTGGACCCAAAATTTGTCCTACCTACAAGATGTGCAGGGATAAAGATGGAGCAGAGATTAAGGGAATGGCTAACCAGGGACTGGCCCAACTTGAGACCCACTCTATGGGAGAGAGCCAACCCCTGACACTATTAGTGATACTTTGCTGTCCTTGCAGACAGGAACCTAGAATAACTCATCTAAGAGGCTTCATCCTCTCAGATAATGGTTGTAGAATCTATTTTAACATGGGACCCAGGGCTGTAGGTATGGAGTTTGGTGATAAAAGCCAAGTCCTCTTCCACTGAGTATTATATTTTTTCTTTAGTTGAGATGTGAGCAAGCTTCTCACACTCCCATAGCCACATACAGGTCCACTCTCACCCTCACGAATGCCACTGTGCCTTCTCTTCCATGAAATTTTGAACTGAAATAAATCCCTTCTCTCCTAAGTTGTTACCATCATGTAGAGAAAAGTAACTAATACAGGTGCAGAGTTCTGAATTTCAACAGGATATGCCAGGCTAACTCTAAATCAACCCACGCCCACCACAAAGGAAGCCACTAATCAGGGCACACGCTGCATTATTTAGGAGTCCAGACTCCATGCCCGGACCTAGTCCAAATGCAGCCTTAAGAGGTGATGAATCTCTCCAGAGATGGTGTGGTTTCCAATAAAGCATTCCAGAATCTGAAACTGGCTTCAAAGGAATGTGGATCTGTTCATTCCCTTCTGGCTGGGAACAAGCCAGAGCACCTTATTCTTATTAGGTTGGAGATGTCTTGGACACTAAACTTGAAAAATGCACCAAGAATTCTGACACAGATGGAAAATGGTGTGGTGATGTGGAAAACCCCACTGTTGGCAACACTGGGCTCTCTCCAAAAGATCCTTCAGGCAAGCGATGTAACTACTCTCCCTCTGACATTCTCTAACTTTGAAACAGACATGAGTATTTTTCTGTTAAAACTTCTCCATACCTATGAAACTGAATAAACAGAGTGGAAGCTGAAGCTTTAGTTGCTCAAGGGTAATAGGACCAACAGCATAACCAAGTGTGAGAGAGCATCCCCAGACAGAGACCAAACAGAATCCATCATGGGGTATCGCAAAGAACAAGGTGAGAATTCAGCTGCAGAATCTGAAAGGACAAGGTTGGGTAAGTAAATATAATTAAACAGGAACATAGACAAATTCCTGAAGATGTGAGACGTTCTCTGACTCTCCATCCCCAAGTATGTGCACATAGGAAGTAGATGCAAAAGGACACCTGGGCCAGTAAAGGACGGACAGTGCCCACTTACCTTTGGCTGATCTGGATATGAGCAGGTTCCCAGTAGGCTAGTTAATTTATGTATCAAATGATTAGACCATACTACTCAGATAACTGGCCATGAACTTGTCTACAAAGTACATGAGAGGATATTTTTTTTAATGTAATCAGCCTTAATCTGTGGAGTTGATTCTTGTTTTTAATGTGGGAGATAAATTCATTCAGTCCATTGAAAGCCTTAAGATTTAGGGAAAAAACTGGCCATTCCTAATCAAGAGGGAATTCTGCCTCCAGAATGTCTTTGGGCTATAACTATAGTATCAGCTCTTCTCTTGGCCTCCAGCCTATTGACTGGCCCTGCAATTTGGACCTGCCATATTCCACAAATGTAAAAGCCAATCCATCAAAATTAGTAAAGATCCAGATCTATAGAGAAACAGAGAAAGAGATGGAAGTGGCAGACTATGTATTCTTTTTATTGGTTTGTTTCTTCCTTCTGGAGAATATTCATTCCTACACATCTACTTCACTGAGGTAGGCCTCTCTTATCGGAAAACAAAGATGCATCTTTGTTAAAGAGGACTCAAAGACAATAATGTACAGGAGCCTATCCAAAGCTCAAGGCCCTCAGCAAGGGCTCTACTCACTCAGCAAGGTGTGACAAGCTCACTGCCTCCAAGAACTACAATGATCATCCTTTGTTTTGCAGAACACAAATCTAAATTCTTCTGAATGATTCTGAAATTCATAGACAAATGGGTTTTAAAGTTAGGCTTCATGCTCAAAAAATCCTGGCTGCCAGGAAGGAATTGTGCCACCAGCCTTCTCTTATGTCCATATGTCCATATGTCCACCTGCGAATTTACCCATGTGTATGCAGCTGTTCTCCTTCCTCCTTTAAATCTCCAAGGAAATGGACTCACGCCTTTACCAACACATCCAAGTATTCTTAATCCAGTCTTTCCTCATTCAAGACTATATACTCTTTGGCTTTCTTCATATTTCACCCTCCCCCACTTGACTGACTCTGATGGTGACCTGACTATGACTGTGACCTCAGGGCTCTGATTTCTACATGGAGCTTCCTGAAATCTCCAGAGTCTATGGAACCCCTTTCTTCTCAAGCCTCCTGGCTTCTGGTATTTATTTCTCCCATAGACCTGTCCACTTAAAAGTATATATTCATATGTTTCCCTCCTTTCTCATACTACAAATTCCAAGTTTCTAGAGATGCCCTTTATTTATTGGTGTTTCTGATATGGGCTCTAACTCATGGCACAGAATACATGCTCAATAAACATTCATTGAACTAAGTCTTACACTGTCCTGCTTCCTACAATGCATCTTCTTTATTCAATGTTGTGTATGAAGGAATGTTCAAGAAAGGGAAATGAGTAAGACAAACGAGACTCCTACCCTCAAAGCACCTGAATAAACTCAAAGGCAAAAATTACTCAATGGCAGAATGTAAATTCTCGGTGGTAATAAATGCTAACAGGATAGTAAAATGAGGTTGATGTGGTGAGAAGAGACCTATACTGACTACATACATACATAAGGGAAGACTTCTCTGGAAAGGATTGTATTTGAGCAGGCACATGAATAACGGGAACACCATCAACAGTAGGAAGTCTCCTGGCAGAGGAAAGAGCATCTGAAAAGGTCATGAGCAAAAAACAAGCCTGGCAAATTAGAAGAGAATGGTTTCTATGGTCAGAGGACAGTGGGAAAAAAAATGCATCCAGAGGTCAGGAGGTGACTGGGTAGAAACACCTGCTGTTTGCACTAATAAGGTTTAAGTGTCACCTTGACACAACCTAGAATCCCCTGGGGGAGAGAGTCACAAATGAAGAATTATCAAGATCAAGTTGACGTATATGCATGTCTGTGGCAGACTGTCTTGATTGTTCATTGGTGTAGAAAGATCTTTTCTGAATATGGGTGACGCCATTTCATCTGCAGGACCCTGAAATGTGTGACAGTGTAAAAAGATTGCTGAGCAAAAGCAAACAAGCAATCTGGCCAAGAGATCTTTATTCTCTCTTTATTCCTGACTGTGGGTGTGGAGTGACTAGCTGCCTGAGTTCTGCCTTGAATTCTGCAAAATGATGGACTGTGACTTGTAATGCTGTCAAGCTATATAAACCCTTTTCTACCCAAAGTTGCATTTGGTCAGGGTGTGTGTCATGCAAATAGAAGCAAAACTAAAGCACTGGACTGGGCAAGAGTAAGGACCTGATTGTCACTACTCTGCACCCATGTAAAGAGTTAGGCATGACCTTGCACACCTATCACCCCATTGCTATCAGGGAGTAGAACAGGGGACTGCTGCTGCTTGCTGGCTACCATCTTAACTCTAAGTCTAGAAGTATCCTGGCACCTCACACTCAACGTTCACAAACTAAATTTCTCATCCCCCATAACTGATAATTCTCCTGATGAATAATATAATATTGCCATCTATCTGATTCCCCAGGTCATTAACTTAAAAGCCAAAAATGACTGATATCTATCTATATATCTATATATCTATCTCTATCTCTATCATCTATCTATCTCTATCACTCTCTTTTACATTCAATGATTCTGATGTCCTTCTTATGTGGCCTCTTATGGTCAATATATTCACAGAATGAAGGGAAGGGTAGAAAAAAGCTTCCCCGGGTGTCCTAGATGAGCTTCAAGGAACATTAGCAGTATGTTGTGCCCTGCGGGGTAGTTGGCCTAGGACATCAGGACCTTGGAGAGCTCCTGCTCTGACCTCTGCTAGGGAGTTGACCAGAGTGTCCTGGAATCTTCTGGGAGTGGAAGGAAATAAAAAGGAACCAGCTGACACTGAACCCCATCATTAGCCAAATACTCAACCCAGTGATTTTAGGACCTCAAAGCTCTATATGGCCCCACGTCAGCACAACCTCTGCTTAGGTGGTCCTGAGTCAGGGCCAAACCAGTTTAACACCAAGGACTAGGACTCCCAAGGATGCTGAGCCCAGACCCCACAAAGGATCATCATCTATCATGATCTCATCCACCTGCAAAACATGTCCCAGCTGTCCTGGCTCCTGTTGTCTGTGAGGTTGAGCCTCCTTTTGCTGTCCTACTTGTGAATGCTCTATCTTCCTCTGACCCAACAGGAAGAACTCCAGGAATATGGAGTCTGAAGCCAATCTCTAGACCTTCATCACTTTGAAGATATGCCAGCATGAGGTCATATGCCCAGGTCATATCCCTGGGCATATGACCTCATGCTGATAAGATGAAGATATTGGGACATTTTCAGTAGCTGCTTGTCTTCCCTATTGGACCACAATCCTAAGGCTGGAATGGCCTTGTGGCCTGAAGCTCCAAATCTCCAAGTGGAGATTGTGCATGTCTTCTGCTCAGGCATCAACTCAAATCCTCCTGTAGTCACACTCTTGCTCCTCCTGTCTAGCCTGCACCCCTTGCACTCCTCCTGATTCTGCCCTGCTATGTCTCTGATGATGAGTGACCAGGGTCTGTTTGACCACAAAGTGTTGGGTATTTCCTGGCACCCTCTCTATTTTCCACTTAGAGGTGTAATTAGAGCTTTTGCATGGTCTCAACTTAAAAATTAGAGAACTATGCACAAGAACCTACATGGCTTGCCTCAATACATAGAATTTCTTCTCCAGATGACTCTTCTTTATCATTTCTTTAAAACTGCCATCTGAAAGCTGGTGACAGCTAAGTCATTGAAGTGTTTGCCTTTCAAGCACAAGGACCTAAATTTGATCCTCATAACCCACACAAGATAAGCCAGGCATAGTGGTACACATTTGTAACCCTAGCACTGGGGAGACAGAGACAGGCAGATCCCTGGCAATCACTGGTCAGCCAATGTAGCTTGCTGGGTGAGTTCCAAATTAGTGAAAGACCTTGTCTCAAAAAACACAAGGTGCCTGAAGAACAAAAGCAAAGGTTGTACTCTGGCTTCAACATGCATGCACATACACACACACACACCCTGCAATAAAATCAGGACCTCAATGTAATGTCCTGATATACTGTAGCCTAGTTTTGTAACGCCACCAGTGAATAACACCCTCCAAAATTAAGAAATCAATCTTTTCATAATTACAGTCATCTTGGGCTGGTAAGGCTGCTCAGTGGGTAAAGGCACCTGCTGCCATTCATGATGACCTGAGTTTAGTCCCAGGACCCACATCATGGAAAGAGAACAGACTCCCACAAGATGTCCTCTGCTCTGACCTCCACCTGTACATGGGGACATGTGCACACACACACACACACACACACACACACACACACACACACACCAAACAAATAATGTAATAAAAAGTTTCAAGATTACGCTCATCTGTCTGAAGTATGTGGAAAGCCATCTGCTAGTCTCTGCCTGCAGAATGCAAACAAAAAACTCAGTTCTCTGGAACATTGTCAACAGCTTCCTCTGAGGTTTTTAAGATTTCCTGGGGACATTTCCACCCCCTTACACATAAAGGTCAACCAAGGCTCCCAAATAAAGAGCATTCTAAAAAAAGAAAAGAGACTTATTGGCAAAAAGCATTTGGACCCATCTGTTTGGTCAGCCTTGTGTTTATCTCTCAGTGGGCAAAGTCCTTGGAGAGAAGCTTCTGCATCTCATAAAGGGTGAGCCACTCAGCTCTGCCCAAGAAACATGGCCATACAGGGAAGATGGTCATAATCAGCCATGGAAATTGCAGCAGGGTGGGGGAGAGACTGATCTTCCACAGCTGTCTTCAGCAGCAGCTGCAATGGTGCACGTGCTGGTCCCAAAAGATGACAATTTTAAGTTTGGTTACACTACACCATTCGGCAATATAACTTTAGCCATGGTGGACCAGCCGCACTCAGGGCCACATGAAGTACCCAGATCTAAAAGCAAGAGCTCATATGCCTCTCTTCCTCCACCTCTGCAGGTCCTTACGTCTATGTGGAGTAAAACACACCGTTCTGAGCTAACAAACATCATTTGCTTGGCAGGAACACCTTATTCACCAACAGGGAACAAATAATCTCCTTTTTTTTGTCTCAGTGCCTTTGAGACCCAATTAGAGCACTACTTTGTATAATGGATGTGTTCTTGGAGGTGCGAGGATTTTCAGTGAGAGGAGTCAAATCCTGCTTGAAATTGGCTAGTTTGGAAAGCTCAACTCCCCAGGTTTTATGAAGAGATTCTTAAACCTCTGCTGCAAGTTGAAGAGTCATCCGTCATCTTTAGCAGGGACTGTCAGGCAGGGCTTTCCTTGTCCCAAGAGGTAGCAAACAGCCTCGCTGCAAAATAACCTATGCACTGGGGCTCTCCTTGCCTTCCTTTTTGCAGGGTGCACTACTTCTGGCAGCCCTTCCGAATCCCTCCTCTCCTCTTGGGCTTCTTCCCTGCAGGTCCAGTCTCTGTGCCTTAGAGAAACAACTGTTTTCAAGGAAGAGACATGAACCACTGGAATTCGTGTGACTGACAGACTGTGAGCTCTCTCCTCTGGAGTATCAGCAACTTTCACTGAGCTCCAGAGGAAGAGAATGGGCTTCCCCTCTTAGGGGAAGTTTCAGAACTTCTCAGGTGAGCTGAGAGGGAAAGTGCCTAGGACTGGAGAATTCTTGGCAGAGCCTATTCTCCTCTTAAGATAAAACAACCTCCCTTGAGACAAAAGGGATTACCCCTAAACTATTGCCTGGATTCAAGTGCAGAGCCCTCAACAAACAGCTGGGAGGTTGAAAACCAGAGCCATGACTGAGCATTCAACCGGATCAAGAACAGGGTACTTTCTTGCCTTCTTGGAGGAAGAGTGGGAGAGTGCATGTTGGAGAGTCACCCATCATGTTTAGTAAGTCTTGTGGATGCCTTGTGTGGCATACCCTTGTTGATGGCTCACTGGAGAGGCGCCATCACCTGAGCTGGTAACCTGTGGCATTTACTTCAGCAGCCTATGGGAGGCACAGTAAGTTAGGCCAGCTGGGATAGTGGGAGTTGGAGAGGGCTGCTACATGGTTCTTAAAATTCAGCCTGAGCTCTTGGAAAGTGACCCATCATCTTCGCCTTAAACTTTTCCATACGCTCCACATGATTCAAATACCTCCTAACAGCACACATCATCCCGAGGACTTGAGACAGCTGCGTGGAGGAACGCTCTGATCCCCACCCTTTCCCTTGAGTTCTTATAATGAAGGTGCTTAGTTAACACAAATCACCGGCTCTGCCTTGTACATTGCTCACAGATGAACAAACATGGAGTCAGCATTACTACATAAATCCTGCTGGCCAAATCCATCCCTATTGTTTATCATGAGACAGAATTCTCTTGGTGGGATGTAAAGATACTAATGGACATTTCCAGATTATGCTTGAAATTCTGGTGAGTCCGTTTCATGTCCCTTGCTGGAATGAAAAGCTTGGTATATAAATCAAACTGGGATGTCTACCACTAAAAAAATTAAACACAAGGAAAATTCTCAAGCTACTTTTTTCCTAATGCAAACTAGGAAAGAGAAGTTGAGAAAATATGAATGAGAGAGGCCGAGAATCAGTGAGAAAGTGAGAAAGCCTAAATTCTCACCCCGCCCACCCATTCTCTGCATAGCCTTGACATGTCCTTGTCACATACCTGGCTCTTCAGTTTATTCACATGCGATCTACATGGCTAGATTCAATCAGTGATTTAACACCATGTGTTCCAAAGTCCATAGACCTAAGAAATTATTTTATGTATTTCAGATGTTACTGAGCTCAATATTTTCTCTCTGAAAGTATTTTAAGTCATTGATAATATTGTGGTTTAAAAGCACACTATTTTTATAGGATTGCCATCTAAGTTTCCTGTTTGTGTGGTAAACACTGGAAAAGGTATTTTAAGGAAGGAAAGGTTGGGCTTACCTTAAAATTCAAGGTACATTCCTTCATGGCAGGAAATCAGAAGCCTGAAGCAGCCAGTCACAGAAAAGAGGAAAGCAAATGAACATTACTGCCTAGCCCTCTGTTATCCACTTACATAGTACAGGATCACAGCCTGGGAATAACCCCTTCCCACTTGTCTCTTTGCTTGTGTGCAAAGAGATAAACAGAAATGAAGAAGAAAATCACTGCCTTGTGCCTTCCTGTAGCTCTTCTACAGATTAAATAAATTAATTTTTCCAATGGAAAAAATTTTATCAGAATAATCCCCCAGGGGCCCATCTTCCAGGTGATCTCATCAAGTTGAAAACTAACAGTACCATCATACTGTACTCAAACTGGACCAACTAGCAATTTATGTGCCCAAGTTTACGAACTTTAAGCTCATCCAGGAGCTCCTGCTGACACTAGTCTTGTTAGTCAAAAGACATCGAGACAATAATATGCCCAAGACAATCATTTGTACCTACTGAGGATTATGAACTAATGACTAATGTCTGAGTCTATTTTCAGTTCCTATAATAGAATATTTGGGATCATATAATATAAAAAATAGAAGCTTATCCAGATCTGGACTTTGGAGACTGTGAAGTTCAAGAGCATGGCACCAACATCTGCCTGGTGTCTGGTGGGACCTCGAATTATCTCATAAAATAGCAAAAGTGGACAGACAGGGCATACATGCTAGTTCTGGTCTCTTCCTCTTCTTATAAAGTCAGATAATTCCATGAGAATAGCTGCACCCTCATAATCTTACCTACTTGTCTCCCAAATACCCCACCCTTTATGAAATTTGGGGGGACACAAAGGAAACCACAGCACCAATGACTTTCTCTACATGATGAATACAAACTAAAACACAGAAATAAACTGAATTCTGAAAATTTCTGAATAAGACAAGGGTCATTACAGTACCAACTTTTCTACAATTTGTGCTGATCAAACTAGCCTTCTTGTCTTTTTTTGTGTTATCTTGAGATCATAAACAAATATATTAAGAATATATAGATTATAAATACACATTTGTTAGAGTGATTAATTTTATTTATTTGTTACAAGGTTGAGGTTATAAAATACCTTTCTCAATGACATTTCATTAATTTATTATTAATCAGTGATAAATAGGTATCTATTCCTAAAAGAATTCTCAGGCTGTTTTTGCTGTGTAAGGCTCCATATAAAGTTTCATTTGGAAAACAGTTCCAGTTCCTTACAACGTTTGAAACCCCTGAACTAATTATCTCTAATTTTCCTTCCAGCAAGGGGATATTATGTTCAAATCCTTCTCTAGGGATGGAAGACTTGAAGAAGCAGAAAAGTCATAAGGAAAAGCAAGCAAACAAATTTGATTCCCACATTTCAAATCTCCCTAGTCTTTTTTCTCGGTAAAAGGGTGCTGAGGGGACAGGTTTTGGGGTGGACCAGGTGGTCAGAGGGCATCCTTGTGCCAGTTAGCATGTCCAATATTAGGAGGACTACAAGCATGGACTCATTGCATAATCGCTTCCCGCATGGTGGGAATTTATCTCTCAGTAACTAACAGTGAGGGAGGCAGAATGTGGTCACAAAGACACTAACTTTGCCCGAGCATGGACTCTGGGCCAGGCTCTGCAGTGGCAACTCTTACTCAAAATTCTTTTCATTACTCTTCTCTCTTTATAGAAGAGGTGAGGGTGGTTATGTAGACAGTGAATGGCTGAAGCTAGCCTCAAATTTTCACCCTCTGCCTTTGGAAACCAAATAGTAACAGCAGCATCAGAAGCCCTCCAGTGTGGAGTCTACAGGAAGGGCTGAGCCGTACAAGATGTGGCAGTCAGGGAAAACTACAAAGATGTGTGGTGCCTACACATTCTCCATGGAACACCCTACTATGACCATGCCCATACTTGACAGAAGAGTCATACCCAGATCTAATATAAAGTGAGATTTTTCTCAGATTCCTTCCAGCAAAAAGATTTTTCACTGTCGCTCATGTTTCCGGGTCATTATCTAGCAGCCTCATTCTGTATTCAAGGTTTAGTTTGGACTCCTCCGGTATACACACAGCAGCCCTGCCTCCTCATCCTCTGTTCCTGTGATTCATTGGGCATCTTCTCCACAACACAGCCTCCATGTGTTTATTCCTGTACCAAAAGTACAGACTGAAAGGACTCTTCCAGCTTTCTTAATCCCAATAAGTACAACCTTGCTGGCCACCTGTTTTGTAGGAGCACTGTCCCTAAACAGGAGCCAATGACTGAGTGAGTATCTTCTCCTCAGATGGCCGTGGCAAAGCAGAGCAGTGAGCACTCAATCAGTACTCAAAAGCAGAGTCACGCAGCCAGGATCTCTCTCTACCTCCTGTGCAGATGTGGGGCTTGGGCTCAGAACTGGCCCTGAGGGCAGCATTCAGAGCACCCCTTTAGAACAAAGCTACGCTGTGGTGGCCAGCTTGGTGTGTACCTAACATCAAATGACATGAAAGGGCTGAGGAGGATGCCCGCTGGAGAGCTACTTAGTCAGAAAAACCTGAAACCATGCACTTGACGGAGGGCCGCTAACCACAGCCCCGATGAATGATTAATGATTCTGACCAGAGCTTATTGCAAACAGGCATGTGACAACAGAGCCACTACCCACTCTCTGGACCTGCTTGTGTGATTGATGAGCCATCAAGGGATGCAGAGGGTGTGCAGGGGGAATGGGAGAGCCCAGGCTGTAACCATCAGTGAGCACTCATCCTAGTGGGGAACTGGGGAGACACTAGTGCCCACATTCTGGGTCACAGCTGTGTCACAAATGTCATATAAGTCAACTCACACTGAGTAGAGTGGGAGGACTTAATAAGCGGTGAAGTGCTGTCATAGATGAGTCCAGTGGGGTATACTCAGTGTGGATCTATATGTGGAATTACAGGGACCATGAAATGTCCTCTAAAGGACAGATGAAGTGATCTGTGTGAAGACAGCAGCTTGCAGAAATGTGTTAACCTGGCCTGGGACACTATTCCAGCCCTCACCACAAGCACTGCCAGCCAGAGTCAACCGCACACAGACTACACGTCTCTTCAAGAGGGTGTGCAAAAGAAGAAAAGAAGGTGGCTGAAGCAAAGCATCTGCTCCTGTGCCTTTTCTCTCCTTCCCAGAGCCAGCACACAGGCAAGGCAGTTAAGTTACTGCTGAATCCTCACGCTATGCTCCCTCATCCTGCACCCTCCAGAATTGCTTTTTTCCCCCTTCCAAAGCCAGGTCCTATAGGAGGCTGTTTTCAGCTCTCTGGTGTGTGGATTAAGTATAGACCAGCACATCCACGGAGCAGTTGTGGTGGATGGAGAAGGTGCAGCCCAGCTTTCAGAGATCTGCTATCTAGTTAGCAAGAAAGCTTCCCACATAGCAAACAAGCTCAAACGGAACAAAACAACCACTCCAAATGCTAAGAGGGATGGAGCTGACAATTTGAGGAACAGGGATGGGGGGACCAGGTACCTGAGAAGATGTCCCGTCCCCCTAACAGACTACAGTCATCTTCCCAGGACAGAGCAACTGGCCAGTCTGTGCCACCAAAGTGCCCAAGCCACCACCTCCCACTTGGCTCTCCAGAAACACCTCTGAGTGAATATGTAGCAGCACAAAAGCTCTGCAGGGGCCTCAGACCTGGTGCAGTATTGGTGCTCTGAGAATCAACCCCAAGAGCTAGCCAGGAGCCCAGGGGCAGCCCTGGTGGGGGCCTGGCCATTCTGCAGACACTGGCTTCGTTTCATCTTAATACACTCCTGCATGGACCTGATATCTGATACTCGTCCTAGAGCATGCAAATCTAATAAATTCTTGGCTCCTGCAAGTTTCTTTAAAAAATATAAAAGAGGATCATATATAAAGAAGTTGATTAATATACACCCTGCTAAAACAGCCTGGAACATCTGTGTATTAAGTTCATTTATTAAATTACACCAATCTGTATTTTAATGAGTGAAAGATACAGTACTTATTCTGTCATCCATCAAAATAAACTCAGGAAATACTTAACATTATAATCATTTTTCTTGTTTGAACACGAGTTATGAAATATGAATCCTGCATTAAGAATGCTCGACTTGCCATCATGATCAAATGTGTTTTCACAGGTGCGGCAAATATTCAGTTTTCATTTCTTTCTCCAACTGTTGAAAATGTAAACCATGTTTTCGGTTTCTACACTGGGTAACACTGCCTCCCCTCCACATGGCACCCATTATTACAGACTTATTACCCCACCGTCTCTTTCCTCCAAACACACTGCTCCTAAAGTTGCTTAGTAATGAAAACACAGGCTTCTGTGGGGCCCCTGGCATCAGGTCTTTCCTCTGGGGCACTGTCCTTCTCTCCTAGCTGGTGTGCATCTCCTTCTTTATGCCTAGAGTCTGGGCTGAAAGACTCTCTGAAGTACACAGTCATCCAGGGCAGCACTATCTGCCTCACCGTTGACCTTCCTCTTGCCCATGGGCTCTTGGTGCCCACTTCTTCAATACAAGGGCTGTTTTGATTAGGCAAGGACAACAGTAAAATAGGATAGAGCTTCAGTAGTGTGTCCAGGGCTCATCTGTCTGCAGCTACCATTGAACCAGAAGTCCCAAGGCTCTTGAGGCAAAACTGTTAACAAGGAGGTCAGTTTCCAGAAGCTAAAGGAAGAAAGTCCGTATGTCTAATATAAATAGGAGTTCACATGACAAGAGGATTCTGGTAAAAGACTCCAGCATTGTTGTCACAGAGAGACGAGCCCTCCCATGGTGAGACTGATGAAACCAACTAGGAGCAGCCAGTGCTACTTTCTACAGAACACACTTGCTGGCTCCAATCACCAGAGGGCAGACCACACTTCCACCCTAAGGCCCCTGCCTATCTCTTTGATTTCATTTCTGGCCACCTCCACCCTATCCTTCAACTTGTATACCCCACATACACACCTTACTACTTAGCCTTCCAGAACAGCATGTTGAGTTCAAACTTTCCCAATTCTTTCCCACCAACTTTCTTTGCTCTTTTCTCTCCTCCTAGCCAATTACTTAACTTTGCTATCAGGATCACCTATTTGAGCAGCCCAGTGGAGGACGCCACTCATTTTGTGTGCTAGATGTCAGGGAAGCTGACAGAAGAGGTCCCCAGCACCCATGTACCACAGTTGCTCAAAAGGCAAGGGCTAGGGATACAAAAGCACCAGAGTCACTCAAAGGAGAAGTGGAAGTGTGTGGGTGGACCACAAGGAAGGGGACTTATAACAGGGATAAAATTTGGAGCCGGAGAAGAGAGGCTCCTGGGTACTGGGATTTAACATAAGAAGCAATAAGGAGTTTGGCAATGGCTTAGACATTCAGGAGATGTGTTTGGATTTGTGTTTGAAAAACGGGGAGGCTATACCAGGGTCAGTGTAACAAAAGGTGTTTGTGAGAGAGAACAGAGCAGAAGCTCAAGCCAATGTGGAATCAGTGGCACTTGCCACCTGCCAGGCACGGCACCTAAGAAGTGTACCTTCCACGGAAGATGCAAGGAACTGCACTGGTCACTCAGGCTCCAGTAAGCCAAGCACCAGCCCAGCTCTTCTGTGCCAAAGGTCTTCATCTCCTGGGTAATCTAATTCAGGCCTAAGCCTATGGGACTCTATAAAGCTTAACATTGTAAACACAGCATATGGAATTTCAGACTTTTGAACTCCTGTGGTGGAAGAAAATGGGATAGAAGCTGGGAAAATAAAACTGAAAACAGGTCTTGATGCCAGTGTTACTGAGGCCAGGGGCTGTACACCTGAGGTCCTCGGAAGTAAATCATAACAATGTGAAAGAACAGAAAGAGAAAAAGAATGAGGCTCAGGGGGGCTAAGCTGTCAAAGACTAGCAGGCTGCAAGCCAAGGGTCTGTGTTCTCCAAAACAGAAAAGGCTATTTGTTACAAAATGTCCTGGGAGCGATTGCCCACTGAGATAGCAAGAATAGAGGGAAATAAAACTTCAAACAGAATTTAATGGCTGAGCTCAGCAGATTGGGTGGTAAGGCAGGTTGCTTGGTGTGAGAGAGCAGAGCCCTAGCAAACTGGATGAGGCAGCCTACTGCCTGCAGAGTGGCTCAGAAATCTTTCTCTATCCCTTATGGACAGTCTCTGGAGGAAATGGTACTGGTACCTACCAGAGTCCATAGAGGATGGCATTGTTTACAGGCCACCTAATAAAACATAATGAGGTAGGTGACAACCAGGAAATCTCTAGATGTTAGGACTTCTCCTGAAACTTCCCCTAGGATAAGGCTGTGATGAGCGAATATAGACACTTCACTGTACTTTGTATTATGAAATAAGGGTGGGGCCTGCTGAGCAATTACACCCCTATTCTGAAACCTAACAGGAGACCAATATGAGCCTGATGGACCTACAAAGAAAAGTCCTCCTTTCCTTCAAGTCTACCAGTCAGTAGTCCCTGATCTCCACGGTCCTCTCGCTGTCATGGCAAGAGGGACCTGGGCTAGAGAGACTCCAAGGCCCTTGGGGAGCCTCTCTGTGTCTGCATCATGTGTGAGACAGAAACAGGTTTCTCTCTCCTCTTCCCACCCCAACAATGGTGGCTGTAAGCAGCCTGAGAGCACACACACCAGGGGCAATGAGGAAAGGCTTTAAGGCCTGGGATCTGGAGGAAGTCTGAAGTCTGGCCCCACACTCACCTCTATCTGTGGTCTCTGGCAAACTGTTAGAAAAACTAATTCTACAGTCCCCCACCCCACAAAAAAAGGCCTGTCTCTGCTGAGCTTCTATTTCCTAGCAGATAGGAGCACAGCCAGACTTGCTTGACTCTCACAATTGGGTGGAAAACCTGACAGAATAATGAATGAGAAAGACCTAGCTCCAGACAAACTGCAGAATGCACAGCAACTGTGGCTACACCCCCCTGTGCTGGATGCTCGTGGAAACAGAGGTAAGGACTTCCCATAGCTGGAGGAAGTAGAGACCAGTTCCACTTTGATCAAAGGAGATCTGGGGCTCCCTGCAGGCTTTCCAGGCTCAGTCAGCTGCCATCCTTCTGTCCCAGCCACACAGCCCACACAGCCCACAGACGACGCTTCCCACTGACCCATGAGCTATCAGCTGATCTCACTGGCAGTGGCGCTGATGGACATCTGTCTGCCTCTCTGCTTTGATGTGGGAGTTCATAATTGTTTCCTGAGTCACTCAGCCAGTTCTGTGGTGTTTCCCTTCAATGGGATGTGCAGATACGCCACTAAACAAAACCATCTTTGAAATCAGCTCTCAGAGGGTACGCTCTGGAAAGGGCCTGGTTCATTTTTCTTTTCCCTCCAGGGTCATGGCCATAACTCCAGCTCCAATGTGTCCAAAATTAATCGAGATGTACATTCTTCTTGAAATATACACTTCTGACTTTGAGTTTCTTTCACATGAGCAGTCAAAGTCAAGACATCAGAGTTTGTCTTCAGTTCTGTCTCATTGGTCCTCAAAGAACAGTTCATGAGGACTTGGAGTTCCTATAGCCCTTTAAAGGAACTGTTTTCATGACAATACCAAGATGACTGTTGTATTTTTCTGTAGTGACATCTTTATGGGTTGTAGAATACATGGTATGTATTTTTAATTGAAAAACTAAAATCTGGAAAATTTGTATCTGCCACTGTGATCTTGGAAGGGTGGACAACAGTATTAGCAGACGTGACTGCATCCCATACTGTTTAGTGAAGTACTCTGATCAATATTTGGAAGATCCATATAACCCAGTGAACCATTGCTCTCAAAGAGACCAACATATAATGTCACAAAACCATATGTGGGTAACAATTCTATAAACAGGGCATTGAAGGTCAATGGGTTTTCCTGCAATAGTACAAAATAGTTTACTAATAAGGTGCCAGACCCCACATTGTAATTAACTCTTGGATACTGGATGTAGAAGAATTGTCATGTTCCTGGCATTTATAGTTAAAGTCATTACAGAGTTGGTTAATAAGTGAGTCTCTGAAGTATGTACTATAAGTATTAAATAGATTATATGTATATTCTGTATCAGAACCATCATCATCATCATGGTCAAAGCAGAAACGATGGCTCATTCCACAAGCATGTCAGCTCCACTGCATGGACAGATTCCTTTTCATGTGCCCATGGTTGACTACATCTCACACTTACAGGGACCTCCTTCTCCCTTAGGTGCCTCTCTTCTTTCCTACCCTAGAACACTAATCACAAGAAAAGTGAAATCCAACACATGACCTACTTCATTTTAAACAGAAAAGGAAAGAAGTCAAGAAAAGAGAGGACAAGTGGAAAAATTTGTTTAATCTATTAAAACTATTAGTTAGTTAGCAGAAATAGAGCTATTTATAGTTTTATGGGCAGGTGGATTGAAAAATTAGAGGAACCAAAAGCAAATCCTCTCCCCTCAAGGACTCATGTGGCTCTCAGTAATAGCCAACATCTGTTGGCTCTTTCCTGTGCCTCCATTTGTCCCTAAAGGCTTATCGTGTGTTGTTTTCACGTAGCTCTCATACTAAACTTTTGATGAAACTGAAGAATACAGAAGTGAGGAAAATTTCTCAAAGATACTTGAATGCCACAGTTTGTTGAAATTTGACTAGCAGTAGTCAAAATGTAGAAACATGTCTATCATAGATAAACAAATAAACCAAATGTGAAATATACATACAATGGAAATGTGAATTGGCCACACAAGGAAGCAAGCCAGCATCAAGAGATGAATACTATATGATTCCACTCACATGAATTATCTAGAATGGGCAAATTCTTTTTTTTAAATAGTTACTCATGTGACCCAGAATTCAAAGTTATAAAAGTTAGTATACAACTGGGGAGCTGTTGAATCTTCAGAACCCACACAAAAAGTCATAAATTGTTGTGTATGATTGTAACCCCAGAATTGGGAGGTGGAGACAGACAGATCCCAGAAGCTCACTGTTCAGCCAACCTAGCCAGAATGGTGAACCTCAGGACCAGAGAGAGTCCCTGCCTCAAGGGCATAAGACAGAGACCAAAAGATTAAAACAGCAGACATTGAGTGAATGCATCCACCATAAGTGAACACATGTACATAGCACACACCACACACACTCACACACACACTCACACTCTCTCTCTCTCTCACACACACACACACACACACACACACACACACATCAGTTAATGCCCTGAAGCAATTTCATCTCATCTCCAGTCTATCCATTTGGCATCTATACCCTTCCTCCAGGAAAAGAATATTATCTTGGGGTTTTTTTCTTTCTTTGGTGTTGGGGATCAAACATAGGGTCTTATGTATGCAAGTCAAGTGCTCCATCACTGAGATACAAACCCAAGTCCTTATCAATTTCTTTTTAGGCTCCAGAATATTTTATGCATATAGCAATTATGAACATGTTCCTTTGCCTGCTCTTTTTTCATGTAATAGATCTTGAAACTTATAGACAAATTCTGAAAAACAAGAAGTAAATCAGAGGTCACTGGGGACTTGAGAAAGAAAAGAATTAGAAATTATTTACAGAGTTTCTGTTTGAGGCAATGGAAATTTTCTGCAAATAGTGGTAAAGGTTGCACAACATTGTAGATGGAACTCATACCCACTAAATAGTACACTTGAAATGACAAAAGAAATTTCATTTTCATTTACTTTACCACACTCTTTTTTTAAGGTTCTGGAACAACAAAAAAGGAAACTTTGCAAAGTTCACAGAGCTAGTGGAAAAGGATGTAGGCTTCAGGTCCAGGAACTTCATCTCCTCAGAGTTTTCTTGACAAGCTCATTCTTCTGTTGGCCAGAGGACATCAGCATCATTTCTGATGATGTTCTTACAGGTCTGCAATATCAGGTCTTGAGGTTATGGTATCCCTGGCCCACACATCTCTTTTTCATTGAATAAAGCCACAGTACCTCTCTGCCACCATAAAGGAGAAGGGCAAGAAGCAAATGAAACACGTCAATGAGTCTCAGCCTTCCTTGACCATTGTGAGGCATGAGGATTGAACCCTTTAGCCTGTCGGTGAGCATACAAAAGCGCACATTTTGTAGACAGTGCACTGTTCCTGGGTTTGGAGCAGCAGAACAAAGTGTCTATTGATTGGATGTTTTCTGAAAAGTGAGAAACGACGTGAGCCCAAGGAGAGGAGCCACTCACACTGCCCAGCACCGATCACATGGATGCATACAGGGTAAAGGAAACCTGCCTGTATACCACCTCCTATCCTCTCTGCCACTCTCAAAGTACCTTCATTCCATCAGCCTCACTCAATTTCATCACAATAGTAGCTCCAAGTGGGCTCATGACATCAGTTTTTGATGGTGCCCACAATTATTGCTAGTGGAGAGGGAATTAGATGATCTGTGCTTAATCCATTAGGCTGGAGGAAAGGATTTATGTGTAATTCATCTTTTTAGGTGAAGTCTCTCAATAAGATAGATAGATACATACATACATGCATACAGACCAGATAGGTAGGAACAATGTGTCAGTCTGAAGATGAAGCAATGGCCAAGAACATCATCTTATGGACTCTCAGATTGTTCCACTGCAGTCACACACTTCTCTATCTCTATGCATAAAATGCACATCATTGTTCCTTCATTCCTTCAAGTATTTGTCACACACGTGTCTCATGCTCCATATTATAATAGCTGTCCTGGTTCTTGGTACAGTTGAAAGAGATTTAAAAAGCAGAGAACAGAGAGAGAGAGAGAGAGAGAGAGAGAGAGAGAGAGAGAGAGAACCTCTGAACCAGAAGAAAGAAATGGGAAGACAATCATTGAAGAGAAGAATCAGAGTATCCATGAAGGCAGGTCTCAAACTCTGGAGCCAATATGGAGACAGAGCTTTAAGCTATTGTCCTGGGAAGCATTGTTATTGTGAGTAGAAAGCAGCAGTCACATACAAGGGACAGCCCCTAATTAGGAAATGTGTCAGAGACTGTTATAACTATAAACATTAAAGGGAAGAAACAACCAAAAAATTTCAGAGCTCAGAGAATTAAGGGAAGGGTCATGGCAAGCCAGCGCTGGAGCCAGGACCTGCTCCAGCTCTCAGTCTGCTTCTGCATATCTAATCAGATTTAGTGTGTCCCACTCTGTGGGCACCAAGTCTGTCTTGGACTGAAATGGAACTTCATTAAGACTCTAAAGGAGTGGCCTGGATTCCAAGAGCAAAGATAATCTTTTGTCCAGATTTCAGAGATAGGTCAAGATGTCAATGGGACATAGAGGCCTGAGATGACAGGGGCAAGAAATCCTTGTTCCGAGTTTAAGTGGAGTCCATGTCACTGACAACAGAGGGAAGAGGAGTGTAAGGGACTGAGCCAGACTGCTCTCTGTGGTGCTTTTTCTCTAGTTTGACATTCAGTGAATTTGGGCTCAACCTCACAGTCCCTTCTCTACCTCCACTCAATAATCTGCCAACATCTACTGGTTTTTCTCATAACGTGAGCATATGATAGATCCACAAAACAGAGGCCTATCAAAGGAAGGGGTGGGGTAGAATAGAAACGCAAAGGAAGGAACATTCTTTGTACTTCTCCTATGGAGGGGGTAGATACCGTCTAAATTCTCAGTTCACCATTGGGTATGTGACTCTCTAGCCTTTCTTTAACTTCACAGTTGAGTCCCACTCTTTGTGATGGTAGGAGATTAATCTCAAGGATTCCCCATCCATACCTGTGTCTTCAAAAGGATTGTGTCTATGTTCTGGAATGCTTACTATAGTGCCAAGGGACGAAGGAGGGAGGTGACATCATACACATAGGGCCAATGGTAAAGAATGTCCCATTTCATCTGCTCCTCAATTCTCTATCCACAAAATCCTTCAGTAGGACATCCTCCATTCCAGACTAAGACCTTTGACATATGACTTTCTCTTTGTGTGGGGGGGGGGCAGGGCAGGGCATTGACTCTTGAGGATACAGAATTTATTTTACATCATATCAGGATATCAGGATTGTGACTGGAGTAGGGGATCTACAAATCCAGAACTAGCAGAAATCAGACCACCATGCTATCTACTAACTCCACTCATCCCTGGAGCAGGGGCAGGAATGAGAATCTTCACTCATTTAAGATGTCTCTCCTGTCTACACAAGGTTCCCTCACTAGTCTCCTAAGAGTACTAGCTTTTGGAAATGTATTCCAGAATGACTCTCTTTTCTGTTTCTTACCTTACTCTGTCTTTCCCAGAGAACTGAGAAGGCTGCATAAATTGGCCAACTGGAGATGGAGAAAGAAACCTTAAACTGCAAGGAAAGTTCCATGTAACTTAATAACACAAAATGGTAATGTGCTGTCACATTCTAGTAGGATCTGAGTGTGTTAAATGTCTCTGAACAATATTATTGCTGAAGAAGCTGAGAAAAGGTAGAGGACATCAGAGACTTGGGACAACTGGCATTTAGAAAAGAAATTCCTTCACCTCTTTTGGCCTTGTGTAGCAGAAGCCACCACGAGGAGAAATAGTGTAGAAAAAAGAATAATTGCCCAGAAAGAGCAATTTGTCTTTCACGTTTCCAGAAAGCCTGCACCTCAGGAAAGCCCTTCCTCCTACAAGAACTTGATCACCCTCCTCACAGTCACCAAGCACATTGCCAAGTGGGGATTCTGGGGAGGAAGAAAAGCACACTAAAAGAAGAACCAGGGTAGAGAAAGGATAGCTAGGTTTGGTCACACAGTCTGGGAAAATTGTCGTATTAGTGTAGTCTTAACTTTGTTAATAATACATGTACACCCAGATGTTCAGCACAATCCAGGTTTGTTACTTGCAGACATTGTGATATGGATTTGATAGCTCTTTTTATAATGAATATGTGTGGTATTCACATGTGTATGCACATGGGTGCATTTGCACTTGGAGGCCAGAGGCCAATCTCAGATGTCTTCCTCAATAACTCTGTTCATCTCTTTTAAGACAGGGTCTCTCCATCCCTTGTCAGTTAAGTCTGGCCAGTGAGTCCCAGGGACCCTCCCATCCCTCCCTAGCACTGGAATTCCAAGCTTGTGCCACCATACCTGGCCGTTCACATGGGTACTAGGGATTGAATTCAGGTCCTCATTATGTGAGGAAATAATTTTGCCAACTAAACTAACCATCCTTTTACCTTCCCTTCTAAAAACAAACAATCACCCCAACTTAACAATTCTGGATAGATTCACACCTGAGTCCCTGTTCAAGCACTGCTCAGAGCACTCCCTCCACAATGATTGGAGGCCTGGAACAATGTCAACGGTGCCTCTAAAAGCTAATGTAAAGCTCCAAAGATTGAGCAACTCTTTTCCACAGATTCCACACTGCAGAACGTAGCAGTTCTCACAATCTATCTGGGTCATTGTGAGTGGAGGCAGAAGGTGTTTCCTCAAGACTTAGCATCCCACACATGTTTGCACAGGTTTTCCTTTGAGAGAGCACCTCCCCAACTTGACAGTGTGTGCATACACAGGCCCCTGATTTGCTTCGAGTCAAAGCAGCCAATGTGGAAAGTATTCAAGAGCTAGGCAGCCACCTTTGATTAGAAGCAGCTTTGGCTTTAGATAGGATCTATGTAACCAGAAAACTGGACTTCTTTGGCGGCTTACTTAACTTTTTTATTCTTTTCCCTGCTCTTGTCAGTCATGTTTTTAACTTTGTGAGATGAGTTTAAAGTTGTGTTCCCCAGAGTGTCCCATAGCCATTTACATGGCAAAGTAGATGGCAAAATGTATGGGACACATTCAGGAAATAGATGTGGTATGACAGAAGAAGTGGGGACTACTTGCTACGGAGGTGACCAGCAAAAGGTGAGGAAGAGTGATGAGGTAGATGTAAGTGAGAACAAGGTATAAAGACATAAATGTATGAAAATGTCACAGTGAAACCCATGACTTTGTATGTTAATTAGAAATATTGTTTTTAGCAAAAAAGCAGACGGCCTGGCTCCATGGATAGAGCTCTTCCTATGAATGAGGACCAGAGTACAGATTCTCAGAATCCACACACAAAACTGGACAGATGTGGTAGCTCCCTAGCACAGGTTGGCTAACTAGACTGGCTGAGTTGAAGAGTTCTAAATGCAACAAAAGATCCTACATGTTGGTTTGAATGAGAATGATCCCCAAGAATATTAAATGCTTGCTGTCCAATTGGTGGGAATGTTTCAGAAGAATTAGAAGGTATGGCCTGTTTGGAATGGGGTATGCTACTGGGGGTAGGCTTTGAGGTTTCAAAAGCTCACCATTCCCAGTTAGCTCTTTTTCTCTGCCTTGTGTTTGTGGAACACATGTAAGTTCTCATCTACCACTCTAGCATTATGCATACCTGCCTGCCTGCTGCCATGCTCCCTGTCATGATGATCTTGGACTCACTACCTGAAACTATAAGTCCCCATTAATCACATTATTCTGTGTGTGTGTGTGTGTGTGTGTGTGTGTGTGTGTGTGTGTTAGCAATAGAAAAGTAAGTACATACTCTGTTGGGTAAATAAAGTAGAGCATGAAGAAGGAAGGTGCCTAGTATCAACCTCTGACCACCAAATGCATAGACATGTATATGAACTTCAACACATATCATCTACCCACATGTGCATATCCATAAACACATACACATGCAAGAACAAGAGAAGAGGTTCACGAGTTCATGAAACTGTTCAGAGTAAAAGTAAGCTTTCCAGTACAGAATTGTAAATGTTCCAGTCTTGAGTTTTGGCTCATTACCTGAGAGGTGGAAATGCCTTCAACTAAACCAGCAAACACAACGTAGGTCCTGAGAACCCAAGCCAATATCTGATTGCGTTGTTGTTTCAGACTTGGGGTCTGTAAGGCAGTGTTGTTGATTATGGAGTTGTGCCCTCCTGGATGTCCCTTTGTGCTCTCATCTAAACCACAACCTGCTGTTGAACTGAAAAGTGGCCAGGTTCCCATCTGGGGCCCTACAGTTCATGCGTGGCGTGAAAGTGCTCAGCCAAAGGAGCTCATTGACCTGGAAAGTGGCCCTATCCCTTCCTGCCAGCTCCATGCTCTGGTCCCAGGTCTACACCAGTCTAAACAATGAAGCATCTTTTTGGGATGAGTTATCTCACAGGACACCTTTTGCTCACAGGTTCTGGACAAAATGTCCTGCCAGGCCTTTCATCATCCCTGGTTTCACCAGGACTCTCAGGCCTGCAGGTTTTCAGGCTATTACACTGTAGGTCAAGGAGAAAAGATGGCAGATTTGGTATTCCACCTAACGCCACTTCACATAAAGTCCTTGATCTCTGAATCTTATCTTCATGAAGATCCTTTGTCACACATATTTAGCACACATGAAGATAACAAATGAATTCAGGACTCCAAAAAGCATTAAGTAGGGTAAAGAGATGACAAGTGATGGGGAAACTGTTGCCATTTCATACTAAGCAATCAAAATAGTCCCTTTGTAAAGAACATTTGAAGAGATTGTCATACAATGAACCATGCAACTCTGCAAAGGAAACAAGAGGCTCAAACTCTCTGAGACAGGGTCATAATGTGAGAAAAGATAAGCAAGCTTCCAGTTTATCTGGGACACAGTTAAAAAGTTACAAAAGAATAAAGTACAGTGACAGAGTTGGCAGAGAGACATCACGAAAGGCCCAGCCGATAACAGAAACAACTTGGACTTCTCTGAGATCACCTGGGTCTGTTCTCTTCTTCCTACCTGCCCTGCCACACACTCCATGTAGTGGACTTTAACAATGTCACTCTGTTTCAACCAAAACTTTTATGTTCATCAACTACTTCAAAATTCCCCATAGATCCTTGTATAAGAATAAAACCTAGATACTTTGCAAGGTGCCCCTCACATGATATGTTCTCCCCATAGCCATCCTGACCTCAGTATTTTGTCTCTGTCCTAGCCATGATGCCTCTATGATGCTCACTGAATGAACAGATATCAGTAAAAGTGGCAAAGTAGGAAGCCATATATTTCTCTGCCTTAAAAACAGTGTGAAAACTGGCAATTTTGATTTGGAGTTGTGTTTTTCAGAATACTGGAAATAAATCAAAGTCTTGCAGCAACCATTGAGCGCTTATTTGTCACAAAAGACTGAGGTTTTAGAAGAACGGGGAACCTACTTTAAACTTCCAGCTTTCTTATCACACATGCTTCAGCTCCAAGCCCACCTTGAAAACTGACAGCCTAAAGTCACACTAAAAAATATAGAAAAATATTATCCATGACATCACAGGAAGTGCCTGCCAACAACATAGTTCCCTCAAACCTAACTCCCAGGGGACTAGTTACTTGACCCTATTTGCAAAGCTCACCTTGGAGTTGATTAAAATTGAAACTCCTGTTTAAAAAGCAGACTAGTGGTGGCCAGGGGCTGGCACAAAGTAGAAGAATGGAAAGTAAGTGGCTAATGAAGAATGGAGAGTCTTCTTTTTGTCTAAAACAACTTCATGGGGTCATAATAATTTACATATTATACAACTGACCTTTGATGTGCATAAATTAAAATGCCTTTTAGTGTATCTGTAGAATTATACACCGAAGGACTGGAGAAAAGTCTCTGTACAGAGGGCTTGAGCTTAGTTCTCAGGACCATACCAAGTAGCTCACAATCACCTGCAGTTCCAGCTCCATGGTTTCCAAAGCCTCTAACCTCTGCCGGCACCTGCACTCATGTGCACATACCAACACCCACCCAGACACACACATACACACATAACTTTTTAAAAAAAGAATTGTGTATCAAACACCGTAATTTTAGACTTTTTATTATTCTAAACAAATTCCCTATACTCTTTGGTTATAAACTTTTACCTTCTTCTACCACAGTCCTAAACAACTACTAAGATATCTTCTGCCTCTGTAGATTTGTACTTTCTGGACATTTTGTATAAATGGGATCATGCAATATGTGGCCCTTTCTGACTAGTCTTGTACTCAGATAATAATGCCATTATTATCTATGACATACCAAAAATCAACATTCTCTTTTTTTGTATTGCTAAATAACATCCACTGTGTGGAAATGAAACATTTAACCTAGCCAATCATTGTTTGCTGAGTATGTGAGTAGTCTCTACTTTTTAGCTCTAATGAATAATTCTGCTACAAAGTTTCTTCTTGAGTAAAGGAGGTGCCCTGTGATTGAAGGGTAAGGATGGTTGGATGAGTTTGTGGATATCTTGCAAGCTACTGTTTTGCAAACTTTATGGATTTGTATCATTTCTCCAGAAAAAGTTACATTTCTACTCTATGGCTTTTGTATTTGCTGTTTCTCTTTGGAGAATCCTCATTCTGAGATCTTACCAGTTTCCTTCAGGACTATTCTCATTCACTTTCTTAATGTGTCTTTCCCTTATCACATATGTGATGTGAATTTAAATGTCATATATATGCATTTTTTTCTTCATTGGCTGCGTTTCTCGCATTAAAGTATATGCTACCTCAAAGAGGAGAACACGTCCCTGTGTGCTTGCTGCCTCATCTCCCATATAGTCAGGATTGTTTCCTGTAAGTGACGTCTAGGGCATAGTGATGTTTGAAGTCTTCTCATACAGAAAAGTGGTGGCCTTTTAACAACAATCAGAAATATAAGATTAGGTGCACAATCTTGGTCAGTGACAGACCTGCAAGTGTTTTCTAAGTGTTTGTGGTGGTTTAAATAGCTTATGAGGATGCCTTTATTGATGGTTTAAATAGGTTATGAAGATGCCTTTATTGAGGGTTTAAATAGCTCATGAGAATGCCTTTGTTGAGAATCTCTGTCTTAGAGGAGCATGCCTCCATTCTCAGTCAAGTAGGGGACCATGGAGTATAGGTTTCAATGGACTTCTGATAAATCCTGTTGTATAGGGTGTACAGGCAGTGCCCATGAGGGTCATGGAGGGTTGGGGGCAGTCCCTATAAGGGTTGGGGGAGCCTCACTAGATGGTTCAGTCCTCATCTTGCTTCTGCGAACCCTTCACTCTGCTAGCTTTCTCAACCAATGTTCCTCATCCAAACCAAAGAATAAAAAAGAGGAATTGTGTCATCATTTCCCCATCCTTCTAAGGATGGTCCATAATTGGTAAGATTCTAAGTGCATAGGAAAGGCATTAATCTACTGTGCTGTAAACAATTAAGGCTGTGAGACAGAAGGTCAATGAGAAGAAGGGGCTAGACTGAGGCCCATTATGTAGCCAACAGAGTGTTAGGGAGGATGGGAGACCTACAAACACAGACACCTTGAAAAATTACAATCTCAATAAGATGGTTCTACTTGTGTGCATGCTCCTGAGAAGAAGGGGTAACTCGTACTCTGTACAAATGCCACCTGAACGGTGAAGTTGTTAGTTGGAACCAAGAGGATTCGGCTTGTACATTAAGCATGATGTAGCTGGGGGCTGGATCAACTGCCATTCTGCCTTTAGTGACCGCAGGATTGAAGGGGAGAGAGAAACAAACACTGTGTGCAGAGTCATGTTGAAAAAACAGCAATCAAAACCTTCTGAAGGTCATGACTAAGAAATTTTGGAAAATGTGAAGGTGGGTTATATGTCAATGGGGGATTAAGATAATTTTTCACAGAAGACACGGGGTCTGCTGCGCCTTTGAAGGAAGATGCAATCAGTGCCCAGCTGAGGATGGTTTCCATGTGTTTATTTGTCAACAGCCTAATGAAATAAGGCAAAAGCAGCCCTGGAACTGCCAACTTGGGGTGCTAAACTTGAGGAAGCTTGGGTTTATTTCTTTCCATCCTGTCCTTAGTTCCATTACACACATACACACACACACACACACATACACACACACACACACACACACACACACA
>CAJQZJ010033149.1:9359770-9373852 GCA_907164525.1 Lophiomys imhausi
TGCACAGTGCCCAGTAACTCTGTGTTTTTTATGGCTCTTTTTTCCCCACGTTCAGAATGCGTCAGTGTAGGTCGCCGCCATCTTCGCTGTCTCCCGCCTTTCACTCTTAATGCAGATAGCAAATAGCCTTGTATATTTGACATACCCTGCGATATTTTCTTCTAAGTATTTTTGAAATTTCCCCTTTTTATTCTTCAGTGCAGTCTTTGCTTCAAGGTTTTATATTTTACTGTCTTTTGTTGGGGATGGGATGGGATGAGGAGATTGAGATAGGGTCTTCTATAATCCACACTAGCCTCAAACTCTATTAACCAAAGAGGCTAACCTCGAACTCGTTCCTCCACCTCCTGAATGCTAAGACTACAGCTGCGCACCACCTCACCTGGATGGTGGTGGCTCGGTATTCTGTTTTCTCATCCTGCCTCCATCCTTTTATTTAGAAATGGCCTCAGAAGTTCAGCAACAAGTCCCTGTGCATGAGGAACTCTTTCTCTGTGGTGGCGTTGAAACCCAGATTATAAAATGTGGGCCCTGGACCAACCTCTTTGATGAGCCAGGTGTCAACAGGCCAAAACTGCTTATCTTCATTATTCCAGGTAAGTCCAAAAGTCATAGAGAATCCAAACCTCTGGTTTCAGAATTACTGCTGGTCAACTGTGGAGAATCAGACAGAAGTAAAATTCCCACCAGTAATAAGCACAGTTACCACTGCGGGTGTGTGGTTTTAGTTTTTGTTACTTTGCTATCTTTTCTATTACATATTATGTACAGACACCTTGTCTTATGGAGAAGGGACCACATGCAGTTTTGTCATTTGCCTTGTTAATGGTTTTTTTCATATTTACAGCTTTATCACAGTCTAACGTTTTACAACTTTGCACCTTTTTAACATGATTATATCGGCCTAGGTGGAGCTTTTATTCTGGGATTTTCATCTGGGCGGTCTGTGACTTTGCCCTGTTAACTGTCAGAGATATGTGGTTGGTTGCAAACGATGAACTTTGGAATTGTGTTCTGCCTGTCACACAGGGCAAGACTTTTGAGCTGTCTTTTACTTTTCGTCCTTATTTATTTGGTTGTGTAGATGTTTTTACCATCATGAAACTGGTCAAATTGTCTTCCCTTTACGAGTGTAAAAACATCTCTATGTGCTTCATGCTTTGTTTTGCTGATAATCTTTGGAGCTGGGAGACATCTAGTTTTTCCCCCCGCCCGCTTTAGATGGTCCACTAAGTGTTCACGCCCCTTGTTAGGTCAGTAAGGATGTCTCTCCCTATTGGTCTGCAATGCTATTTCTACATAAAGCAGATTCTTCTGCACCTGACTCTGCCTGTGTCCTCTGTGTAGTTTTCCTCTGCATTTCCTATGAAAAGTCACTGTTCATAGAACATCTTCATGTCTAGGAATTGTCCTTGTTCACTATTTTCTTATCCAAGATACTTTTTGCCTTTTCTTCATTTGCCTTCATAATATTTTATTTTGTTATTTAACAAAAAGAGAAAAGAAACCTCATTTAATTGATCTTTAAAATTAGCATTTTATTGATATGGTCCTGGCATTAGTTCACACTTCCTTTTGTTCTTGTGGGGCTACATTTATTTGGGGGAGCGAAGACTTCAGTGCTTACTGCAAGCGTGGAGATCAGAGGACAACATGGAAGAGTCGTTTCTCTCCTTGTACTTCATGGGTCCCAGGAATCAAACTCAGGTTGTCAGGCTTGGGGGCAAGCATGTCTGCCCACCGAGCTATCCCACTGACCCCACATTACTCTTTTTAAACGTAATGTTTTTAATAATTCCTTGAGAATTTTTATACAATGCACCTTGATCATATTCTCCTCCCCAGTTCCTCTCAGATCTCTGTCACCTCCCATCCCCTCCTTACTTCATGTCCCCCCTTAATAACTGAATCTAATATGTGCTGGCCAATTTGTACTAGGTGTTGGCCTACGTTTCTAAATTAAAGACTTCCATTCCTATTCCTTGTTCTATTAGATGTCATCTGTTCACTTCCACCCAGATGAAAAATACACTCCCCCTCTTCAGTGCATAGTCAGACATCCTGCTTCCATCCCTTCCTGTTTTTCTGCTTTTAATCAGATCAATGTTGAGTGCCGTTACAATTCTGCCATTTAATGGTACTGCATAGTAGTTATATTGTATCTTGTGAAGCCTGTAGCATATTTTGGCTCCATTTCCTTTCCTCTTCATGTCTCTGTGCCTTCCCTGAGGTAATGTCTATCTCCCCTCTTGGTTTCCTATGCTACAATTACTCATTAATCCTAACACTTCTCTAAAAGTGAGAAGTCCCCAGGCTGCATTTGAGAGAAGGTTCCTCTTGCTGTGGGGCTGTGGCCCCAAAGTGCGCCACTCCTTCACATTCTTGTTGCTCTGATAGATTAGCTCCCTTCCTAGATCCTTTGCTGCACTCTTGATGTTCCCTTGCTGCAGATGAAGCGCTTCCTAGTTACTTCCGGAGAAGTGCAGGGGGAATGACCTATCCGAGAAAGTTTGTAAGGCTGGGGGTGTGGCATGCTGTGCTGAGAGTGTGCAAGGCTGGGGGTGTGGCATGCTATGCTGAGAATGTGCAAGGCTGGGGGTGTGGCATGGTGTGCTGATCATGTGTGAGGCTGGGGGTGTGGCATGGTGTGCTGAGCATGTGGGAGGCTGGGGGTGTGGCATGCTGTGCTGAGCATGACAGTGTTTGAGGCCCTGCATTTGATCCTATCACTGAAGATGTACAAAAGAAAAAATAGACACTGTCTTAGACTTCTAGCTTGGAAATAGTTTTCCTTGGAATTTAGAGCCAGCAATCCTTTTTTCCCCTCCAGGATTTGGAGTTGCTTATGAGAAATTCTGGTGTCATTCTGATTGCTTATGTTTTGTATGTGAAGTTTCCTCCACAGTTCACATCTTTGAGGCTTTTTCTTTTTTGTTCTAAGAATTTAGAATTTTACAGTAAAGCACTTTGGTATGGTTGGCATTTTGTATACTGATTTGGGATTTTAATGGGCCCTTTTAAGCCAAAGACTTTTTTTTGTTTTGTTTTGTTTTTTCAAGACAGGGTTTCTCTGTGTAGCCCTGGCTGTCCTGGACCCACTTTGTAGAGCAGGCTAGCCTTGAACTCATAGAGATCTGCCTGCCTCTGCCTCCCGAGTGCTGGGATTAAAGCCATGCACCACCATGCCCAGTTATGCCTAAGGCCTTGTACATGATTGGCAAGCACCACCATTTAAGCCTTTCATTTGGTCTGTAACTTAAACTGCCTTCAAACTCACAATCCTCCTCACTCAGCCTTCTGAGTGCTAGACAGACATACAGCACCACACCTAGCTTCATATACATGAATTCTAAGTTCTTTTCCCTCTCTTTGTTCTTGCTATGGTCTCCTGGTTCATGGAAGCAATATTGTTTTCTTTGGCTTTTGTATTTGTTAGGTTTTCAACTCTTACTTTTTGTGCTTGTTTTCATTAGTTTGTTTTTTCCTCAAATATTTTGCTACTCATTCATTTTCAAGACGAAGATAGGAAAAACTGATTGACACCATTATATACAGAGGTAGGGTTTGTCCACATGCCTAAAGTGATCAGCTACTGCAATTTTCTTAGGACTAAGGACCCCCAGATCCATCACAACCTATGCTTAAATTACAACAGATCTGGGCAAAGCAGAATGGTTGGGCTCTGTGGGCAAGCTTCACTGTGGGGTACAACCCAGCATTTCATGAGGACTCTGTGGTTTTCATGGTCTGTAGCTCTTTCTTCAATTATTTTGTCTTCTAGGGAGGAATCTTCTTCCAGGTTACTGTGTGAAGAGTGGGAGCCTGTCTGCCACTGTTCAGAGCTGAACAGGGCTCAGCAGAAAGGGTTGAGAATTTCTGCTCTGCTGTTACTTCCTCTAACCTCTTCTCAGTATGGAACTTCCATTCTCACCTGGGCTAAGATTCCCCAGGAACTCATTCTCTTTGATTTAGCCTTTTATGGAAATAAACTTAGAATCTTCCAGGATTTAAGATTCTTCTTGAAGATCAATCTGGTAGTATATGTTAAAGTGAAACATAGAAATACTTCTACCAGGAGTGAGTGAGAGTTTGAAGTTGTAGGCATAGTGGGTGCTACTCATGTATCGGAGGTCTAGCAGGGATGGGGTACAGAAAATAAGCAGACTGGTAATTGTGGACTGGAGGCAGAGTGTTTTATAGGCAACTAAAATGGACAAGTATGAAAGCATGTAAGAAGAAAGTGAAGGGGCTGGAGAGATGACTCAGCGGTTAAGAGCACTGGCTGCTCTTCCAAAGGACCAGAGTTCAAATCCCAGCACCCACATGGCAGTTCACAGCTGTCTAATTGCTGGGCATGGTGGCACATGCCTTTAATCCCAGGACTCAGGAGGCAGAGCCAGGTGGATCTCTGTGAGTTCAAGGCCAGCATGGTCTACAAAGTGAGTCAAGAACAGCTGGATACACAGAGAAACCCTGTCTCAAAAAACAAAACAAAACAAAAAAGGGGAAAGTGAAATAGTCCCTGCCCCAGCCCCGAGGCTGTCTTCTGTTATGGGATGATGTCATTTTCTGAGAGTGACGCTAGTGGAGGGTGAGGAGCCTCCTTGAGGACAGTAGATAGAATAGCAGGTGTACTGAATGAAGAGAATCACCTTCCAAAAAGAAATCCATGGATTCTTTAGCATCATCATGAGATAGTAGCAGATTTATTGACAGTAAGGTCTGAAAGGGCCCACATCCATCTGGAGTGCTCAGAGTTGGGGTTCTCTGTATGCTATACCCACTTCTGGATGATGAAGAACCTAAGCTTGCAGTTCTTACAGGTAGTGCCGGAGGGAGAATTAGCACCTGAGAACACAGTGTTCCTTTGCCCTGTCACTGGCTTCTGATCCAGAAAATCTGGGAGTGGCACAATCATTCTTAAACGGGAAATTGTTGCTTAAACTTAATGTAGATGAGTCCTTTTGAATTTGATGACTGTGATAAGTTATGGGGCAAAGGTGATAACTCAATTCAGCCAGATTTTGAAATCTCTTAAGATGTGCATGACAAGAGGGACTGTAACTAAGGATCCAGTTTTTCCAAGAATATGAGTGACTGAACAGTGTTAGGTTGAAGTGGGCAGAGAAAGTCTTAAAGTAATGTAAAGTAGTTGAGTGAGGTAGCGAGCCCACTGAGCCCCCCACATAGTATTCATTTTACTTGTTCATTTCTTCTGAGTGAGTGTGCTGCAAAAACAAAAAAAATCTTTGCTGCCATTTATAGGTGTGTGAAGTGTTATAGAATAGTGAGTGAGACCTCAACTGAAAAGGTTCAAAGGCAGAGGGAAGCCATGTTTCCTGTGTGGTAAGGAGGAAGAAGCCGTTGGTGGATGCTCTGCAGATGGAGAGAAGTGTAGCACATTCCTTGTTCCATGGCCTCTTTGCTTGTGGCACTTCAAGATTTTCAGATGTGCCCTTTATATTTGCTCCAGTCCTCTGTGGCCTCGGCCGTGTTGTTCTGCTCCTTGGTTGGTAGGATTCCATTACCTCTTATTTGGAGCCTCATCTACATAAACTGTCCCTGGAGTTAGGGTGCACACTTACGGGTGAGGGCATCAAGAGCTTTGTGGTTCCCCCAGGAGCCCCACATCCAGCAGCCTCCAGTTGCTCTCTAAACCCTGTCCATTTGGGATTGTGTGGAGCCTTCGTTTTTCAAGACATGGTTGCTAGTAGAGTGAGTAAAGAAGTCAGACCTGCCCAGTCCTCCAAGATAGGAGCAGTAAACATGAGGAGGATGGCAACTGTGCCCCAGAACCACATCACGTCAGGAGGAGAACACCTTACTGCATGCAGACATAGATAAATGTTGGAGAAATAGCATGGTGGCGCAGGACTGTAATCTCAGCAGTTGGCAGGCTGAGGCAAGAGGATTGCTTTGAATTTGAGGACAGGCTGCTTCGTAAGCACCAGGCCAGGATGTGCTAGAGTGTGAGAGACCCTGTCTTGAAGGGGAAGAAGAAGATAAATACAGAGAAAAGTAGACATTGATGGAAAGAGACTAGCTTCACTAGGTACCAAGACTATATACAGATATAAGACTTCAGATTCATTATTTCATGTACAGCATGTTTAAAATTATATCTGTATTACTAAATGTATTCCTGAAAAAAACAGTAAGTTCCATTTTACTGTACCTATTAAGATGAGTGTGGGACTCTTTCAACTTATAAGCATGACAGATAAAATTAATTTTTAAATGTTAAATCAATCCTGTCACCTTGCAGTCAACTCTACTCAGTCATAATGAACTTTTTTTAACATTTTGATGGATCTAATTTGCTAGCCTTTAGTTTTGAATTTTTCATCTCTGTTCATAGTGATACGAACCTGTAGTTTTTTTTTTTTTAGAAGTTGCATTTGGTTTTGGTACAAGGGTAATACAGACCTCTCAGTATGGGTTAATAACTATTTCTTCCTTGCATGTTATCTTGAAAAATACATATAAATGTGATAGTATTTTTTCCCTTAAATGTTTGGCAGCATTTACCAATGAAGCCATATAGGTCTGCATTTGTTCATGAGATCTTTAATCTTTTCTTTTTTCTGTTTTTGTTTGTTTGTTTGTTTGTTTGTTTTGAGACAGGGTTTCTCTGTATATCCATGACTGTTCTGGACTCACTTTGTAGACCAGGGTGGCCTTGAACTCACAGAGATCCACCTGCCTCTGCCTCCTGAATGCTGGGATTAAAGGTGTGTGCCACCACGCTCAGCAATTAGACAGCTGTGACTGCCATGTGGTTGCTGAGATTTGAACTCTAGTCCTTTCAGTCATTAAAATGTGCTTTTGAAAGTACTGGTCAGTATGTATATACTTAACATAAGTCATGGAGTTGTGCAAATAAGAAATCTTGTGAATTTAATTCAAGTTGATCTTATAAGTTCATAACTGAAATGCTTCAAAAGTCACAGAAAGTACATTGCCTCATCTATCTTCATACAGTGTTGTAACTTTTTTCCCTCTCTCTCTCTCTCTCTCTTTGGTATTTAAAACTTTTAAAAAACAAAAGCCAGCCAAACACTTAAAGCAGTATGTACATTTATATTTTTGGTGGTGATTTGTACTTTAAAAGAAACAGCTTCCTTATGATTTACCTCAAGTTCTGGTGGAAATACGTATAGGAACTAGAATAAAAACCAAGAGAAGCACATTCAAAATACTGATTTACTTTGGTAGCAAATAGAGTCCTTTTGAAGAATCGATCATGAACAGAGATGCTCCATTAAAGTGAAGTAGGCTAATTATATAACTCAATACTTCACATAAGAATTTGACAAAAAAAAATTGTAAAGACCAAAGCATCTGTACCCACTGATAGCAATGCTATACAAGTATATAACCCAAAACAAAATAAAATGCTCATAGGAAAAGGTTTATTTTAATTTTTATCTAAATTTACTTTCAGTTAATAGTCCAGTAATACTATTTTCTCAATCCAATACTCCCTGTCTGTGAGGCTGTTCCTGGGAGCCAGACAGTTTAGGAAATGAAGGAGTGAAGTTTTAAGTAGACAATAATTTTTGGCTTCCTTCTTAATGTGCTAATAGTTGTATCTAAAATAATATGCAGTTCTTAGAAAGGTACCACTTCTGATTACTATCTGTAACCTTTACAAACTCATCACAAGAAACTACAAAATTAGCAAATGTCTTGAAATCTGTATATAAAACATAAATTACCTCTAATTTCAATCTCTCATTTATTAGTGTACCACTCAATATTAAAAAGGAAGGAAGGAAGGGAGAAAGAAAGGAAGGACGGATGAAGAAAAGAAAGAAAAAATAGAAAACCGGCTCCAAAGCTAGCCTTACACCATTCTTTACAAAAGGAATACTGTTCCTTCTAACTCACCCACCCACACCGCAACCTCAAAACGCTTCACTTAATTATCTTGGTCGTGTACATTTCCACGACGAGATTTTGTATTTTGCTCCCACAGCTTCTGGTTTTCGCAAAGCCATGCTTTCCTTACTAAAGGAGTTTGATCCGGCTGATGTTGATGTGTCCCTTCCAATATTTATTCTTCATCCTCATCTTTGCTTCTGGAGGCATTTCTTCTGGTTCACTATTTTCATCTTCATTGAAAGCTGCTGCTACTGAAAGATTTTGGAGCAAGAGTTGGAACTGTTTCCTTAGATGTACTCGCTCCAAGTCTGATGGAGATGGCGAATGCTTTCCTTGTCGTCTGACTACCTATGGCAAATCCAAGCTCGGGCATTTTTGTAGGCTTTGTTGTGAGGTCTGCACCTTTGTCTTCAGCTGATCGCCTTTCACCGCTGTGACTGGAACTTTCCCTCGGTTACTGGAAGAAACAGTCTTAGTTTTCACAGGTCTTTCTGCTGCTTCTTCAGGTCCTCCCTCTACTCCGGCTCTTTGCAGCTTCTTGGGCTTCTCCTCTCCCGCTTTCCTGTCGCCATCTTCCCCGCCGCGGCCTCCCCCTGCAGCCCAGGCCTAATTATTCTTTAATATAGAAAAAATGATTGAAATCTAATCATGTCTTACCCTCTTAACCTCCTGTATTTGTTAGACTAAAAGACAAATTTCTTACCGTGATCCTCAGGTACTGACTAGTTTATTTGTCCTCTTCAACTCTGTGGCGTCCAGGCTGATGTATGTAACCATCTGTGTTCCATAGTCATGATGATATTTGATGTAACAAGAGCCAAGGGTTAGGGGACTTCTGTTGCTTTAATAATTGTAAACTCTTTATTTCTTCACCGCTTTTGTCTTACCTTTTGGGGCTCAGCTTTAAAAAAAAAAAATCACGTCCTGAGACCTTTTTTGTTTGTTTTTAAGCTATACTAATCTATATCACAAGATCCTATTTGTTTTGTTTGTAGGAGTTACTACACTCAGAATCACCTCACCCATTTGGTTATGTGTATATATTTTCTTACACTGTGTAAAACCTCCTCATGGAGCTCCTTGTATGCCTTTGTATAGCAGAGTGACTTCCAAACAGTGAATTCCCAATGCAAATGTAATGTCTAAAATAATGAACAGTGGAAGCTGTATACTAGATAAAGAAACTGGCTGTCCTGTGGTTGGCATTTTACTTAATGATAATAAAATAGTGTATTAAAGGAAGAAGAATGAATTAAGATTCTATAATCAATAAGAGGAAGAGCTCAAACTTACACTCTGAGACAGGCTATTCCACAGTGTTCCATTACCTTGTGCTCAAACTGTTTTACTCTAACCTGTCATTGGAATCGTTGCACCGAAATCATGTAGTTGTTTTCCTGTTTCTTTAGCATTGCATGTAATAATAATAATAACACCTATCATTTACTAATGGTTGGTTTATATTGCCGTGATAAAATACCATGGCCAAAAGAACATGCTGGTGAGTAAAGGGTGTGCTTCATCTTATAGCTTTGTCTTCCATCATTCAGGGAAGTTGGGGCACAAACTCAAGGCAGGAGCCGGTGTAGTTCATGGAGGAGTGCTGCTTACAGGATAGACACCCTTGGCTTGATCAAACTACTTTCTTTTTTGTTTTTGTTGTTGCTGTTGTTGTTGGTTGTTTGGGAGTTTGGGGATTTTGATTTTGTGGTTTTTGATTTTTTTGAGACAGGGTTTCTCTATGTATCCCTGGCTGTCCTGGACCGCTCTTTGTAGACCAGCCTGGCCTTGAATTCACAGAGATCTGCCTGCCTCTTCCTCCTTGAGTGCTGAAATTAAAAGTTGCCACCACATCTGACCTCAGACTGCTTCCTTATTACACCCAGAATCACCGGCCCAGGGGCAGCATGACTCACAGTGAGCTGGTCCCTCCCAATGAAGAAATTGCACCACAGGTTTGCCCACAGGCCAGTCTGGAGGGAGCATCTTCTCAACTGTGATTCTCACTTCCCAAATGATCTAAGTTGTCTCAAAAGACACACACCCTGTCTGTTCTCATTACCCACATCTAATGAAGGCTGAGTAAGTTAGAGTGTTTACAGCACTAACTGCAGGTAAGACCTTACTGTGTTCAGAGGGTTAACTACTGATACTTCTAGCATATGTTGATGAAGCGACATAAAAATGTGACTGTGATAGGGCACACTCCTGGAGGCTATACTCAGTAAAATATCAGGTCTTTCTAAAGTAATATGTAACTCAGGCATCAGTGGCACATACCTTTAAATCCCAACATTCAGGAGGCAGAGGCCAACAGATCTCTCTGAGTTTGAGGCCAACCTGGTCTACAGAGTGAGTTCAAGGACAGCCAGGGCTACACAGAGACTCTGTCTCAAAAATAAATTCAATATAATTTCAATCAGAATCACAAAGGGATTTTTTTAATAAATTTATTTGTTGCTTCAGGTTATATCTCCATCATATTGTCCTCTTTCCCACCTTCCCAGCCCCGCCCTGCCATCCTCTACCCCCTAACCCTTCCATCCTGCTCCTCTGGAGTGGAGTGTCCCTACATAACAGTCCCTTGCCCTGGTTCAGAAGTCATATGAGGGCCAAGAGCCTCTTCATACACTGGGGGCCTACACGGCAGTACCACCAGTGAAAAGTGTCTCATTGCTAGGAAGGGAAAACTAAAAAACAGACCAACAAACAACTAAAAATTAAAAAAAAATTAAAAGTCTATGTCCATGTTCCCTTTGGTGTGTTGGTTGTAGTGCAGATATCCTGTACTATATAGCTAAAATCCTACTATAAGTGAATAGATACCATGTACATCCTTCTGAGTCTGGGTTAGCTCACTCAGGATGAGCTTCTCTAGTTCCATCCATTTGGCTGCAAATTGCATAATTTCATTGTTTCTGATAGCTGAGTAATATTCCATTGTGTAGATGTACCACAGTTTTTTAATCCATTCTTCAGTTGAGGGACATCTGGGTGTTTCCAGTTTCTAGCTATTACAAATAAGGCTGCTATGAACATAGATGAGGAGACTTCCTTATGATTCCTTGAGGAGTCATTTGGATGTATACCCAGAAGTGGTATGGCTGGGTCCTGAGGCAAAGCTATTCCAAGATTTCTAAGATATTGCCATACTGACCTCTATAGTGGTTGCACAAGCCTACACTCCCACCAGCAATGGAGGAGGGTTCCCCTTTCTCCACACTCTCGCCAGCATGCCACTAGATGCAGAAAAAGCATTTGACAAAATCCAACACCCCTTCATGCTAAAAGTTCTGGAGAGAACGGGCATACAAGGACCATACTTAGAAATAATAAAGGCAATATACAGCAAGCCAGTGGCAAACATCAAATTAAATGGAGAGAAACTTGAAGCATTTCCTCTAAACTCAAGGACAAGACAAGGATGCCCACTTTCACCATATCTCTTCAATATAGTACTTGAAGTTCTTGCTAGAGCAATAAGACAACTAAAAGAGATCAAAGGGATACAAATTGGAAACGAAGAAGTCAAATTATCCCTATTTGCAGACAATATGATAGTATACATAAGCGACTTCAAAAATTCCACCAGAGAACTCTTACAGCTGATAAACAACTTCAGCAAGGTGGCTGGATACAAAATTAACTCAAAAAATCAGAAGCCCTTCTATATACAACAAACAAATGGACTGAGAAAGAAATAAGGGAAGCAACCCCCTTCACAATAGCCACAAACAATATAAAATACCTGGGGGTAACTCTAACCAAGCAAGTAAAGGACCTGTACAACAAGAACTTCAAGCCCTTGAAGAAAGAAATGGAAGAGGCTTTTAGAAGATGGAAAGATCTCCCATGCTCATGGATAGGTAAGATCAACATAATAAAAATGGCCATCCTACCAAAAGCAATATATAAATTCAATGCAGTTCCTATCAAAATACCAACACAATTCTGTATAGACGTGGAAAGAGCTATTCGCAATTTTATATGGAACAACAAAAAACCCAGAATAGCTAAATCAATCCTGTACAATAAAAAAACATCTGGAGGTATCACCATCCCAGATTTCAAGCTGTACTACAGAGCAATAGTAGTAAAAACAGCATGGTATTGGTATAGAAACAGACCAGTAGATCAATGGAATTAAATTGAAGACCCAGAAATGGACCCACACACCTATGGCCACCTAATTTTTGACAAAGAAGCCAAAACTGCACAATGGAAGAAGGACAGCATGTTCAACAAATGGTGCTGGTCCAACTGGAGGTCCACTTGTAAAAGAATGAAATTAGACCCATACTTATCACCTTGTACAAAACTTAAATCCAAGTGGATCAAAGACCTAACATAAGGCCAGTCACACTAAATCTAGTAGAAGAAAAAGTGGGAGAAACCCTCGAACTCATTGGCACAGGTGACAACTTCCTGAACAGAACACCAACAGCTCAGGACCTGAGACCAACAATCAATAAATGGGACCTCATGAAACTGAAAAGCAAAAGACACTGTCATTCGAACAAAATGGCAACCAACAGACTGGGAGAAAATCTTCACCAACCCCACATCTGACAGAGGGCTAATATCCAAAATCTACAAAGAACTCAAGAAATTAAATGCCAAGAAACCAAGTAATCCAATCAAAAAATGGAGGACAGAGCTAAATAGAGAATTCACAAAGGAGAAATCCCTAATGGCCGAGAGACACCTGAAGAAATGCTCAACATCCTTAATCATCAGAGAAATGCAACTCAAGATGACCCTGAGATTCCATCTCACACCTGTCAGAATGGCTAAGATCAAAAGCTCAAATGACAGCACAAAGGGATTTTCAAAAGTGGAACTAAACTAAAGTTTGAAACCAGCCTAGAAAGTTTTAAATAAAGAAAAAGGATTTGCTCTACCAGTTAGTAAAACATGAGCATGAGCACCTGTCTGAGTGTGTATATGTATAAGTGTGTACATGTGTAGGCTGGAATATTTGAGAAAAGGAGAAAACTGAGTAAGTAAATTGAATTGTTTGATTTAAAAATAATAAGTTTAATGGTGGCTCAGAAGACACCAGATAAGTGCAGGGGACATGTTACAGAGTTAATGGTTTCATGGAACTGGTTGTTAGACAAGACGGACTTGAGTGTGCTGTTTTCTATGTCATGCTAAGCAACATTCCTATTCTCAAGATTTACATCTGTAAAGATGAAGCAGTGCCACTGCTCACCTTCCTCTTCACCCATCCCTCTTCTTCATCTGCTCAGTCACCAGGAAACCGAACAAAGAGCACATAACTACCCTTGAGAAAGTTTTCATGTTATTTGGCAAAGTTGCCGGCTAGGACCACCATAAGATACTTAGAACATAAAGCCTTTGGTCAGAATGCTACAGAAGCAAGATAACAATATGGATAATGAAACCTTTACCAAGTACCATAATAAATAGACAAGGCTATGCAAGTGGAATAGTTAACTTCTGTGTAGCTATCAAATAGTGTTGAAATATGTCATACATCTATAAATTCACTTAGCGTCACGTACATTTGTACGTTATCCCATTTCGTGAACAAGAAGTCAAAGCACAGAGAGAGTGAGTAACTTTCCAAAGCTTACAGTCCATAGGAAAAGCCAGTGCTGCAGCCCAGGCAGCCTACATTCTTAACCACTGCACTGTGCTGCCTGTCTAGGTAACTGCAAGATATGAATACTGGGTATGGATGCCAATCATGAATGATACACCATTGCTGCAGACCATGTTCAGCTAACGTAGAGAAAACCTGACAGCATGAAGAAATAAGATATCTGTGAGAAGGACTACAAACAGGCAGTGAGGAATGTATACAGGTGATGATTGCAAGCTAACCCCTACTTCTGTGTCTTTCACCCTGCAGGTGTATCATATTGACTATTCTGTTGATCTGTACCTAACCCATGTCAAAAATACCTTCTGCATACATACAGAAAAAAAAATCACATGTAGTGTATGTTTCCATCAATGATCTCTCTCTCTCTCTCTCTCACACACACACACACACACACCAAATCCTTATGATACATGGCAAGATAACACTGAATAGACTCCCTTAAGTTTTTTTTTTAATAATTTATTTTTTATTTCTTCAAGTTACATCTCAATCACAATCCCCTCCCTACTCCCCCCTCCAGTCCCACCCTTCCACCCTCCTCCCCCTCAGCCCCACCATCCTCTTCC
>CAJQZJ010033149.1:9398852-9481581 GCA_907164525.1 Lophiomys imhausi
TGTGTGTGTGTGTGTGTGTGTGTGTGTGTGTGTGTGTGTGTGTGTGTGTATGTAGGCCGAAGAACAACCTCAGGCACAGTTCCTCAGGAACTGACCATTTTAGTGTTTTGTTTTTCCCATGTGTGTATGAATGTGATATGTATGCATATGTCTTTGTGTGTTTCTGAGACAAGGCCTCACTGTGTAGGCCTGGGTGTCCTGGAACTCATTGGTTAGACCAGGCTGGCATCCAACCCAGAGAAATCCATCCACCACTGCCTCCCAAGTGCTGGGATGTGCCACTTAGCTAGCATTCTCTTTTTTTCTTTGATTTTTGAGATAATATACATTACATCATTTCTCCCTTCCATTTCTTCCCTCTATACCTTCTCATATACTCCTTTTTTGCTCTCTTTCAAATTCATGTCCTCTCTTTTCATCAATTGTTGAGATACACACACATGCACACACACACACACACACACACACACACACACACACACACACCCTGTGGGTACCAACCCAACCTGGCACATGAAGTCACTGCAGGACTAGGAGATATATATACGGGTATATATGTATACATGCATATATATGTACATGTATATATGTACATATATTTACAAATATGTATATATATTTTACGTATATAATTATATATATTTTTTTTTAGTTGGTATAATGTTACTCTAAATGGTATGTTTTCAGGTACATTTGGTATTCGATAACCAATCTGTGTACTCCTCCCTGGAGAAGACTATCTCTCCCACTCTCAGTAGCTCTTGGTTGCCTATAGTTCTTTTGGGTAGGGCCGAGGCTTTATGGGCTTTCCCTGTCCATTTTGGCATGTCTGTTGTTATTGCCTTTGTTCAGTTCATGTTTAGGTAGTCATTCTGGTGAGACCTTATGGGTTTAGCTTTCGACATTACTAGGAAGCAGAGTCTCACAGCAAAACTCTCTGGTCCTCTGACTCTTACAACATTTCCACTCCATCTCCCGTGATGTTCCCTGAGCCTTAAGTATGGGAGCATTTTTTTTCTGTTCTTTTTTTCAATAATTTATTTTTTATTTCTTCAAGTTACATCTCAATCACAATCCCCTCCCTACTCCCCCCTCCAGTCCCACCCTTCCACCCTCCTCCCCCTGAACCCCCCATCCTCTTCCCTTTTTTTTTTTAGTTTAAGGTATTTCTTTTTCCCCCCCAACAGCTCTCCCTTTCAGTCCAAAAAATGGTTCTTTTTCTTATAACTATAAATACAATACAAAACAACAGAAATAAATAGGCCACAATTATAAGAGTTATATGGCTTAGCATACATTCCCAATGTTCATCCACTTTAAAAAAAATGCATCCACTGGGACTGAGCTACACAACTCTGCATTTTTATTAGTTCTAGCTTTCTGTAATGGACTTCGTCTGTTGCAAAGAGAAGTTTCCTTGGTGAAGGGTGAGGACTACACTTATCTGTAAGTAATAAGACATGCCTTTAGAATGTAGTTAGGGATTATGCTGGTTTAGTGAAGTGGTGGCTGTAGGTTCTCCTCCAAGATCCATGACTTCACTAACCCTAAGTAGTTGGCTAGGTTTCTAGTACCAGGCATGTTTTCCTTCTTGTTGGTTAGGTCTTAAGCCCAACTTTAGCACTGTTGGTTACTGCCAAGGTATGTGTGCCCCTACTACACTCTTAGGGTAAATGTGCCATGTTGGTTATTGTTGTGGTTCATCAGTGCCATAGCAGGGTACAACTTTTGGTTGCTTCTCTTATTTGGAAGATTGAATGTCACCTTCTGGTTCCATAAAAGCTAGTCCTCTGGGAGAAGGCATTCAGGTCAGTTCCAAATCTGGTCCCTGTGTCTGAAGTGTATGGTGTCTTCAGCAACAGACAGTTACCTTCCACATCTGGAGGGCAACCAAGGGCAAGAGCAATAGGCTGCATGCTTTATTAGCAGTCTCTTCGGCAGCTCTGACCAACAAGTCAAAAGAGGGCTTCTCATGCCTGGGGTTGGGGTTTTCGTTAGGTGGAGTTTGGTTCTAAGAGGGAGTATTGTCGGTATAGATTTTAAAAATTCATGTAAGCTATATGTGTATATTTATATACATAATTACATATATTATACAGTATTTTAGATAGTAATATAATTTCTTATGACTCAGTCATCCTTACTGCTATTTTACCCTTCATTTATTGCCCTATCTCCTCTTAAGAATCACCCTTATCTCATTTCTCCTGTCAAATCTCGTTTAAAAAACAGCTCATATACAACTTTTTGTTCCTGTTTTTTTTTTTACTCTTTTTATTTTTAAATTTCACTTTACATCCCAATTGCAGTCCCAGCCCTCTCCTTCCAGTCCCTCCCTAACATAGCCTCTCCCCCATATCCCCTCCCCTTCTTCTCCAAGAAGGTGCCCATTGGTACCAACCTGCCCTGGCACATCAAGTAGCTGCAGGACTAGATGCATCTGCTCCCACTGAGGCCAGGCAAGGCAGTCCAGTTAGGGGAATGGGATCCACAGGCAGACGTCAGAGTCAGAGAGGGCCCCCGCTCCAACTGTTAGGGGTCCCACATGAAGACCAAGTTGCACATCTGCTACATGTGTGCAGAAGGCCTAGGCCCAGCCCATGCGTGGTCTCTAAAACTTTTTTAAAAATCAAACTGAGAGTATAATAGAACTTAGAGTGATGTTTGGAGAATTTAAGTCTCCAAATCAGGTGATAGAACACTGTTTGTCTTGAATAGAGCCATGTAAAATATTCACATTGATATATAGACTTGCTCAGATGTCTATGGAGTTAGCCTCAAATATCCAAATGCCAAAAACAACAGCATTAGAGCAGGTCCAGCCAGGACATATATACTGTCACTAACATTAGGGTTGCTTTGATTATTTCTTTGTTTGTTTATTTGTTTGCTTGCTTAATCTGAGCTTTATTCCTTGCTATTAGTGAATTCTGCCATATGTAAAAATGATAACTTTCCCACCTGAGAACCAACAAAATCCTTAACTCTTTGCAGCATACTTGTTATTGGCAGTGGGTTAAATGAACAACTTTGGAGTTATCTTAAACACATAATAAAGTTAAGCAAATGAGTTAATATGCCCCTGTTGATGGGAAACAGGCTTCTTATTATGAAGGAAGAAAATGTCAAATACTAAATGAAGAGGCAGTGAAAACTTGTTGCCATTTATAACTAGAAGTCTGAGTTTAAACTGAATAGATATGTAAATGTTATATAGATAAAATACCTAAAACATCTATATATAAATTTATATGCATGTTTATTTTTTGCATTTTATATGTGTACATATGAACATATATTTCCTATCTCTGTTCACTGCAAGGACCAAGAAACATAAATACCCTTGTAGCATGAACATACTACAGTACACACACCATGGTCTACTGTAATAGCCTCCATTATGAAGAGTAACTAATTTTAGAACATTTAAAAGATAATCCTGAGGGGCTGGAGATTTGCCACACATACATGAGCATTGAGTATGAGCTCCAGCATCAAAAGAAATGATACACATAAAATAATTGATAAATCAGAAAGTTACAATGTGTGCTGGGAATGGGGGTGCATGCTTTTAACTCCAACACTGGGGAGCCAGAGGCAGGCTGATCTCTGTGAGTTTGAGGCCAGCCTGCTCTACAAAGTGAGTACAGGACAGCCAGGGCTTGTTACACAGAGAAACCCTGTCTGGGGGTGTGGAAGGGGGAGGATGTTACAATGTGTTAGAAAACACTCTGAAAGAATGCCACAAGTATTTAGAAGCCAGGTTTAACAGCTTGAAGAGACTCCTCTATCAAAATGAAGTTACTATGCAATAATTACAGGAATTTGTTGTTGTTGTTGTTTTCATTCATTTATTTATTTATTCATTCATTCATTCACTTTATATCCCCCTCTCTTGTCTCCTCCCTCACTTTACAGTCCCCCCTCTCTTCTCCCAGTCCCACATTCCCACCCTCTTGTCCCATTCCCAGTCCCCTTCTCCTGAAAGAAGGGGAGCCCCAGCACCTACACCCATAATAATCCACCCTGGTACATCAAGTCACATCAGAACTAAATGCATCCTCTTCCACTGAGGCCAGACAAGGGAGCCCGGTATGGGAAATGGATCCAAAAGCAGGCAACAGAGTTCAAGTCAGATGTATCCCCTGCTCCAACTGTTAGGGGACTCACATGAAGACCAAACTGTCCATCAGCTACATATGTGTGGGGGACCTATGCACGGTCTTTAGGTGATGGTTCAGTCTCTGCGAGACCTCATGTGCCTAGGTTAGCTGACTCTGTTGGTCTTCTTTTTTTTAATAATTTATTTTTTATTTCTTCAAGTTACATCTCAATCACAATCCCCTCCCTACTCCCCCCTCCAGTCCCACCCTTCCACCCTCCTCCCCCTCAACCCCCCCATCCTCTTCCCTTCTTTTGTTTTTTTTTTTTTTAGTTTAAGGTATTTATTTTTCCCCCCAACAGCTCTCCCGTTCAGTCCAAATAATGGTTCTTTTTCTTATAACTATAAATACAATACAAAACAACAGAAATAAATAGGCCACGATTACTTAACATCTATGCCCTGAACACAAGGTCACCCACTTTTGTGAAAGAAATACTAGTATACCTTAAATCACACACTGACCCTCACACACTGATAGTGGGAGACTTCATATCTCTTACATACCTATTCTCACTAATGAACATGTCATCCAACCAAAAAAACTAAACAGAGAATATTGGAGCTAACATGCTATAAACCAAATGGACCTAACAGATATTTACAGAAGATTTCACTAAAACACACAAAAAAGTACACCTTCCTCTCAGCACTTCCCAGAACTTTCTCCGAAATTGACCATATACTAGAACACAAAGGAAGTCTCAACAGATACAAGAAAACTGAAATAGCTTCTTGCATCCTATCAGACCACCACATATTAAAGCTGGATATCATCAACAACAGAATAACAGAAAGCTTACAAACTCATGGAAACTGAACAACTCTCTACTGAATGAAAATGGGTCAAGACAGAAATAAGAAATGGAAGACTTTCTAAAATTCAATAAAAATTAATAAACAGCATAGTCAAATTTATGGTTCACAATGAAAGTGGTGCTAAAAGTTCATAACATTCAGTGCCTACATAAAAAGACTGGAGGGATCTCAGATGGTTTTAGCACAGAATTCTACCATATTTTCAAAGAAGAGTTAACACCAATATTCCTAAAATTGTTGCACAAGTAGAAACAGAAGGAACATTGCTCAATTCATTTTATAAGGCCACAGTTACTCTGATAACCAAACCACATAAAGACTCAACAAAGAAAGAGAACACAGACCAACTTTCCTTATGAACATAGATGCAAAAACACTCAATAAAATACTTGAAATCAAATCCAAGATCACATTAAAAAAATCATTACCATGCTAAAGCAGGCTTCACCTCAGAGATGCAGGGGTGGTGACAAAAATTTGTCAATGTAATCTACCATATATACAAAGTGAAAGAAAAAACTACATGATCTGATTAGATGTAGGAAAGGCGTTTGACAAAAATCTAACACTCTTTCATGATAAAAGTCCTGGAGAGATTAGGGATACAAGGGACATACCTAAACATAATAAAGGCAACTTAAAGATTTATAGCAAACCTACAGCCAACATCATCAAATTAAATAGAAATTCAAAGCAATTCCACTAAAATCAGGAACAACACAAGGTTGTTCACTCTCTCCTTATCTATTCAATACAGTACTTGAAGTTTTAGATACAGCAATAAGACAACTGAAGGAGAGCAAGGGTATACAAATTGGAAGAAGCCAAGTATCATTATTTGTGGATGATATGATAGTACACATAAGTGACCTGAAAAACTCCACTAGAGAACTCCTACAGTTGATAAACACTTTCAACAAAGTGGCTGGATAAAATATTAACTCACTCCCCCCAAAAAAGGGAAAAAACCCAACCCAACCCAAAATAAAGCACCCCCCAAAAAACCACTGCCCTTCTATATACAAATGACAAACAGACTGAAAAAAAAAGATCAGGGAAACAATAGTTTTCACAATAGCCTGAAATAATAAAATATCTTGGGGTAACTCTAATCAAGAAATGAAAGACCTGTATGATAAAAACTTCATGTCTCTGATCAAAGAAATCAAAGAAGATATTAGAAAATGGAAAGATCTCCCACACCCATGGATGGGTAAGATTAACATAGGAAAAATGGTCATCCTTTCAAAAAATATTCTATATATTCAACACAATCTCCATCAAAATTCCAACACAATTCTTTATAGACCTTAAAAGGCCATTTCTTTTCTTTCTTTTTTTTTTTTTTTAACTTCATATGGAAAAACAAAGACCCTGGATAGCTAAAACAACCCCAAACAATAAAAGAAGTGCTGCAAGTATCACCATTCCTGCTTTCAAGTTGTACTACAGAGTTACAATAATAAAAACCACACAGTACTGGCAAAAAACAAAACAAACAAACAAACAAACAAACAAACAAAAAACGACAGGTTGATGGCATAGAATTTAAGACCCAGACATAAATCCAAATACCTATTTACACCTGATTTTTGACAAAGAAGCCAAAATTATACAATGGAAAAAAGAAAGCTTCTTCAACAAATAGTGCTGGTCAAACTGGATGTCTGCATGTAGAAGCCAATGAAAAAGGAAAATGTGAAGAAAAAAAAATCCAGCTAAGAGAGATAGAAGGAACAGATGGTCTTTTAAACAAACAAACAAACAAACAAACAAGCATGAGCCAACTAGATATCAATACAGAAAATGAATGTATTGATAACCATAACAGAGTGCCACATGTAATTTAGATCTAAAACTGAAAAGAGAACAATAAAGTTTCCAAGAGATGGGTATTTACATCACAACATTATCTTTTGACCTTTGGGCAGTCAAAGGTTATTTAAACCTTAACCATAAAGGAAAAGGGTTTTAAAATGCATTCTTTAGATTAAGAACTTGCATTAGAGGTTGTGGTGCGTGCAGTAGTCAGCGGGCAGAGCTGGTCCCATTGTGCTGTGGCTCCAAGAGGCCTGCAGTCCCGGGTCCATGTGGCCCATGTGGCCCATGTGGTCCATGCGCGGCCCGTCATGGAGCCCGACGCCTACAGCCCAGCCACTCCCCGCCCTGCCTCGCCCCGCCCCGCTGCCACCTGTGAGGGCTGGTTACAAGAGACCTGCGGCCTGTGGCCTGGCCAGGCTCTGTCACTGCAGGTGGAGCAGTTGCTGCACCACCATCGCTGGAGGTACCAAGACATCCTCATCTTCCGCTGTAAAACCTACGGCAACATGCTGATTCTGGACGACATCATCCAGTGTACTGAGAGGGACCAGTTCTACCAGGAGATGATCGCCAACCTGCTATTCTGCAGCTACCCCAACCCGTGGATGGATGTCATCGAAGTCTCTAAGAAGTTCCTGCCTGGCATGGCAACTGGCTACTCCAGCTCAAAACTAATCTTCCATATGGGTGATGGCTTTAAGTTCATGAAACAGAACCAAGATGCCTTCGACATCATCGATGTCTCAGACCCCCTGGGCCCTGCACAGGGCTTTTTTAAGGTGTCCAATTACCAGCTCATGAAGACAGTACTCAAGGAAGATGGCATCTTGTACTGCCATGGTGAATGCCAGTGGCTGCACCTGGACCTCATCAAGGAGGTGAGACATTTCTGCAAATCTCTATTCCCTGTGGTGGGCTATGCCTACTGCACCATTCCCACCTATCCCAGCGGCCAGATTGGCTTCATGCTGTGTAGGGAAAACCCGAGCACCAACTTCCAGGATCCCGTGCAGCAGCTGACACAGGCCCAGGTGGAGCAGATGCAGCTGAAGTACTATAACACGGACATACACCTCGCAGCCTTTGTACTGCCTGAGTCCACCCGCAACGCCCTGAATGACATAAGCTGAACCCAGCAGCCACTGTGAGACCTTGATCAGACTGGACAAAGGAGCTTCTGAGTTGTGTGGAGACCACCAACCCTGGACCAGACTCCCAGATGACTCTTGCCCAGCAACCAAGTGTTACAGGCACCAGAATGGTGCCTGGCCTGCCCTGCTGGTGAACTCGTTTAGCCCCACGCCTATACCAGCTCTGTACAGCACGGTCTATGCCCTCTGTCACCCAATAAAAAACACGTGTATTTATAACAAGCTCAAACAAACAAACAAACAAACTTGTGTTCATCAATAGACACCGGTAGAATGTAGTCAGAAAATAGGAGAAGAGGCACACACACATATGTATAGTGTTCTGGATATAGAAAATAGATTTCCCCAACATGGACATATCCAGAATATGCAAAGAACTTCTACAAATCAGTAAGAGAGAGACAATACAATTAAAATACCAGAAGGTATTTTACAGGGAAAGGGCACTTTATAAAGGGCACTTTATAAAAGAGAATGGCCAAAAAACAGATGGCTAGTAACTATAAGGGCTTCCTAAGAGTCAAAGAATATCAATATGGAAACTATTGTCTGGGTATGTTGGTGCCTGTCCATAATCCCAGAATTTGGGAGGCTAAGTCAGAAATGTTGTCAGTTTGAGACCAGCCAGGTATACATGGTATAAAACTGTCTAAACAAACAAACAAACAAACAAACAAACAAACAAACAAACCCCAGCTGCTGTGGCTCATGTCCATTCTCTTAGTACTGGGGAGGTAGAGGTAAACTCAGGAGTTGAAGTTAAGCCTGAATTACAGAATTACACATCCATCATCCCTATCGAATTTCATGTGGTCTATTTTAATAGGTTCTTGGAGTGCATGCAGGGTGATTTCTAAACACAAGTTCCTCCTGAGGATGAGACTAACATCGTCTCACCTCTTAGGACCTCACCTTATTAGTCATGTAGCACTAGTTCACAGAACACTGAGCATTTTGAACCTTTAGGAGACAGGCATACCACCCAGCATTTCAGAAAGTGATCTGACATGTTGTCAATAATAATCTTACCAGTCTCTCCAATTGAAAGAACAAAACTTATGGGGTGGGATCAATAGCAGTGTGGAAACGACAGAGAACAAGATAAGAGTACTTGTTAAGATCCACAGAAATTACAAACCCGAATTAGTGGGAAATAGTACAAAATTTAGCAGTAGCTCAGGGACTTGTACTACAATGACAAATGACCTAAAATTCACACAGTTCCACAGGAAGGAAACAATGTGGGATTACAACAGATATAAAAAAAAAAAGTATCTGAAAACTTCTTAAATTTGAGGACATAAATCTACAGATTCAAGAAGCAGAGCAAATCTCAAGGTGGAGAAATCTATAGAAGTACAGGCACGCCATAGATGTATTCTGGAAAACTAAAACTAAAGGGGGAAAAAAATCTTTAAAAGGTGGTCAGAGAGAAACAACACACTATCTGTAGGCAATTTTAATGCCAGTAGTTTCTCAGGAGAAAGCACGAGGGGCAGTGTGGCCCTCAGGTGCCTGGGCAGCCTCAGAGCAGACTCTGAATCATTTGTTAGCAGGCTGGCTGGCAGCGCACAGGCTCATCCTTTCCCAGGAAGCCGCTAGTGACCTCGCCACGGGCGGTGTGCGTGTAGTACCATCGTGCTCCGCACAGCTCAGCGGTTGTGGCCTCGGGGTGACGGCAGCCTCACTATCCTGGCACTGCCCCACGCGCAGCCCGCCTGCTCTTCCTCGTACAAAATCACCCAGAGTGCTTGGCAGCAACATCTCACCTGTCCGGAGGCAAGGTGTGCGGACGGCTTGGCAAAGCCTGGCCAGGATCGGAAGTCCCGCCTATTGTGACGTCACAACACGGCGCCGCGCTGGTCCCGGAAGTGGCACCCTTAGAACGCCTTGGGTGAGAGGGTATTGTGTTTGAGAGTTTTGGGGGTAGTTTGGTGGTTAGGTGGTCTATAGCCCGCGAGATCACTGGGAGCATATAGTTTCCCATATTTCATCTGAATTTTACTCGCTTTCTGTTCTTCGTCGTTTTGATAAACTAGTTTTTCCTTTCTTTAGACGTGCTTTCATTTGTTCTTTACATCTGCCCACTTTTTCTTTCTTCCATCACCCGTTGCTTTTCTTCCCAGATTCACGAACACAAGAAAGTTGGCTCTCGTTTAACCTTAGCGTTAGTATTCAGCTTCAGATACTCTGCACTTTAGGATAATGCGACTGTTCCAGAGGTACTTCCAACTTACTACAAAGTTCAAGACTATCCTAAGCACTTGGTATCATTGTATTTCTATCCTAAAACGTACTGTAGCCAATATGGCAGTCTTATAGCCAGAAGCAGCTTCAAGGAACTTAGACAAAAATCATAGTAACTATCACCCACATATGGAAAAGAAGCTTTGCTCTTGTATTCAATACCTCAGTACCACCATCCAGCTAGCTGTTGAATGTAAACTGTTAAATTTCATTACCCTTCTTTGTCAGTATTACTTTCCGTATCCTATAGGTAACAATAAATATAGAAAAAGGCATTCACTATGCTAAGAGTTCTTCGTGAACTAATTTTTAAACCCTCACAGCAAGTCGGTGTGGTCAGTATTAACAATTGATCATTAGAGTCTGGAAACATAAATACATAAAAATAAATGACTATGTTACAGTGACAGCGTATGATATGTACAAGGTGATGTCCTTCATGCGCATGGTTTTATGTGTGTAAATTTCCCACTAGTAATGCTCATAAACTATATATTTTACCACTCAGGACTATTGACCTACCTCTCCAAGGGCAGAACTCACTGCAAAATGAAAATAGAATCTTAAAAACAAGTGGAAGCTGTGGTACAAGTCTCTCTCCATCTCTTGGCTTCAAATCTCTCTTAGTATCCTTTTCATCCTTCTTTAATCCATAGGCTACATGACAGAATGCAGGATTTCTTTTAATTCTTGGATATGTATCTGTAATGCATCATTTCAGATGATTTATGTTTCTGATTTTACTGAACCTGTGCCAGAAATAACTGAAGGTTCAGTCTTTAAAGCAACAAAAATCTTTCCAGATTTTATAAATGGCCTAGGATTATTTCTATTTACCTGCAGTGTAAAATGAGGTGTGGTGAAACTAAATAACTTGCCCAAAGTCAGTTGGGAGAGCTCGGCTCAGGTTATTTGCAGCAACTTCTTTTTTTTTTAATAATAATTTATTTTTTATTTCTTCAAGTTCCATCTCAATCACAATCCCCTCCCTACTCCCCCATCCAGTCCCACCCTTCCACCCTCCTCCCCCTCAACCCCCATCCTCTTCCCTTCTTTTTTTTTAAGTTTAAGGTATTTCTTTTTCCCCCTAACAGCTCTCCCTTTCAGTCCAAAAAATGGTTCTTTTTCTTATAACTATAAATACAATACAAAACAACAGAAATAAATAGGCCACGATTATAAGAGTTATATGGCTTAGCATACATTCCCAATGTCCAGTCCATATGTATTTGGCACCTGACTTTAACATTCTACTATCTAACCATCTCCATGAGTTTAAAGTTCTATATCTAACTCATCTTTCATACTAACTTGCCTCACAATTTTAAAAATATCTTCTTAGATCCAGAACACCCTCTTGATTCCTAAACAACTCAAAATTTAACTATGAGACTCTAGCTATCTATTCTTCAACCACCTCAGAGACCTGAGAGGGATAAATATATCTGATTATATAGGAAGTGCAGGGCCTGCATCTTCCAAAACTAACAAATGACATACCAGTGGCTGCCTGGACAGTTCCCATTTTCTCTCCATACATTACAGCATCAATCTTCAGCCATTTGGCCCCGTTTCTCTGACAGACATGATTGTAGAGCAGGAATTATGAAGGACTTACCTACCCTGTCTTGGCAGAACTAGGCTGTCGACTTATCTGCTTCCAAGTTTTATCCTTTTTGGACAGAAGTCTGTCTACAGTTGAAGCAAGGGGTTTTTCTTGCCAAGAGAAAGGCTTACCACCAATTCAATCATCTCCCACTGGATGTTCTTCGATGCTCATCTTCTACTTGGAGTAGAATAGGGGGTGCTGTCAGGAGCTGACATGTCTCCATATCAAAAAATCTAGAGTTAAGAAAACACCTTTGAATGCCATATTCTGCAGATCTCTTGAGGTTTTTGAAGATGCCCTACCTATCTCTTATATTTAATTAAGCAAATATTGCTTGTCTCTTAGCAACTTGATTTCTGAGTAGCTTAGAAAATAACTGTGATAGACTGTCATAGTAACTAACAAAATGACACGTTTGCATGACTATTAGTTTCCATTTCTTAATTATCTTAAACAGTTTATGACGGTTGGTGGCAAGAGGCCAAAACTTGACATTTCATTTTTAAGCATTACTAGGAACAATACCTTTAAGAAGCATTACCCTTAATTTTGTATCAATATACAAAGATCAATACCAATGTGGCCAAATATAATCTTAATTTTGTATCAATATACAAATATCAATACCGATGTAGCCCTATACAATCTTAATTTTGCATTAATATACAATGATCAATACCAATTTAGCCAAATATAATACTAATTTTGTATCAGTATACAAAGGCATAAGGGCATATTCAATAATCTGTCCTTTTTTCTTGATCTTTCCTATACCATGTCTATGTCCCATTTTTCCCAAGTCTGTTCACTCCTACATAGGAGAGAAAGAAGGATACAGAAAAGAAAAAGAGAGAAGTCCCTGGGTCTAACCTCCAAAATCCATTTAACAAGACCATTTAACAACTTGTAGTCTTTTCCTCTAAATAACAAAATTTTCTATTATCTATCAAATAACCAAAGGGGGGGGGGGACACCCTCCCCACCTTCTGGGGATGGGACGTTGTTCTCTTAAAATGACTTCCTGCTGATTTGGGATGTAGTAAACCTGTTTGGGGCCCAAATAAGAATTGAAAAATGGTTAAAAATATTAATAGAATCATTTGATGTTCAGTCCTTTTGTGCTCAGCTATTTAGATGTCCTAAGAAGGTCATAGACAGAAGCTGATCTTCAGAGCTTTACTGAAGTTTTGGCTGGAGCAGTCTGTGGAGCTGAATGATCTTAGCGATTTTGAGTTGTTGTGGTTGTAGACTTTTGAGGAAACTGCTATTGAGGAAGTCTGCAAGGCTGGATCATCTGGGCCACTCGTCTTCTTTGGTGTCTGATCTGTTTTCTGCTGAGGTTTCCGTTGTCCAGTTGTCCCTGGATTCCTTGAATGGATGCTTTAAATCTCCTGGAAAGATAAGAACAGAGCCCTGCCCTAATCCTAACTCTGGGACAATTACCTTTTTTTGGGGGGGTCAGGTAATATTTTTCCTGGAGCAAATTTGGTTTTTTTGATAATATATAAAGTATTACCTTTCAATCCGGATTAAAGAAGAAATTATTTTGATATTTTGGAGCTAAACAAACCTTTAGTGTATATATTTTGAGATCTCAAAGGACAATTTGTTTGAATTGCAGCCTGCCTTTTGTAAGTAGCTTTTAAACTTAAATCTTTCCAAATCCTATGTGCCTGTCTCTGCATTCTAAATTTTGGGATCAAAGACATGTGGTTTCCAACTGATGGGATTAAAGATGTGTTCCTCCACTCCTGGATCAAAGTTTTTCTCTGTTTAGAGCTTGTTTTGTATCAGGTGGCCTTGAGCTCTGAGATCTGCCTGTTTCTGTCTCTAGTGTGTTGGGATTAAGGGTGTATTCTTCCCCAATGATGTGACTAAGGGTGTGCACCATCACCACCCTGTTTCTTGTAACTCTATAATTTATAAGACAACTAATTCTATAGTGATCCTCCTGTCTCTGCTGGAGGTAAAGGCATGGGCAAACACCATGCATTATTTTACCTTAGCTCTAAGTTTTTTCAACTCTTGGAGGTTTGTAAAACCAGGTTGAACAGCTGTCACCTTTAATTTATTTACAGTGTTTTAAACCTGTCACCTGCTTTTTAATGCCAAACCATGGAAATAGCCTATACCTCTACAAAAAAAAACAAAAAACAAAAAAAAAACTTTTAAGCTGCTATCAAGTTTGTGTAATCTCTGTAGCCACCTGCAGTCTAACATTCTAATCTGAAATTAAGGCCATTTTCTTTTCATGCCAGTAAGGTAAATTATAGTTTGAAAATTTTATATTGTATTTTTATTATATTTTTAAGCTTATTAATTCTTTTCTTAAAAAAGTATTATTTATTTCTAGAACATAGTTTCCTCCCTCCTCCCCTCTTGGTACTCCCTTAAGTTTTCTAAGATTCTTACATTGACTGGCCTGAGTTGTTTGTTTGTTTGTTTTGTTTTAGTTATTGTATACCTTAATAATTGAGATGGTCTGATCTTGAAATGCCATAAAGACAGTATCAGTAGTTTGGGGCTTTATTCAGGTAACAGGGGGAATCTGTGCTTTGATTTGGGGCTTGAAGATCTTTCTTATGACACCTGAGTGTGAGCATGAATATTACTGGATAGGTTTGTAGAGAATGGGGTGAGAAAACTCAGAGTTACCTTCTCCGGCCTGTACATCACCTAGCATGGGTCTGTTGCTTTCTAATCTAGAGTCTTGTCTTTTCCTAGGTAACCCAGGCTTTTCCCCCTTTTATGTACCATTTGCAAAGGCCTTGTACTCTCTGATGAGCAGCGGCTTCCCAGTATGGATAATCTCTCATGCTGGGTTTTACTTGGTTCCCAAAGACAAGAAGATTCTTACGCCACCAGAGGGTACGTCCTTGTTAACACCGTTTTGATTGACAGTGAATGGGTATTCATGTTTCTAGAAAGCTTGTTAGCATTCATGTTCCACAAGTAAAAGCCCCTGCTTGTGGCTTTAGACCCCAGGGACCACATTTTTATAATTTTAGAGATAGTTTGTCTTCTGCAGGTAATTTTTTTAAGAATTCAAGCAGGCCAACAATTTAAATATATATTACCTTCCTTACTTCTTAACTAGTGACCAGCCACATATTTGTTGATAATATACTTCCAAAGTTCACTAGAAGAAATCCTGGAGAAAAGTATAAGACTTTTGATCTCTAGAAATGCCTTCTCCCTCCCATTCAAAGAAAGATGACATGACAAAATGCCCTGTTGATTATGAAAAAGGCAGATAAAGGTTAGAGAAGACTCATGGGATAATGGGTGTCATAGTTTGGGCTGCTGTGGCAAAATACTATTGACTAGGTAGCTTATAAATAAAGTTGTTTCTCATGATTTTCTGCTTTTGAGTGGAGGGCTATAGTCTTAGGAATTGAACCCAGAATCTTGTGATGCTAGAATGTTACCAATAAACCATATTCCCAGCCCTATTTCTCATTTCCTGAGGCAGGTAAGTCCAAGGTCCAGACACTGGGTACTTGTATATCTGGTAAGGGGAGTCCACTGCCTGATTCATGGGCACATTCTGTAGCTGCACCTTCTCATAGTGGGAAGAGAAACTGAGCTCTCTTGAGATTCCCTCAAAGGCATTATCCCCATAAGAGTGTTCCTCCACACCGGGCATAGTGGCACACACCTTTAATCCCAGCACTGGGAAGACAGTGAGCGGCAAGCAGATCTCTCAGTTCAAGGACTGCCTGGTCTACAGAGTGAGCTCCAGGACAGCCAGGGCTACACACCAAAACACTCTGAAACACTGTCTCAAAAAATAAAAAATGAAGAGTGTTCCATCACAAAGGATTCATGTTCTAATATCACCACATCTGTGGGTAAGGGAGGATATAATCATTAAATCATAGAAGGAGGTTTTGATGCATGGGTGGTGAAGGTCTGGGTTTGTGGCTGGAAATATGAGTGTAGAGAGGTAACTGGCAGTAGAGTAGCACAAGAGGGAGGTGTGTTGGGGGGGGCTAGTTTTAGAAGGGAGGGCTGGACTTCTGTGTGGTAATGTGGGATATGGTTTATTAGGCAAAGGACTGTTACTGTAGCATTGCAAGTGTCTACTTTTTACCCATAAGAATTCTAGCATGTCTGCTTTCCTGAAGTTTTTTAAGTGAGAGAAAATACACAATTAAAATTCCCTACAGATGATATCAATCTTAAGGGTCTTCTGTTATTGTGGGGCTTTCCTCTTGGTTGTTTGAAGGAGGAGGGGGCTTTATTGCTTGCTTCACTCCTGGTTCTTACAGGTCACCCTTTCTGTTTTAAAAATATAATAGTATCTTACCTTTGTATTTTTTATGATTATATGTTCCTGATTGTTTTAGACACACAAGCCCGTACTCTATGAATGATCCTAGATAATATTCAAGGCAAGTTTTGATTATACTTATTTTTAACTACTCTGCCCACTAACCATCATATCAAAATATAATTGTAATTGTTTTCCTTTTTAAAATGATTGTGGTTATGATTATGCATGTTAGCTCTTCTGAATAGTCTCTGAAGATTAGTATATTCATCTATTTTTTGGTAAGTGTTGCAGGTAGATGAATAATATCAATTTATCATAAATATCAAAAATAAATATCAATTTATCATAACTTTACAGTTTATAGATAATCTTTTAGTTCCAGTTACTAATGCATGCTTTTATTCATTTTTAAATAAATATTGTATTTTTCAAATTAAAATGATATGTGCCTGTTATGTAAAATTTAGACAATATAGAAGTTAAATAAAATGTTTTTAATTGCTGTTTTATAATTTAAAATTGGAGAATAATATTATAAATTGTAATGTTTTGTTTTAATTATGATTAAAAATTGTCAACTTCAAAACAAGTAATATTAGCATTGAGGGAAGCAGTTCTCTTGTACTTTAATGCTGAATACAGTAGCCCAGGCATCTTGCCCAGATAAATTAATTAAGCCTGTGAGAACTGTACACTGATGGGTGTATCTTCAGTGTTTTTTTTAAAGCCCTTTGTAAAAATATAATTATGAACTGTGTATATTAAACCTGAGTAATAATATACTTACTTTTTTATAAAGGTACTGCTCAACATTTATTTACTGCTTATTTTAATTGGCAAATATTAATGCACCAAGAAAAGGATGTAATGTAGAATTCTTCTAAAATCAATAGTAAACTTCGTTTCATATGTGACATGTAGGGCTTGGAATCTATCCTTCTTGTCCTCACAACCAGAAAAAAAAGCTGAACAAACTGGAAACTAGTGACTTAGCTATGTCAGACACTCAAGATAAGAAGGCCCATTAGTATGTACAACCTGGAGAGATGACAACACTGAAAGAACAGCTCACTTGAGAGAATTTAGGAAAGCCTTAATGCAGCAGAACACACAGAGGTGAAATACAGATGATTTTGAGAGTGAAATGAAATTCTTAGGGGCTTTCCACACTCCCTGGAGTATTATCTCCAGGAACTCCCACTTCAGTGCTTTGTCAGTGTTACGGCTTGGGTTTTAGTTTTGTTGCTGCTTGTTTTTGTGTCTTTTGGTTTTTGTTTATTTTATTATTTTATGTGTGCAGTGTTTTGTGTGCATGTTTGTATGTATGCCATGTGCATGCTTGGTGCCTGAGGAGGTCAGAAGAATTGGGGATTCGAGTTACTGATGGTTGTGAGTCACCATGCGGGTACTGGAAATTGAACCCTGGACCTCCGCAAGAGCAACTAGTACTCTTAACCTCTAAGACATCTCTCCAGCCCTGTTTGTTTATATCTTAAGGCAGGATCTCACAGAATAGCTCAACCTGTCTTTAAATTTGTAGTCCTTCGGCCTCTGCCTTTCTGGTGGTGGGATTGTAAGAATGTACCAATACCTAATTATAGTTTAGATTTTAAATGTCCCTGAAATGTTCTTCCACTGAGGGATTGGTCTCCAGGGCAGCAGTTTTCAGAGGGAGGGCAAGGCCCTTTGTTAAGTGTATGTTAGGAGGGCTCTAACCTCATGAATGAAATACTCCATTTAGGGATTCATAATGTAGTGGGATCTTGAGAGGTGGTAAGGGGTTTTTTTTTTTCCTTGTCCTCTTCCTTTCTCTTTTTACTTCCTGGTCCCCAGGAAGCCAGCAGCTTTGCTCTGCCACTCTTTGATTAGATGGTCTGTTCCCCAAATACCCAAAACAATAGGGCCAGACTGCTGTGGGTTGAGACCTCTAAAACCCTGAGCCAGTCTCTATGAGTACTTTGTTATGGCAGTAAAGCTGACACAGTGATTATCTGAGACTATCTTCCAGGGTTTTCCTGGGCGAGGGAAATGGAAGGGTGGAGTCATTTTGCATAATTCCCATAGAATTCCCAATAGCAAAGACCCATGCTCCAAGGGAAGAGTCCTACCAGACCTTGTCTAGCCAAGGGAAGGGCCTCCTAGCCTTCTTGCCTCACAAAGAGAAGGAAAATAATTTAAATAGAATTTGTTATGATCACAGAACAGAATCTCAGGCCCCCTGAGACTGATATTAATTATAAGACCATAGAATGTTTTCCTCCCATATTTTATCACTGTGTCACTAGGCTTTGAATATAACAAAGGTTTACGCAAGACACAGGATCTTTTAAGGAGGTCTTAGGGAAAACCAACAGCAAGAAGGATTAAAAAAAAAAACAGATATGGAGGGAATCAAAGCCTCTAGAGGATATAAAATATAGCTCAGTTCCTGGCCCCCCTTAATTTAAATTCATGCCATATAAGTACTGCGTGACACTGTGATGGACATGTAACCTGAAGTCATAAATAAATATGTTTTTTTAAAAAGAGAGATTCATGCCGAAGATCTTTTTACTTCCATTCTCAGTACGGGTACTTCATGTCCAACTTTAGTCAAAACAGTTACAAGGCTTTGTAAAAGAAGGAAATAGCACAAGGTCTGAACGAATTGTGAATCATAACTGAACTCAGATGTGCCTGTTGCTGACTTTCAGATTATCAGATAGCACATTTAAAATAAATAGAACAATTAATATAATATTGAGACTTTAATAAAAAAAAAAAGTAACATACTACAAAAGAGTGGAAGTCCAAGTTGACAGTTAGAAACTTTCAAAGAAAGAGTCAGAGGAAAGTACTAAAAAATACTATAGCAAAAATAAATAACTTTAATGTGCTAACCATTATACCTAATGCAGCGAAGGAAAGGAACTGTGGAATTGAAAATAAATCAATAGGAACTTTCCAAACTGAAATACAAATAGAAAAAAAAATAATGTTCTTAAAGAGCAGAATATCCAAGATCTACTAGCAGTTTGAAAGGTATGACATCTATATAATTAGAATACCAGAGAATGGAGAGAATGGAGCCAAAATAGTGGACGCACTTAAGTCAGATAATAAAACTCAGATTCAGGAAGCTTGGAAAACACTGAACAGGATAAATACTCAAAACCTTCACCTGCCTATGTGTCTTATCTTGAAATTACAGGAAACCAAAGGCAAATAGAACCCTTGAAAGACAACAATGAGGTTCCTAAGAACCTTCCTGTCAGATACAAAGAGGAGAGTAAAGTAAAATACTTAGCTCTGAAAGAAAAACATTATCAGCCTAGAATTTTGTATCTAATAAAATTATCCTTGGAAAGTAAAGGATAAGTAAAGATCTCCTAGATAACAGCTGGGAGCCCTGTGCTTTAGCTCTACCTTCCAAGAAAGGGAGAGTGGAGATAGGAGCTCAGATTTGTAACTAGAAAGGAAAAGCATGGGTTAGAGAGATGGTTGGCCACCTAAGAGGGTTTGCCACTCTTCAGAGACCCAAATTCAGTTCCTAGCACCCATATCCAATGGTCAACAACCACCTGTAACTCCAATTCCAGAGGATCCAACACCTTCTAGGACCTCTGTGGGCACCTGGGCATATATGCATGCACACATACTCACACAAATTAATAAAAATATAAAAAGCAAAAGCAAGAAAGAAGGAATGAGTAAAAGTTTTTTAAAGTTCCTTATTCTAAATAAGTTCTCAATTAGTAAGTGATGATGATATATGGATACACGAGATGAGTATTGGCAATAGCATAAAAGAGGATTGAGAGCACCTTTATGTAACATACCTGACTGGAGGTGAAGTGATACATTGTTACTTAAATCGGGTTTAGAATAAGTACTACAAATTCTAAGGCAACCACTAAAAATCTTTTTAAAGAAATTTAGGTACTATAACAAAAAGAGAAAATGAGATGGTTAAATATGCTTAAGACTAGAAAAAGTAGAATAGAGAATGGAAAAAAATAAGAAGGCATCAAAATAAAAAGCACTAGCTGGGCGTGGTGGCACACACCTTTCATCCCAGCACTCAGGAGGCAGAGGCAGGCAGATCTCTGTGATTTTGAGGCCAGCCTGGTCTACAAAAAGAGTTCCAAGACAGCCAGTACACAGAGAAACCCAGTCTCAACCCTTGCCCCCACAAAAGCACTTAGAGGAGCTGAAAAGGTGGCTCAGCAATTAAGAGGACTTACTGCCTTTTCAGAAGACCCAAGTTAAGCATCTCACATCACCTGTAACTCCAGCTCCCGGGAATCCAGTCCACTGTTCTGAACTCCCCAGGCACCTGCACTGACATGCACATCCCTACACGTAGACATTCACATATACACAGAATTTAAAATTAAATAGGAAATTTGGAAAGCACTTGTAAAATTGTATGTGATCATTTGCATAATTGTATTAGTAGTCAGCTCTAATATGAATATTTCAAAGGATAGTCTCTCAGTAGATAAAAGTAAGATCCAACTATCTGCTGTCTGCAAGAAACTCTTAAATATAAGAGACTAGATAGTGAAAATTATTATCCATTCTCTTTGCTCAAACTTCTGAGTGATGAGTAGCTATCATGTCTTATTCCTACATCCTTTTCTTGGAGAGAAAGGCATATAGTGTAGAGAGGATTCTTATTTATAGCAACAGCAACTGTCACAGTAGCCATCCAGAATTATACTAAAATCAGAAACAAATAAGCAGAATGTGAAATTGAAAACAGATGTGAAGTATCATCTAAGATCAGGGTTCTCAAACTTTGACATGCATCAAAGTCACCCAAGGGCTTATTAAAATAAGTGGCCACCCCCTGAATCACGATTCAGTAGATGTGGGACACCACCTGAGAGTCTGTATTTCTACCACGTTCCCTGAATCACTCATTCCTGCTGCTGGGCCTAGGACCACATTGTCAGTACCTTGGCCATGGATTTTTCCCTGCTAGGTAAGCATTTGTGCACAAAACCAGTGAGAAGTATCTGTTGGGAGTCAGAATTTGTAGGAAGTTTATTTATCTTGTGTGTTAAACTGATGCTTGCTTATGTATAACTTGGGAGCTCACTGTTTGGACTGCTTCTGTACTTACTAAAGAGTTACTAACTTAGCATGGCCCTGGGCACCTTGCTACCTAATGAGAACAGCGCCACCTGGAGGCATCAGCCCAGAGGGCCCACAGACGCTCAGTAGAGGGGAGAAGGGACAGTTTATCATCGTGGAGGATGTATTGATCACTGACTAGGCAGTGGTGTGTAGTGCTGCAGAATTAAATAGAACTAGAGATGCTCGTCTCCACCTTCTGACATGACTGTTTCCATCTGAACACTGAGTATCCCAAAAGTTCTATGAGGCCAAGTATAGCTGTGGGCCCTACCAACCCTACAATTCCTATTAGAGGTTACACTTACTAGTGTGTACATTAGTAGATGGTCTAGTGCAGGCGGGAGAGTTACATCACTCTCTATCCAAGATTAGCATCCTGAGTAAAGGTGGCCTGACATGCAAAGTGTAGTTTGAAAAATACATAATGACTGAAAGAAAGCTGTGGCAGCACATCAAAGGTTGGCAGCACGACTTGCTTCATATTAGCACGTGTTAACATTATGAACAGTTGGAACTAATATTCTGGTTGTAGCACATTGACAGAATTGTAAAGTGGATATAACAATGGAGCAGATGTTCCTTGATACCATAAAGGATGACTCCAGAAAAACTGAAAAGAAATGTTAACAAATTGGGACTTTAAATTGTTTTCTGGCTTTGGCTTACTAAAATAACTTACTTGATGGCAAATTTATTATTCAACTACTTCAAGTCTTCTTCAAACACATAGAGCATAAGCTAGGAATTCTACTGGGTTAGCTTTAGCAGATGAAAACATTACCTTAAAATTTTATGCAGTCTTTCAGTTAATGATGAATTTGACTCATGCATCTGTAAAGAAACAAAACCACATCTAATAGTCCTCCAGATAGAGAGACCTAGCACAGACCCATGCAAACTCTGTGACTGCCACTTCAGTCCCTGTGAGCCCTGCTTAGTTGATTCTGCTGGCCATGTTGTCATGGTGTCTTCAACCCCTCTGGCTCCCACAATTCCTCTTACTCAGAGTTCCCCAAGCTCTGAGGAAAGGGACCAGATGGAGACCTCCAACCTGGGCTCTCTCTCCACTTGTTTGGCTATGGGTCTCTGCATCAGCTCCCAACAGAGGCAGCATCTCTGATGGCAACTGGACTAGTCTGTGAATATAGCAGAACATCATTAAGATAGGTTGATTGAATTTTGCCCCTTTTCTTTGGCCAGTTGTGTTTGGTTCTCTTGTAAGTCTCTGGTCATCAGGCATTGTTGGACATGGGCTCCGTCTCGTGGCATGGGCCTCGAATTAGACCAGCCATTGGTTGGCCACTCCTACAAGTTCTCTGCCACCATCACCTCAGCACATCTTGCATGCAGGACAGATTGTACGTCAAAGGTTTTGTGGCTGGGTTGATGTCTCAGTCCCACTACAGGAAGCCTTGCCTGGTTACAGAAGATGGATCATTCAGGCTCTGTATCCACCATTACTAGGAGTCCTTACTAGGGGCACCTGATAAATTCTAGGGAATTACCACTGCACTAGGTTTCCATCCCCCAAATGCCCTCCAGTTCCAATCATCTCTCCCTATATTCTCCCTCTATCCCTCCACACCCCATCTGATCCCTCCTGTTTCCATCCCCCCCCACCCCCAGTCCACCCCCAAAACCTATTTCTCCTTCCCAGGGAGATCCATGTGTCTCCCCTAAAGCCCCCACTTGTTACTTAGTTTCTCTGGGTCGATGGGTTGTAGCATGTTTATCATTTACTTAACAGCTAATATCCACTTGTAAGTGAGTACATACCATGTTTGTCTTTCTGGGTCAGTGACATTAAGCAAGTGTAGTTTTTAATTATGTAGTAAAGACTCTAGAAAAAGAGTTGCGATAGAAAGGAAAGCTATTTCATGACTATATGAATTAACATTTAGGTTTCTACTTAAGTCTTTAAATATAAACAGATTGTTTAACATAGGTAGTATCATGTGTTTTCTTAGTTCACTGGGTATGAGTCAGCTTAACCCAGTGGTTCCCAGGGTGTAATCCTAAAATCAGCATATCTGCATCTCTTGGAAACTTATAAAGGAAAACCTTGGACCTGTACCCAGACCTATTTCAGAAACTCTGGTTTCAGGGCCCAGCTATCTGTTTCAACAGACCTTCCCGTGTATTCTGTTACATGATCAAGTTTGAGAACTCCTGACCTAAGCTAACAATAGTTCATGGAATCATTGAAAGTTTGTGGGCTTTCAGAACAGACCTGCAATTGAATCTCACCTCCTCAACTTCCTAGGTCTATAGCTGTCAATCTGTTGCATAATGTCTATGAGCTGAGATGTTTCAGACAATGCTTCCTTTCCAGTTCTTTGATAGGATTGATTTCTATAATTTTAAGTGCCTAATACTGTAGGTAGTGTACAATAGGTTTATGGTAAATACTTAAATCTAAGTTACTGCCTTAAGTCAGGGCATTTTTTGTACTTTTTTGTACTATATTTTTTCTACTTTAATAAGCTTGTTTACTTATTAATTAAAACATGTTCATACTTTTACTTTTAGAACCAAATACTCAAGAAATTGAGGACATCTATGGTCTGAATGGTCAAATAGAGCACAAAATAGCTTTTCTGAGAGCTCATGTGCCAACGAATGTGAAGCTTATACTCATTGGCCACTCCATAGGCAGCTATATTGCTCTTCATGTCATGAAGCGTGCTCCTGAGCTGCCCGTAAGTATGCCATAGAAGGACTGTGGGTACCTTATTTGTCCACTTAAAAAATCCTCATCTTTCCTTTGCTTTTTTGCAGAGCAAAGGGAGGGATGCCTGGTGGTTACCTTTATCTTTATCTTTTTATTACCAAAGACATGGGTTTAAGAAACACCCGTAATGTTCTACTGAATAATGGGGGAAAAGGGAGATTTTTCTAAATGAATGTCCTTGAATCTAGGATTATCTGGAGTTCTGATGTTACATTTAATTTACTATCTTTTGTGAAGCAATATTTGAGAACAGTTACTGAGAATGGCATGGAAAGTTCTCTGTCTATTGAAAGAGTGTTTTGCAAATAGTCATGGGCTGGGGAGATGGCTCAGTGGTTAAGAGCACTGACTTCTCTCCTAAAGGAGCCAAGAGTGATTCCCAGCACCCACGTGGTGGTTCTTAACAATCTGTAATTACAGGCCAGGTATCCTGTTCCCTCCCTGGCCTCCACAGGCACTGCATGCAGAAAACACCCATACAATAAAATTAAAATAGTAAATCTCCAAAAACATTAAATGAGAAAATATTACTGTCTCTTTTAAGAAGCAAAATGATGTGCCAGCAGCAACAGCAGCAGCAGGTAAATACCTGTCTTTGTGGAATATGCTAAGCAGTCCTAAGTTTAGACTCTTTTCTCTTCTGTGGTTTGCTAGCCCTGTTAGATGCATATTCATCTTTTCATTCACGATACTTTCTTGTTTGTCTGTCTTTTTGTTTGTTGTTATGATGCTGGGGATAGTATGAGGGCCTAGTGCCTGATGGGCAAGCGCTCTGCTACTGTACCCACAGCCTCATTCAACTGGCTCTTAAGTGCAACTGTGTACTATATATCGAGGCATTGACATCACAGATTCCAACGTGAAGTGTCCCAAAAAGGGAGTGGACTATTTAAGAGCCTTTAAAAGTTGCTTTAACTCATGCTTATCATGAAATGACCCACTGAGTGGGTGCAATTTACAAGATAAGGCGTGTCTTCATCTAGCATGCAGGTCTATAGAACCTCCTTTACGCCACCTTGAGGACGCCCCCAGGATAAGGCATGCTTTTGAGCTAAGAGCCTGGAGACTGGTGGATGAGACGGCTGAGCAAGAGGAAGGCATCTCTTCACAGAGGTTCTGTCTGTTAATTTTTTCACTCCGTGTGATAAAATATGTCCAACAGGGTCTTGGATCCCACTAGGAATTTGCCTCTTTTCATGCCAGCTTGCTACATTCAGTGCTCAAACCAGCACTTGGAAAGAGTACAACTAGAGTCTCCCTGACTGTTTTTAATAGCAAATGGATTTTAATTTTCTCCTTTTGGATATAAGAAAATATATTTTTATGTCTTAAGTGTGAATTCAACAAATCGAAGATTATACTCTGTTCATTGAATTCTCACTTCTACTCGGTTGTATTTTTCCCTAGAGAAGGCATTTTATTCAGGACACAGCTTTGCTTTTGATGTTGGCCTTGGTGTCACTTACAGTCCCTCTTCTGTCCTTGAAATTCTTCTTACCCTGTATGTGGCTGCCATCTTCCAGTGCCCAGCCTGCTTGTGAGCACTTAGCTTCACACAGTCACTGGTGAGCTCTGGCTCTAGCTAGTCACTTAGACTTAATTATTTTTTGTCATTTTTTGGTTATGTAAACTTGGACACACCATTAAGTCTCTACCTCAGTGATTCTATCAGCAAATTGGAAATAACTTATGTTTTCAACACAGATTTTGTCAAGATTTATGTAAAATATTAAGAGCATTGCCTGGGGTTTTAAAGTTCTAAGCAAGTATTATCTATTGCTGTTGTTATGGAAATAACACTAGACTTGTTTCAATCATTAGGTTAACTACTGTATTGGTTACTTACTGCGGCAGACTAATAGTGTAAAACAGTACACATTAAGTATCACAGTTTCTGGTCAGAAATCTGATCACAGCTTAACTAAGTCCCAAACTGTAGATTCTTTGCAAGGTAGTAAGTATGTGTCTTCCCAGGGCTGTAGTCTTCCGTGAACACTTGAATTGAGATGGGGGATGGGAAAGAATGCAAAGAAGGAAGGAAAGAAGGGAAGGGGAACGGGAGAAACATAAATTTAATGTAATCCATTTGTAAAGATATGATTGCAGATTTTCAGAGAGCTGTGAAACTATATTTCCTCTTTAATGGTGCTAGAGAGGTGGCTTGGTGAATAAAGAACCTGCTCCACAGGCATGAGGACCTGAGTTTGGACCTCCAGCACCTACATAAAAGCCAGGTGTAAACCCCAGTTCAATGTGAGCAGAGAGGGTAGATCCCTGGAGCTTGCTAGCCTGCCAACCTCAACAAATCAGTGAGCTCCAGATTTAGTGACAGTGTCTCAAAAACTGAGATGGCGCACAGGTGAGAAAGACACCCAGCATCAACCTTTGCCTACACATATACATGCGTACACATGCACACACATACAAGACCATATACACACATACATATACCACATACAGAGAGAAGAGACACACAGACACGAGTGTCCAAACTAGAAAATAATGTGTGTGATTGTACATGAAAAGGCGATAAATGTGTCATCTGTATAGTTTTGTGTCTTCATTATTCAAAAGCTTTATCTGGTTCTGGAGATGGTTCCATGGTTAAGAATACTTGTTGCATTTACTTATTCAAATATATGGAGATAGATAGATGGTCTTCAAAAACCTTAGATCTGTAGAATATGGCATTTAAATTTTTTTCTTAAGATTTTTTTTGATATTGAAACATGTCGGCTCCTGAGAACACCCCCTGATTCTACTTCAAGTAGATGATAAGCATCAAAGAATCTCCATTTGGAGATGGCTGCATTAGTGGCAATCTAGCCAATGGGCAAGAAAAAGTCTTACTTCAACTGTAGACTGAATGCTATCTGAAAAGGATAAAATTTGGAAGCAGGTAAGTTGACAGCCTAGCTCTGCCAAGACAGGATGGGCAAGTCCTTCATAATTCCTGCTTTACAATTAATGTCTGTCAGAGATACTGAGCCAAAAGACTGAAGATAGATGCTCTAATGTATGGAGAGAAATTGGGGACTGTCCAGGCAGCCAGCTGTCTGTCATTTCTTAGTTTTGGAAGCTGCTTGTTCTGCATTTCCTATTTATTCAAATATATTTATACTTCTCAGGTCTCTGATATGGTTGAAGACTAGATAGTTATAGTCTCACAGTTAAGTTTTAAGTTGTTTAGGAATTAAAAGGATGTTCTAGGTCTAAGAAGATTTTTTTTTATGTTGGTAATGCAAGTTAGGATGGAAACTGAGTTAGGTATAGAACTTTAAACACATTGAGATAGATAATAGAATATTAATATAAGTTGCCAAGTATGTATGGACTGGACATTGGGAATGTATGTTATACCTTATAATTTTCATAATTGTTGCCTAATTGTTCTTTTTTTGTATTGTATTTATTTTTTAAGAAAAAGAACCTTTATTGGACTAGAAGAGGGAGATATTGGGGGGGGGGAGATACACCTTAAATAAAAAAAAAATTGTTGCTCTTGCAGAGGATTTGGGTTCAATTTTCAGAACCCGCATGGTAGCTCCCATCCATCTGTACCTCTAATTCCAGGGAATCTGATGCCTTCTTCTGATCTTTGCAGGCAGCAGGCATATGCATGATGTACGTACATCCATAAATGCAATCAAAATATGCATACAAATAAATAAATCTTGTTTTTTTAAGTTTTATCTGGTTTCAATTATCTACATTGTTGAAATTCTCCACCCCTGCCTCCCCCCCTCCACCATTAAACACCTGGACCAGTTAATATACTGCTGGTGTGATCCATGCTGAAGTGTTGAACTTTCAGTGTCTCTAAGACAGCACAGTGCCTGCATGCCTGAAGTTAACATGACATGCTCCATTTGAGATGCATTTGACAATCAAGTAAGTTTGTAGAAGCCAGAGTGTTGCAATCCCTAATCTTTTTGCCAAAAATATGTTAGTTTTTTTATAAAACATGTTATGTTTTATAACATATGAAGTGTGATAATAAGAAACTTGTGTTTCCATCTCTTCTGTTATTTTTACTGGAATTTTTGACTCCCATAAGATTTTGAGGGCATATTTGCAGTTTGGTAGCTGGTTTGTTTTGCTTTCCTTTGGTTCAGCATTTTGCAATATTTTTGTGTAATTACTGACAACTTTGTTCTTATATCATTTTAAGAGACTTATTGTATAATACCAGATATGTTGTCTGAACCTGTAGTTTAATACAATGCTAAAATAATTGCCTCTTTTAAAATCTGGAATTAATATTTTGTTTGTTTCTCTCTTTAATCAAGTTTGATGTATAAAAATATAGAAATAGAAGTTTGTCAGATATTTTGAAAATAGTATCCAGAATAGGAATTTTTTTTTTGTCTTGAAAAAAAAAAGTTAATTGGAAAACTGATAAATAATAGCTGGCCTGACTTGTAAGGACAAACATAATTGATTTCAGACCCATAGGATCTTAGAACTGAGATGAGCTTAATTAACAGTCATCTTTCGTTTTATATGTGAGAAATAAGAGAAAGGGACCTTGTCAGGATTCAGCCTCATCAGAAGCTGAATCTTGAAGTGGGATGCACTTCTGTTACCTGTGTTTGTAAAGAGTGTCTAAAAAGGTGTCTGATGGTCCTTTAGCCTTTGGGTGATAGATTATGGTGTGTTCCTACAGTGTGCATGACTGCATTTATGTGTACCTAAAGGGGTTGGAGACTCTGAAGATGCTCTGGCTCAGTAGTTCTCAACCTTCCTAATGCTGTGACCCTTTAAATCATTTCATTATGCTGTGGTGACCCCCACCCATAAAATTAATTTGGTTGCTTGCTTCATAAATATAACCTTGCTACTGTTAGGAATCATAATGTAAATATGATTTTTTTTACGTGTTTTACGATGGTTTTAGGCAACCCCTGTAGAAGGTCCTTCAGTACCCAAAGGGGTTGTGACCCACAGGTTGAGAGCTACTGCTCTAGCAATTAAGAGTAAGATGCAATGCTTGGCATGTAACAGAAAGGTTGCAATCTTATCCTGTTATTCTAGAACATTCTCTGCCTCAGCCCTCTGCATGTTAAAAAGGTACCACCTATCAAGTCATATCCCATAAAGTCAAGATTAGGGCTCACCTGGGCTACGGACTGAATCGTGAGGTAATTTCAAGCAATTCCACTCTTATTTCCTTTAGGGATTTAATTGGGGCTGGAGGATAACATCCTCTCAGAAAGAGCAGGTCCTTCGCAAATTTGTCTTGTGTTTGGCGTTCCCTGGGGAAAGTGCACAGCCACAGAGAGCTTGCTGTTTGGGAACAGCAGAAGTTTCCTCCTTTACTGGTGCTTCCAGATAGCCTAAACTCCATAATGTACAGCTTGCTTGTCCAGGTCCAGCGAAGCCTTGCCCAGACATGTGTTTACTTCGCTCTCTTCAGCAAGGTCTGTGGATAAGAGAGGACTTTTCCTTTCCGATTCAGAGCAGTGATAATAACTGTTTTCCTGGCGGTGCTGTGCTAGGATAAAATGTGGTCAGGAGATTGTGCCTGTACCCTGAACATTTTTAAGGAACTGAGCCTTTTTCATTGTTTTTAAAAATGTATCCAATCTGTCCATTTTATAGTTTTCTGACTCCTGCCTTAGAGTTAGGGCCATTTCTCTTCTTAAAACACAGTGCTGCTGCTTGCTATGGGCAGAAGAAACTAACGGCAATGTTATAATCTGTGTCAGTAAAGATGAACAGTGTCTAGTAAAGCTGACAGAAGGAAGTGTGTGGATGCTGTTAAAGCTCGGAGCCCCTTTTTTTCCTGTTTCTTTTTTGAGGTGTTTTGATTTTTTTTTTTTTTGACAGGGTCTGATTTGCTAGCCCAGGCAGTCTTCCTGCTTACACCTCTCCAGGGTGGATAATGGTGTGAGGCACCATTCTGGGCTCTGGTTTCTTCTTTTGAGTGTTTCAGATATTCAGAACTTTAAAGCATATGACCACAACTGAAAAACTTTGCTAAGAGTAAGAATGGCAGGTTGGGTTATTTAACGTGTCGATTCGGGAGTACATCTCCTCCATATTAGGACAAAATAAATTCAGATATTCTGCCAAATGTGAAGCTGCTCAGACAGTCTGTGATGAACTGCCCTACTGTGAGGTGCCTACGTGCCCCCGTCCAAGTTAGGCACGCAGTGAGAAGTGCCTGTTACGGGGCTGCATTCAGTTCAATAACCAGGCTAACCTTCAGAGAGGGGAAAGGAGGTGACTGTTGTGGCCACTCTTGGCAGAGCCCTTTCCTTAGATGTAGTGATAAGAAATGGAAGCAAAGTAGGGACGAACTGAGAGGTTCTGGATGTGTTGAGAGAAGAACCTACTTCCAGCTCAGAGGATGAAAAACAGCCTTGTTGGCAGGAGTTTTTGAACAGAGCACTTCTTCACAACCATAATATGTTAACAGGCCTCTAGAAGTACATGTTCCATGAGAGAGAAAGTGGGAGTTACTGTACATTCTAAGCAATGAAACGCTATGGAGGGAAAGAGAATTTGCTTTTGTCACTGGGCCCCTAAAGTAATAGCAGGTAAAATGTTCAGTTGATATGTGATGCATCTAAAGAGAGCCTTCAGGTGTTAAATCCTGGACTAATTGTGGAGGACAGACAATGTAGGTGGTCTAGAAAGCCCTGAAGAATCATGAGTGATGATGTCAGACAGCCAGGAAACTCATTTCTCAGTGAAGAAAATGAACCAGAAAAAGAAGGTACAGGAAAAAGCAAACAACCAGGTGATAGGCATGTTTGCTAGTCCCAGTGAGCAACAATGAATGCAATATACAGAGTGTAACTCCCAGTGGAGAATACAATAAAGAGGGTACATATGTGCATATCCTGGAGGAGTTGTTTCATTTGGTGTAAAGGAAGGGAGAGTGAAAAATGCAGAAAATACAAATGTCTCCCAGACTATCACCCACAGTCTGTTGGTGCATCCTGAGTCATTACAGTGGCTGCCAGTGTGGTGGGTAGGACTCTAGGCTGTGCCACAGTTGCACAGGCACAGGGCACAAGCCTGAACAAAAAGGCTTGCTTCTTGCTTGTAATACAAGTAAGTCCTCAGAGGATAGGCTGTCTCTGTATAGTTCTCTCTGAACAGTCTTACTCCAGAATCCAAGCTGATGGCATATGGCATATCTGGCTTCATGGAAAGGATAGAAAGGGGGCAAGTTGCATTTTAGTCTCATTCTGAAGGTAACACTTACCTCTTCTCATGGTCTACCGCAAATCACATGACCAGTGTTTGGTCCATGAGGTTGGGAAGTCTAATCCTCTCCCGAGACAAGAGATACACTTCTGAATGACAGAAGAGCACTTAAAAGAATAGAACTACACATGTCCATATTGTAATATTGGTATGTATTGTGAGACCTTTGTTATCCATTTTACAAATGTGTGCTTCTATCTCAGATTACATTCTGGAATGTATATCTAATTGTGAGTTAAAGTAAAAGTTTTGAAAACCATTCTTCCAGACTAGTGCTATAGCACAGAAGCCTGGAGAAAGAGAAAGGGGAAAGTCAGGAAAGGTGCAGTGATGTGGAGGGCTGAAGAGCCTGGTTCCCTGCCACTCATCCCTCAAGAAATGGACTTAGTTTCCTTTCTGCTTTGCATTGAGGCTGCAACTTTCAGCAAGTCACAGCAGTGACTTGGGAGTAAGGTTCTGGAACTTCCAAATCCAGACCTCCTAGACTACTAGGGTAGTCTGTCACAGTTATTTTCTAAGTTAATCAGAAATCAAGTTGCTAAGAGACAAGCAACATTTGCTTACCCAAATATAAGGAAGTAGATAGATAGTCTTCAAAAACCTCAAGAGATCTGTAGAATATGACATTCAAAGATATTTCCTTAAAATTTTTTTGATATTGAGACATGTCAGCTCCTGACAGCACCCCCTATTCTACTCCAAGTAGATGGTGAGCATCAAAGAATCTCCAATTGGAGATGGTTGAATTAGTGGCAAGCCTTTCACTTGGCAAAAAAAAAAAAAAAAAAAAAATCCCTAGCTTCAACTGTGGACAGAATGCTGTCCAAAAAGGACAAAACTTGGAAGCAGGTAAGCCTAGCCTAGTTCTGCCAAGACAGGGCAGGCAAGTCCTTCATAATTCCTGTGTTACAGTTAATGTCTATCAGAGAAATGGGGCCAAATGGCTGAAGATTGATTCTCTACTGTATAGAGAGAAATTGGGAACTGTCCAGGCAGCCAGTTGTATGTCATTTCTTAGTTTTGGGAGCTGCTGGCCCTGTACTTCCTGTATAATCAGATATATTTATCCTTCTCAAGTCTCTGATGTGGTTGAAGTCTAGATAGCTAGAGTCTCATAGCTAAATTTTGAGTTGTTTAAGAATTAAGAGGGTGTTCTGGATCTAAGAAGATGTTTTGAAAATGGAAATGCAAGTTAGGATGGAAGCTGAGTTGGATATAGATTTTTAAACTCATGGAGATGGTTGCATAGTAGAATGTTAAAGTAAGTTGCCAAATATTTATGGACTGGACATTGGGAATGTATGCTAAGCCTTATAATTCTCATAATTGTGGCCTAAATTTTTTTGTTGTTTTGTATTGTATTTGTTGTTATAAGAGAAAGAGCCATTTGTTGTACTGAAAAGGGAAGCTGTTGGGGGGGAGAAGATATATCTTAAACTTGAAAAAAAACAAAAAAAAAAGGAAGCAGATGGGGGGCAAGGGGGAAGAGGGTGGGAGGGTGGGACTGGAGGGGAGAGTAGGGAAGGCATTCTAATCAAGATTAAGATGAAGAAATTAAAAAAATAAATGAATGAATGAAAATATTGTTTACATTTTAATTGATTTTGTGTGTCCAGATATGCAGATGTGTGTGGTTGTATATGCCATCCATGCCCACATGAGGTCAGAGGGCAGCTGACAGGAGTCAGTTCTCTCCTGGCACACTGTGGGTCACAGGGATAGAACTCGGGTCATCAGGCTTGGCAGCAGGTGCCTTTACTCACTGCGAAATCTTATCAGATCTAGTATATATTTGTTTATGTTTGTGCACACATACTATCTTCTCTGAATCTCCCTGACTACTTTGTTAAAAACTGGACACATGGAAATTTTCAACTTTTCAACTTCAGCCATTGTTAGCTATCTGAATATTTTTGCAAATGCTGAAACTGCTTTCAAAGTGGAAAATTTATGTGGTCTTTTTTTTTTCATCTTTTCATAATTCAAAAGCTATTTAATATATTTTTCTCAAACTTTGCAAAAAAAAATCACCTTTGGGCTGAAACTAAGCATGGAAAATTTCACCACAAAAGGCTAATGTTTTGGAAAGCTGCGAGAGTGAAAACAGGTTTCTAATAGAACATTCTTCGTGTGTGTCAACACTTGGTGTTTTATCTAATAGGCTTCATCTGAGCACTTCTGAGCACTGTGCAGGTCTAAGTATACACTGCCAGATGAAGCGAGCCTCCTCCCTCTTCCTGCCAGCTCTTGGTGTCATGTCTTTAGAAGGACAGGTAGGACAGGCAAAGTGGCTGCTGGCTGAGTATACCTTGTGATCACTAACTTTTTGTGATGCCACTTTCTGGACTAGGAGAAATTATTTTTACTTCTGGAAATATCAGATACCTTAAATTTTATCTTTAGAGTTTTTGAAATTTTGAACTGTTTCATAATTAAAAGTTAAATTAGCAATTAACAAAACAAGTTTCTTAATTTTTTTCTTTCCCTCTACTTAGCTTACCGTATGTGTCACTGAGATGGTGTACTACTAAATATGCTTTGGTTTGGTTTGGTTTGGTTTGGTTGTAAGACAGAGTCTTAATCGAAAGTCGAGGCTGCCTAGAACTCACTGTGTAGCCCATCCTACCCTCAACTCTAACAGCAATCCTCCTGTCTCAGCACCCTGAATACTGAGATTACAGGTATAGTCTACTAAATCTGAGTCTGAATATACCTTTATGGACCCTAAATTCACATAGCCAATGCCTAATTTCCTTCCTTACCAAAAGTAACAAACGGGTGACCTCTATTACCACACATGCGAATGTTAGCATGCTGAGGCAAGAGGACCACTGTGAGTCTGACACTAACAGTGAGTTCCAGGCAGCCTGAGCTATAGATTAAGACCCTATCTCAAATCAAAATAATAAATAAATTTTAGCCAGGTAAGGTAGCACACACCTTTAATTCCAGCACTCAGGAGACCTTACTATGTAGCCTTAGCTTCCTATGTAGCTGAGGCTGGCCTTGAACTTGTGGTCATTCTCCTGCATCTGCTTACCAAGTGCTAGGATTACACACTTGTGTTATTACACCTGTATCCTTCTGTTTCTAGGCAGAACAAATGACCAGGATATGCTTGGATTGAGGCAGCCATGGGATACTGGATGAAGCAGATATTCTGGAGGACCAGCTGCCTCTTAACTGATCTCTCATTTATTTAGTCCAAAATACCACCATAGTTCTTTATAGACCTGGAAAAAGCAATTCTCAACTTCATATGGAATAACAAAAAACCCAGAATAGCTAAGTCAATCCTGTATAATAAAAAAATATCTGGAGGTATCACAATCCCTGATTTCAAGCTGTACTATACAGAGCAATAGTAGTAAAAACAGCATGGTACTGGTATAGAAACAGACCAGTGGATCAATGGAATCAAATTGAAGACTCAGAAATGAGCCCACACACCTATGGTCACTTAATTTTTGACAAAGAAGCCAAACCCATACAATGGAAAAAGGACAGCATCTTCAACAAATGGTGCTGGTCCAGCTGGATGTTGACATGTAAAAGAATGAAATTAGACCCATACTTATCACCTTCCACAAAACTTAAGTCCAAGTGGATCAAAGACCTTAACATAAAGCCTGACACACTAAAACTATTAGAAGAGAAAGTGGGGAAAACCCTCAAATGATAATTTTTAAAGACATTGGAATATGTTATATGAGAGAACATTTCAGAGGCATTTACCCTCATGAGACTAAACAAATGTATCATGGCTTATTGTTACAGATGTCACTTCGATTAATTGAGTTGTAAATTGTTTTGTAGTCTCATGATTGTTACATAGGTTTTTTTTTTTTTTTTACTGTTTATTACTTAAATTTACATCTCCATCACAGTCCTCTCCCTCCACCCTTCCTGAACCCACCCTTTCCCCCCTTTTCCCACCTATCCTCACCTCCAGTGTGGGGTGCCATACATATCAGCCCCCTCCAATTCAGCGGTCATATGAGGACTAAGAGCTTTCTCTTGCACTGGAGGCCTACATGGCAGCTCCACTAGGACAAAGTGTCCCACTAACAAGTAACAAGGTCTATGTTCCTGTTCCTTTCAGTCTGTTGGTAATAAGATAGTTATCCTGTGTTAAATGGCTAAAATCCAATTATAAGTGAATACATGCCATGTGCATCTTTCTGAGTTTAGGTTAGCTCACTCAGGATGAGCTTTTCCAGTTCCATCCATTTGGCAGTAAATTGCATGATTTCCTTGTTTCTGATAGCTAAGTAGTATTCCATTGTGTAGATGTACCACAGTTTTGTTTTGTTTTTTTTATACATCAGTCTGGCAATATCTTAGAAAACTTGGAATAGCTCTACCTCAAGACCCAGCCATACCACTTCTGGGTATCCACCCAAATGATTCCTCACCAAACCACAAGGACATCCCCTCATCTATGTTCATAGCAGCCTTATTTGTAATAGCTAGAAACTGGAAACAACCCAGATGTCCCTCAACCAAGGAATGGATAAAAAAAAAAACTGTGGTACATAGGGATTTTTTTTTTTAAGAAGAAAAGGAAATATTTTTACCTCAAAATAAAATCTGGAAACCACTATTTCCTGGTGGCATTTCATCTCAGGGTACTTTTCCTAACAAAAGCATTTTTCTTGTAACTCTTTTCTACCCGTGGAAGCCGCAGTCCAGAGAAGGCTTCATAGAAGTTGTGTGATGTTGAAAATAAAGAAAGTGCTGTTTATCTTTAAAAAGACAGATGGGATTAATTGAGGATATCATAAGAATTATTTAGAATTAGACCACAAGAAATTTGCTGTGATAATTGTGGCAAAATGTGTTTAATAAGGAAAACTTTGTATTTGCTTAGAATGTGAATTATATCAATTAGAACTATTAACCATGTTTACTGAACAGCTGTTTGGGGCTCTGAATTGTCATACAGTCCCTGGCTGAAAGTTGGAGTGGTAACTATCTACAATTCCCCCATACAGCATTTTTTTTTTATATATATACCATGGGCATTTTTGACTGGTAAACCGGTAACCTATCTGTAATCCAAGCTTTCTTGAACTGAAAAGTAGACACCTCAAGGCCACCGCGAGTGCTGTCCAGTCCTTTCAGGGCAGGTGAGGGACTTCCTGGAGTAGACATCCTTTCTCTGAGCTCCACGGAGACTGTTAGAGCTCCAAGGTCAGAGAGGCAGCGGAAGGAACTAATCTGGATTGTGTGGGCCTGGGAGATGAGGCACCCTTAGTATAAGAGCTGCCTCGTGAAGCTGGGAGGCTTGGAGGAGAAGGAACATCTCCCTCAGAGAGACCTGCGAGGATGAAGTTATTACAGAACGGATCTCTGATGGGCCTTTATTTATCCTGAGCAGCCTGTGAGGCGGGATCTGCAGGGAGCCCACAATGTTCCCATCTTCTCAAGGGATTCTTAGTGGTGGCAACAGAAAGATTCTTTCCAAGAGATATCAAGCTGAGAGGGACACTTTGCACTCCAAGTAAAATCATTGTGGACTTTAACGACAAAAGCTTAAAGACTGAGAGGACAGGGTGATTTCGAATCAAAGTTTCAAATACTTGTGTAATAAGCCTCTGCAAATATTCATGTATTCCCTGTGACTCATTAACTCTGCCCTGCAGATTAAATGCATGAAATGGCCTTTTTTTTTTTCTTCTACATTTGGATAATTAAAGTGTAGGAAAATCACGAGGTGAAGAATCTCAACCCATGCTAAGTGACTTCAGAGATTTGTGTGGATTGCCTGACAATAATGGCAGTAATTGTTTCATCATGAGGAAGCAATAATTATTACAAAGAAGTTTTTCATAGGTTCTGGTTTTTGTGGTTAGTGGCCAAGTCAGTCTGCTTGGATTTATGGCTTATCTTTGTCACTTTGTAGCTAAACCTCAGCTTTTCTCATCTATGAAAATGGAGATGCTCACTTCATGGTGCTGTTTTGTGTATTAAATGAGAAAATGCCTAGAAAGTACACTCGTGTAATGCCTGGAAAATAGCAGGTAGTCACACTGCTGTGCTAAGTGCTTGCCTAATGTAGACCATATTTCTGTCATTCTGATATATAAAATTTTAAAGACAATGTTATCTCAAAAGCAAGCTCTCTGATTAAAATAAAAGGACACTTGCAGTTTGCAAACTGCATACTGACCAAGTAAGCTAATACGCTTATGTTTCCAAAGGGATCCCAAGGAGAGGAAAAATGACCTTATGGGGAGAGAGATAGAAACTAGAACTATGATTACTTGTAGATCTATACTTTACTATTAGCGACTTGATTTTTGAAGGAAGGTTTACATTGCATATTTGCAAAGAACTGCTGGCAGTCATAGGAAAAGAAAGGCTCTATGCTGTGTTTTTCTGTTTGCAGGTTGTGGAACAGGAAAGAACAACCATTACCGTGCCAAGTTGGAACTCTAATGAGCAAATAGCAAGGGTGTGATTGTGTTTTCTTGACAAAGTATTATTGTCTTGATTTCCCTTAGTCACAACATGCAGGCATCACTGTTGCTCCTCCGAAACAATGGTTGCTTCTGTAATAAGCTAACCAAATGGTGAAATGTATGAAAACCTTTTAAGATCTGCTCTGTTTTTATGTTAAATTCTATTACATGTTTGGTTTTCAGATACTGTGAAAATGAATAAGCGCTACTTAATGAGGTACCTATAAGTCACACCTAAGCACCATGCTCCTTCCCCCACAGCCATGTGTCAGAAATTTTCTTAACTTCTTTTCTAAAGAATGATTAATAATGATAAATTCAAGGAAAATAAACATGAGAATACTGCTACTGACCCCGAAATGTAGCCAATATACAAAGTCCTAATATGCTTACTTACTTTTTCTAATGTCCAAGAAAACCTGATTTGCCTCATTATCAAAACTTGACTCTGAGCTAGGTATGGTGGCACACACCTTTAATTCGAGCACCAGGGAGGCAGAGACAGAGTGGTCTCTTTGAGCAGGATGCCAGCCTACTCCATAACGCATTCCAGGACATCCAGAGCTATATAGTTAAAACCTTGCCTCAAAATACAAAAAAAAGAGAGAGAGAGAGAGTCTAGGACCAGTGACATGTCTCAGTGCGTAAAGGCACTCGCCACCAAGCCTGATGGATGAGCCAGGTTTAATCCCCAGAACCTACATGGTAAGAGGAGAGAACCAACTCCAAAAGATGTTCTTTGACCTACACTTGTGTGTCCGTGCACACATGCACACCAAAAGTAAACATAAAGACATGTTTTTGAAGTTCACTCTCGTAGGTTTCAGATGGAAATGTTTCTGTAGATCAGACTGAGCTGGCCAACATGGAAATTCTTTATATAACAAGGCCATAACCTAAGAAAATGGCTTGTCATATGCAGAGATTTGGAAAGCTACTCAACACAGCTGTGTTAGAAAATTAGGTCCACTTCCTTGGCCTGAGTGGATTTTTTTTTCTTTTGTAAGTAAATTTCTATATGAAGAATAAAAGAAATCTCAACAGTGACTTTCTCTACCAAACTTAAACTACAAATTTCACTGAAATTATCTTTTGATGTCTGGGGAAGTATGTTTCAGCTGAGCAGTAGTTAATTGTTCTCCATAGGCAGAAGAGGATAGTCTGTCCTATCTACTGAGTATTGGTTGTGACAGTCTCTGGTGTTGTGTTTTTGTGAGGCAATGAGGCATTCAAAGCAAATATTAGAACTTCCTTATTGTTTTGGTCCATTCCCATGATTTCAGAGTGCACTTTAATTCTCAATTTGTTTCGATATAGATCAACCAAATATAACCTTGTGGTTGCTCGTGTGTGTGTTTAGTTTCCCTTGCATGCAGTTTTGTTTTAACATGGGTCACAGTAAAGGATCATTTGTAAAAATAATGGATTGCTTCCTGTTTCTGCCAGCTGATTTGATCAGCCCAAAGTTCCTTAAGTACTGTGGGTTATACAACTAGTGTGGAATCTATGTGATACTTTCAGTTTGGTGGTAACTGAATTAACCATTTAGAGTCTAAATCTCTGAAGACAAGTTAGTAAACATAGGCATCTGTTTTTGAAATGAATAAACTTGAAAGTAAAATGAAACAATGAGTTTCCAAAGGACAGTAAATTATCAGATTTCTTGGAAGACATATTGTTTTCATTAATTGATTGCACTGGTTAGCAAAGCTAAACATATTTATTTCTAATGTCACCATTTGAAATGTTTGTGACGTATGTTAGCATATTTCTCCATGTCCAGAATACAGTAGGGTATGGTTTGGTTTTACTCTCCTAAAGGAAGAACAGTAGTATGCATGCGTGTGGTTCTCTGCATGTTTGTAGCACTTACATACCTGCTATTCTCACCATGTGCATTGATAGCTCACTGTGGCTTTAATTTGCATCTCACTGATGATTAATGATATTAAACATCCCTACCTGTTGACCATTTGTGTGTCTCTTTTTGACTAATGTTTATTTAGATCCTTTTCTCATTTTTTTTCAAGATTTATTTTATTTCTAATTGGGGAGGGGGGCTATGTGTATGTGAGTACAGGTATCTGTTGGGGTCAGGAGGCATCAGATCCCTGGGAGCTGGAGTTTCAGAGGGTTGTGAGTCAAGTGATACAGGAAATTAAATTCTGGTCTTTAGGAAAGCAACAGTATGTTTTCACTCCCAGGCCATCTCTCATGCCCCCTTTTCTCATTTTTTCAGTCAAGTTTTGTTGGTTGGTTGGTTGTTTTGTTTTGTCTTGGTTTTTTTTTGTTGTTGTTGTTGTTGTTGATTTGTTACATTCTTCACCTGATTTGGATATTTATCCCTTTTTAAAAACATGACTTGTAAATATTTTCTCTTGTTATACAGATTGTCTCCACTTATCAGTTGTTCCCTTTACTGCACAGAGCTCTTTAATTTAATGTTATCCTATTACTCTGAGTTTTGGGCTTTGGGGGGATTTTTGGTTTTTTATTTTGATTTGCTTTGCTTTTGTTGCTTATGCTTTTCAAATCATATCTAAGAAATCCTTGTCCAGTCCAACTTCATAGGGATTTTTCCCTCACCTTTACTTCTAATAGTTTTGTAGTTTTAGGTCTTACAATTAAATCCTTAATCCTTTTTTTTTCTTTATTTCCAATGAGATGAGCATTTAATTTCATTGTTTTGCATGTGGGTATCAGGTTGTCCCAATTCCATTTACTAAAGAGTCTGTCCCTTTCCCCAGTATATGTTCTTGATATGTTTCTTTTAAAAATCTATGTGAAAGGTTCCTTGTTTTGGGGGGGGGTTATTGTATATGTTCATTGTACATGGTATTGTATTGCATGAGGATATTTTCATAAAAGTATATGTTGTACATTCACCATACTTTTTTTTAATTGTCCTAATTATCTTTTGTGCCATACCACCTGTTTTGAGTACTATAGTTTTCTAGGATATTTTGAACTCAGTTGATATGATGCCTCCATCTTTGTTCTTTTTCTTACCTTTAAAGATTGCTTTTGGTATTTGGGGTCTTCTGTGGCTCTATGCACAGTTTAGCCTTTTTTTTTTAACTGTAAAAAATATGTTTGTAACTGTAATGGAAATTGCATTGAATCTGTAGATTGCCCTAGGTAGTGTGGACATTTACCACAGTAGTCTTCTAATCCGTGAACATGGGATATACTTTTCATTATTTATGTCTTCAGTTTCTTCAGTATTTTATACTATAAGTGTACAGGTCTTTCATCTGTTTGACTAAATACATTCTCTTTTTTAAGATTTTTATTTTTCATTATGTGTATATGACAAGGAGGGGAGTGCAGTACCAGCAGTGACCAGAGAGGGTGTCAGATCCCTTGAGGGTAGAGTTGCAATGGTTATGAACCACCTGACATGGGTGCTGGGAACTGAACTCGGGTCCTCTGGAAGAGCAGTACATGTTTTTAACTGCTGAACCCTGTCTCTAGCCTTATTGATTAATCTCATTCTTAAAATTAAATGGAATTGTTTTCCTTATATCTTTTAGTTACTAGTTTGTTGCTGGTGTATTAGAAACATTACCAAATTTCTTTTGAATGTTGATTTTTTTTTATCCTACAACTTTATTAAACTAACTTTTTAATTCCAATAGATTTTCAATGTCTTACTGTCCACAAATAGTTTAACTCCATTGTTTCTGATATACATTTTATTTCTTTCTAATTCCCTGTCATGGAATGTTAGCACCAGGGTTCTCATACATGGCCATTGGTGTGAGGCATGCACTTCCATCTATACCTAATTTGTTGTGGAATTTTATAATGAAAAGATGTTACATTTTTGTCAGATGATTTTTTCGCATTCTTGGCATGATTGTGTTGTTTTTGTTTTCCATTTGAATGTGACCTATAATATTTATAGATTTATCTTTATGATTATCTGTTAAAATATGATAAGAAAGATAAAGAAATATGGAGAAAACTGAAAGGGGCTGTGAGAAGATATTTGTGTGCCTTGGCTTCATACCTAAAATACTAAGTAATGTTAGATGAAAATGTATTTTAACTAAATTATGAGATTGAATGGAATAAATTTCCAACCACAGAAATGTAGAAAGTGCTGGGTGTGGTGGCACACGCCTTTAATCCCAGCACTCCAGAGGCAGAGGCAGGCAAATCTCTGTGAGTTTGAGGCCAGCCTGATCTACAAAGTAAGTCCAAGACTACCAGAGATACTCAGAGAAATCCTGTCTCAAAACAAAACACACACATACAAAAAAAAAAAGAAATGTAGAAAGTAAAAGAATGGAAAAAGTCTTATCCTGTAGTTCTTGCCAAGAGAAAACTGTTTTAGCTGTGTAATACTATACAAAATAAGCCCCAGGAGAAAAAAATGAAGTGACTTGCTTTATAATTATAAAAGTTTACTCTGTCAGGCACTACAGGCAATATAAGAAATGCAAGTGGTGATGTCATTACTGGTAGATTAAAGTTTAATAACCGGACATTCTAAATAACATTATGCCAGTGAAGTTGAGGATTTAAATGAAATGGAATCAACCCGGGGGAAAGGGCTTGATTTATTATATGAAAGTAAATTCAAGAAGAAATAGCCTAGATAGGCTTGAACTACTAAATAAATTGAATTAATCAATAGTCAATACTTTTTTGAAAAATAAAAATCCAGACCCAGATGGCTTCACTGTTGGAGAAAGGTCTTATGCATGGTTATCAAAAGCTGATTTCAATGCTCTGAGATCTGGTTACCGCCCTTTCTGAGGCATTCTTTGATTGGATAATAAAGGTCACTGATGGTCAATTAGCTGGCCAGAGAAAGAATAGGAAGGCAGAACTTCCTAGGAGGAAAGTGAGATTTCCTGGGAGGAAGAAAGGAACCCTGGGAAGAGACAGAGGAAGCTCTCTCTTTCTGCCAGGAGACATGGAAGTTGACAGATGTGTCTGAGAGCCCAGAAGGTACAGCAAGCCACATTGCTGGTTGGGATTAGGTGGTCGGTTTAACTTAGATAAGCTAGCTGAGAATCTGCCCAGCTAAGGCCTACATTGAAACATTAAAAGGTGTTGGTACATATATTTATTGGGGGGAAAGGGCTGCTGTGGATCTCAGCTCTGTTTACCTGGAGACATAAGTCTGATCAGGTCTCCAGCTAAGGCCAGCTAGGCCTGCCAGGTCTGCAGGCTTCCCTCCAGGCACTGCCAATCTTTTACAACATTTTGCCGCCCAATGTGGAACAGGACAGGGCCGCACTGTGTGTGCAATTCCTCCTGTTTCCCTGTTTCAACCAATGGCAAATTCCCAGTTTCAGTAACCAGCCCTGGCAGATTTTTCTTTTTAAGCTCCTCAATCTGCATTTGCAAACTTTCTATTTTCAGAACTTTTGGTTCTCTGACCCTGTCTGTTCTCCTTTTCCTGGCATTTTGTGTTTTTTAAGCTCATTAAATACCTCTATTTTCAAACCTTCTAGTTATATAGCTTCATCCTTGTGATAAACTAATAAAAGAGAAAAAAGAAAACATAAAATATCCCTTCTGATTGAAAAACATGATAGAACTCAGCTGCAACTGTTGCCATTTTGTTGACAACCTGTATCATATATTCAAAACCTGCAGTTTTGAAAGCCAAGTTACCCATAATGCCTAACCAACATTGGGCACCAAACTGGTCAGTCTGGTGGGAAGCCTGCAGATCTGGCAGGCCTGGCTGGCCTTAGGTGGAGGCCTGACTGGACTTACGTCTCCAAGTAAAGAGAGTTGAGATCCACGGCTTTTCCCCAATAAATAAGTGTACCAACACCTTTTAATGTTTCAATGTAGGCCTTAGCTGGGCAGACTCTCAGCTAGCTCATCTAAGTTAAACCGACCACCTGATCCCAACCAGCAATGTGGCTTGCTGTACCTTCTGAGCTCTCAGACACATCTGTCCACTTCCGTGTCTCCTGGTAGAAAGAGAGAGATTCCTCTGTCTCTTCCCAGGGTTCCTTTCTTCCTCCCAGGAAGTCTCTCTAGTCACCTTTCTAGTCTCTCTCTGCCCAACTAATTAGCCATCAGGAGCTTTTATTTTCCAGTCAGAGAATGCCTCAGAAAGTGCAGTAATCGGATCTCAGAGCATTGAAATCAGCTTTTGAAACCCATATATAAGACCTTTCTCCAACACTTCATTGATAAGATCTACTAACCTTTCAGAACATAAATAAATATGTAATTTTACTAAACTTTCTAGATAGTGAGAAAGGGCCTGTGCTTTGCAACTTAGCGAAGTCTTTATGTACAAACCTAGATACAAATGAGAAAGAGTAACAGAGCAGTCTTGCTTACCAGCACACAGAAGTCTACCCAGCATATCAATGAAGAACCCTGACTGTCCAAGAAGAGCCTGTGTGGCCTTAACTGTAGCCAGCCTAGCTTCCTTACCAGAGTGTCACCCAGGACCTAGCTACACTGAGACTTCACTTTGTGCTGCTCGCAGCCTGCTCCTACACCTGGAGAGGAACTTTTCTTCCTAGATGGGGAGGAAGCTTTCCACCCAGGAACCCTCAGCAGGACATAAAAGAAGCCCTTCCTATCTCAAGATTAGCTACTACTTTGCACAACACCCCCCCCCCAATTTGAAATCTATCAAGTCTTGTTAAATCCATCACAGAATCTCTGTGGCTTTGAGAAATGCAAGGACTAATGAATGACGTTAGAATTACCTAAAAGATAGAACTCTGAATCAGGAGGTGGGAAGTCATTGGTTAATATGATGCCACTCCAGTTCCTGAAAGATTTTTTACTGTTTTTGCCTCTCAGACTCATACAGTATGCTGCTTGGTGTTGAAGTAACATGCCAGATCCCTACATTATACTGTTAGCATTAGAAAATATACTAATATGAAAGGTGCTTCTGTGTGGTTTACTCACTTTGTATTGTGGCTGAAACTTTGCATTTTGCTTAAGAAGCATGTTGGAACCATTTGCAATATATTGTAACAGAACAGCATGTATGTTGTGTGAAGAAGCTGTTGCCCTCCTACTCCAAAAGCACATTTGCTCATCATCAAGGCCATACAGGTACTCCTGGAACAATCCATTCTTACTGGATAGAGGAGGAAAGACAGCGAAGCTCAAATTATTGTGACCAAAATGAAAACAAAATATCTCAACTATTGTAGAAGAAAAAGTCTATAGGGAATAGCTTAATACCTAGCTGAGCGATCGGACCAAAAAAAAAAAAACAAAATATGATTTGAAAGAAAAAAAACCCTCCTTAGCCTTCACTCTCAAATCCCTGTTCTGTATTAGCAAGAGATACAAAGGGAGAATTCCAGGACACACCTGACCAAATTTAACATTTGGGCAATGTCATCAAACAAGGCTACCCTGAGAAAGGAACTGCCCTCAGCAGAAGATGAAAAGATACCAGAACTCACCTCTCAGAGCCCACGGAGAAGTGCATTGATTTCACTCAGAGAGAGACATAGAAATACATGAAGGAAATGGCTAAGCCATAGTTCATATCTGAAATCAGAGAACAGACCCCACATCTGATGTGATACAGCCAAAGGCTTGGGCCTACATTATAGAGAAGGTAAGAGCCAGCATATCTGATTTATTGTAAACACTTTGAATGAAAAAACTAATTCTTGATTCAGAATTAGAGAAGAATTTCTTTAAAAGAAAGATACAAAGAAAAACAACTTGAAATGAAAAGACTGGGTGGGCTAGATGACTTATTGGCAAAGGCAAATGCCAACAGGCCTAACAACCTGAGTTGGATCCCTGAGGCCCACGGAGAGAACCAGTTTCTACCCCACCCCCGACATGTTGTAATCCACATGTGTGTACTTTGTGTATACATGCCTGCCCACACATACACAATAAAAAAAAAAGTTAAAATATAAAAATTTTGTAAAAAAAACAAACCCAACTTAGAAATGATCAAAAATAAATAAAAATTGAATAGATATAACTTCAAAAAAGAAATACCTTTGGCCAATACATATCTCAAAATGTGTTCAACATCACTAATCACCAGAGACATACAGATCAAAGCCACAAAGTTGTATCACTGAGGATATGTTCAGATAACTATTGTTGCGGCACTGTCCCCTAGAAATGATGTGGCCATTGCCCTGTTGAACAATATGCAACTGTAATTACTGAAGGGAGACCTGTACAGAATTGAACTCACTAACATTCCATCATAGGGCCAGGGAGGGGCTCACAAGGCCCCAGGCTCTCCCCAAGATTTTATAGACAACTGCTGGAAAAGAGAGTTTTTCTTAGCAGTGTGGCCACCCATAAGTTGCCAATAGTCCTGAAAGTAACTCCAGGTAAACTCACTGGGTGAAATCATTTCTTCATTTCTGTCATTGATGCCGTATATGGGGTGAGGGGATGTTTATTCCTGTTTCTTCAGAAAAAAAAAAAAAATTCACACAACAGCTATTTCAAAAGCAAGAAAAGGCCGAGATGACTCAGCAGGCAGAGCACTTGCCATGCAAATATGAAGATCAAGTTTGGATGCCCAGATCCCATGTAAAAGCCAAGCAGGCTTTATGGCCATCAAAGACCAGAGTGAAAGATGGGGACATACAAGGTGTGACAGCTTACCAAAGCATAGAGTCACAAGTTGAAACCCTGGTGGGTGCCAATGCCAAAATAGGAAAAGCTGCATGGTGGTTGACTAATTACTGAAGGCTCGGGGTAGGAAACTCTGATCTTAAAATTCCAGGACGTTCCAGACATGTGGCAACTATATTTTGAGATTTGTCTCCCAAGAACTCAATCAGGCTCTCAGTAGATATTGTAGAATTATTATCCCTTTGTATCTCTGGTAGAAAGCAGAGACAAAAAAACACTCTGAAATACACAAGAGCAATATGTTACTAACACCATACTTGCAAGTAGTTACTTTTCCCTGTTACATTGTATCTAGCTAGCAAGAAAAAAAAATTACAAGACATGTTAAATAGCAAAAGTCACACCTGAGAAGTAGAGTAACCAAAGACCCATTATGCAGGGATGTGAAGATTAGCAGGCCAGGAGTTTGTGCAGCTGTGATGAACATGCTAAAGGCTCTACTAGGACAAGCAGCCAACATGATCAGATAAATAGAACCCTAAAGCAATGGGGATCTATCCATCTAAACTATTGTAACAGAAATGAAGATGATGGCCTTTGGTAGGTACATGAATAACTTGAACATAGCTTAGTAAAGAATTTCTGAACTTGAAGATGCCTCAAGTAGAAACCTCTACAGTCAAAAAGCAAAGAGAACAAGGAATAAAATAGTGTTTGAAGACTAGGACTCTACAAAAGATGTGGCTTGTGTAACAGGAATACCGTAAGGAGAGAGAAATAGAAAATACTCTAAAAGCTAAATGGCTAAATTCATGACAAGACACCACACAAGAAGGAGTGACTTTATAATGACTTTCTATGTTGCACATTTATATTTGACATGCTTCACTATAAGTGTGCTATGTTCAACTTAAAATGTTTAAAAATAAATCCAAGGCTGTGCCATCCTGACATCCTAAGTTCATAGTGGAAGGAGCAAATTAACTCCCATAAATTGTCTCTTCTAGACACACACACACACTAAATAAATTTTCAAATATTAAAAATTCAGTGGGGCTGAGGAGATGGCTCAGTGGTTAAAAACACTGTTTGCTCTTTTAAAGGACCTGAGTTTGATCCCCAGCATCCACATGATGGTTCACAACTGTCTGTAATTTCAGTCCCAGGGGACCCAACACCCTCCTCTTACTTCTCCATACAAATGGTACACAGACATGCAGGCACAACACCCATATACATAAAATAAAAATAAAGATTAAAAACTTTAAATCTATTGCCTCTGTTTTCACTTTTCTGTTCTATGATCTTTTAATATTATTGAGGTGCTCCACTTTATTACTATTGATAGATTGTGTATATTTTTGACTTTTCTGAACTCCTATAGAGATCATTTTCAGTTATTTCAATAACAATAACCACGTGGTAAATACTGTTTGACTTAAAAATGGTTCTAGGCATGTTCATTATCATCTGCAGAAGTATTTGGATATATTTCCTGGTTTTCTGATTGGGCTGGTTTAATGCTTTTGTCCTTCAACACTTTGCAATGAAGTTGAGAGATACTGCTTTCCAATATACCTGGTCCAATCCATTGTTGGGAATATATTTGCTTATGTTGAAAATTAATTGGGGTGTTAACAGTAGGAATAGAACGGCTTTTCAAAGGGGAACTATCTCCAAGTCTAATCAATAAAAGAAATGCTGATAGTGTCAGAGCCTTTCATGAGGCCATGGTCTCTTTGGGTCCCATCAAAATCAAGCCATTGTAACTGCTACATGAAGTATTGGTTCCTAATTCCAGTAATCTTTCAAATGAATGGCAAATTACTATCATGATCTGGGAAGAGTCAAGGAATACCATTCCTCCTTTCACCAGTTAGGCCCCAGTGCCTCCAGGAATGAGCAAAGGTTCTATCCAAACTAGTCATGGGGTAAGAATACAGTCAGCTTTAGCTTGGTCTGACCAGGTCTCTAGTTGTGTTGTAAGCCTGGTAACTGTGAGCAGAACATAGAACAGTAAATGTGAGGCTACTCCTGAGAAAATCCAAGTATGTTTCTTTCTTGTAGGTCATCCACACCTTTCTGCTATTTCCGACTATTGAGAGGATGGCTGAGTCGCCCAACGGGAGGATCGCCACTCCGCTTTTGTGCTGGTTTCGATACATACTCTATGCTACCAGCTACTTACTACTTAAACCATGTCCTGAAATAATAAAGTCCTACATAATCCAAAAAGGCCTTGAAATAATGAGCTTTAAAGGTGAAATTCCTTTGAAGAACCTTCTTCAACCATTCTGCCTCGGTAAGCACATGTTTTCAAGGTGTGTGTTTGTATAAGGAAACGTTTACAGATTCGTCTTGGCCAGTGAGTGAATATCAGGAAGTTAGCTGCTCAACTTTTTCTATCCTAAAGCGTAGTCCAAAAATAGAAATTGTGATTCAGTGAAGGGAGCTTGTATAAAAAATGGATAGAAAACCCGTATGGAGCTTTAATGTTCTCTTCTGCTCCCGGTTCTGCATTGGCTACAGCAGGACGAGGTGTACCTAGCATATGCTCGGCGTGTGTGGAGTCCTCCCAGGAATCCAGGGTGCCCTGGAGTTCAATGTCTTTGGAAACAGCCCCATAGAGTCGACAGGTTACACCTTGATGCTCATCTTTTAAGTCAGCCCAGAAGAGTTTAAATTATGAAGAGGATAAATAAGCATCATGCTAATGTATTCTGGTACTGGGTGCTTTGCTTTGTGTATTTTCTGAGTATGCCAGGGGACAGGGTTGCTAATCTGTATTCTTTATAGTAATTACTTTTTAGTATTTATAAATGGCTTTTTTAAAAAAAGTTTATATGTGTATGGGTGTTTTGCCTGCACATATGTGTGTGCAGCATGCTGCCTTGTGCCCATAAAGGCCAGAAGAGGTCATCATATCTGGATGTGGAACACAAGAAAACATTTTTATTTTTCTATTTTTGTATTTAAAGTCTAAGTATATCAATTAAGTGATAACTGTGTGTCATAGATTGTCTGAAATGTTATGTAATACATATGACTATGTAATACATATATAATCACTTAATTTCTTGTCTCAGCAAATCCTTATGTAAAGATATTTTCTAATGTTTTCTACACAGAGTTATACTTTCTTAGATTAAATAGGCCCCAGAAGTCACTAGTAAGAAAGGAATCTTCCTTGCAGTTGAAGTGATTGGCCTCTAGCCCCATCTTCCAGCAGCCACTGGTGTATTCAAAGGAAGCAAGCCAGTTTAACCACAGTTCACATTCCCCTTCCTAGCAAGGGCAGCCAGAGCCTTCCCACCACACTGCTACAGCCTTTCTCCCACAAGCATAGTAGGCTCACCATCTTTGAAATAGACCCCAAAACTAGAATGAACATTCCTCGTCTCTTCCGATGACCTGCTCACAAGCAGATGTATTTGTACACCCGGACTTCTTCTGGACCTCTTGCTGGTGTTGTGACCTGCTCACAAGCAGATGTATTTGTACACCCGGACTTCTTCTGGACCTCTTGCTGGTGTTGTGCCTGTTTCATGTGGTCTTCTGATTGCTTGACTCTGGATCTGGATTTCCAATATCCAAGTAGTCAGTACTTCAGTGGCCTCAGTTCTTTTCCCAGTCTCAGGGAAAGGAAGTAAGAACGACTTTGAATCCTCTTTGAATCCTGGGCTCGTGTGTGCTTGGATATTTAGTTCAACCTAGTAACCCTGAGGTGATCATTAGCCAAATGTCTCAGACATCCTAGCCAGCTTATCCCCCTTCTCCTCTGGCTCGCCCATACTCACCGCCTCCTCTTGCAGCAGTCGTCGAATACTACCTCTGTCCAGCCACCCAGTCATCCCTCAGGCGACTTCCTGAAAGGCTCATAAGAGATGGCCTCGGGCTGAGGGTGGTTAGTGGGCCCTGCCACACCTCATGCCTTGTAGATAAAGGTAACTGGTCTTGATAGCAGCCTTTCCAGTGGCATGGTTGTCAGGATAATTGCCAAAAAGAGTTAGCAGAAGAGCGGGTCAGAAATCATTCCCAGTACTGCTTTCAGCCCAGCTCCATACTCCTGCTGCAGACCTACTCCATGGTGTGGTTGCCCTTCAGAGATGACCTTTAACTTGCTGGTTTGACTTGTAGGCTGCCTTGCAGTGTTTTCAAATTATGTAATGTCTGTGCTCCAGGGGAAATCTTAGGGAAACAAATGGAGGAAGTTTGCTAGTCCAAGTAGTAGATTATAAATCCTGCCCTGTCTAGATAGGGATATCCTTCAGTGTCCTTTAGTTTGTGCACACATTTTTGTTGTTATCAGCTCTGAAAACTTCAAAAACCAAAATATTTCAAGCATTTCAAGTGCTGCTACCCTTTGGCAAAGACAGTATACCATGCCCTCTACCTCATCTCCACGTCTCCTACCCTCCCTCTAGCTTGCTGAGTTTGGTGACATAAGAGTTTTTCTCCAATGGGAGGGAGAGAAATGTCACTTCCCATTTGGAGAGTGGCCCTAACTCAATTAGCATATAGTATAAACATCACCTGTGCGTTCATCGGAGTAATTAGATTGTAGCTAGATTGTCTGAAATGTTATTTTTAAAGACTGCACATGGATTTCCCCCCCCCCCCCTTAATTTCAACTCCAGAATGTTTGCTACCGCATATTCTCCCTGGAGTAGATGTGAGAAGTAGGCTCCCACTCAGACAGCTAAATTAGATTTTTTGATCAAAGCTAAAAGAAAATATATTTTAGCTCAACGGCATCACAGGTCAAACAGTTAGCTGTTTAAAATGTTTGAAGTTCTTTCTGTTCGGCTAAACTGATGTTTTAATTCCTTTCTATTACCTAACAAGAGAAACATGCCCAAGACCTGAGGAAGTCCTGCCAGGTTATGGTATTTTGTCAAAAATTCTTGTGAAAGAAACTTTCATAGTCTTTCCCCTTCCTTTAACAGTATGTAAATTACTGTTTAATGACCTAATGATAGCAAACTTCACTGTAGTTCAGATTTCTTCTCAGAATATTTTCATTTAGTCCCAGAATAATTTTTTTTACTATGAAGAAACCAAACAGCCTTATGATCTGCACTCTCACTTAGATGAGCATATTTCATCTATTCATAAAACCCTGAGGGCTCAGTGATCACAGGAAGCTCAGCCTAAAATCCAAGAAGAAAAGAGTAGAAAGAAAGCTGCACTAGATTTAGGGCCAAGGGTGATTATATGCCTCGAGGATCTCAGCTCTCTTCTAGAATAACCATAGGAACATACTACCGTTTTTCTGAATAATTTTTACTTACGTTTTTAAATTATCTTCCAGTCTAAAGTGTGATAGTTTTAGTGATTACACACTGCTGAGCACTGATTATATTTTTTACTATGGTAAACACACTGTTACTTAGATAAGATTGTATGTTTGCCCACTAAATGGATGGTCATAATGACCAAGTAATTATGCTGCAGGTAGTGTGTGTCAGTCTCATAATAACTGGAGTCCTGGCTTATAAAGAAATAATGAATTGCAGAAACAAGAAACCTTTTTTCTAAATTATGGAGAAATTTTAGAATGGGAGAGTTTCTTTTCTGGATTGAATTTCTATGTCGTTATAAACCGCATTTGAAATTTTGTACTTATAAGTATATTTATAATTATAATTATAAATACAATCAAAAATAATTTTGATTGTAATATTGGCAAAGATGAAAAACAGTGCAAACAAAGGAGACTAGATAAGTTCCCGCTATTAAGTGTCTTTGTCTGGGTTTCTGTGTATGTCTAATTCTATATGGTCTTTTTGCGGGTTTATGCTGTCATGCACCACAGCTCTTTCTGTGTTGGGCCTCTGTTCTAACTGAAGTTCTTGTCTCCAGGACCCACCAGTCCTCCAGTCTACCTCTTCCTCGTTGCTGTGCAACCTTGCTACAACCCTGTAAATTCTGCCACCCTTAGGAATAATCAGAATGTGTGCCGGGAGGGGCCATCCTTGGAAAGGATCTTTCTAGTCCATGACACTTGTGCCTCCATTCAGGGAAACTCTGGTGTGTATAGACACAGAGTGGTGCTTCCCTCCTCCCCTGCTAGAGTTAAGCACCACATCCCCTTTGCTCTGACCAAAAAAACCCGAAAATTCAGAGCTTCAGTTCTTATCTGTTGGAACTGAGATGAACTGTAGTCAACAGAAAGTTGAGTTCCAGCAGCCACAGCAGATAGGAGTCTGTTTCTCTTGCACCAAGAACAAACTGCAAACACCCCATGTAGAAATAAGGAGCAACATCCCCAGAGCTGTCAGGGGTGTGGTGGTGCCAGCATTCCCACTGTTGTCCTCAGCAGGCTTTTCTTGTGTCCAGAACCCCATGGCCACGGGGTGGCTCCTTCAACCTGCTCTCTAGCATTGATGGAAAGAAGGGGAGAGAATAGAAAAAAAAAAAAAAAGATTGACTCCTGTCTAGAAAGAAGTGCTTCCCACAGTCCTCTTCCTGTAGACTAGAAGCTGCATCTCTCCATGTAAAGAGTTTGAAGAAGTCATTGACTTTTGGAGAGTTCCAGTAGAATTAAAGGGGAATTGGGGCATTCTGGTCTTCAGATGATTACTTTGAGACTACCACATTCCCACCTTAAGCTGATCCTGAGACTGCTTCATAGAGCCAACCACCTTCCTAACCCCTCACTGAGCCAATTAACACCACTCCCTGCAACCACTGCTGATTCAGCCCAGTGTGATAACCTCAGCCTTCCGCACTTGTTCATCTTTTTTTATTCTTTTTTTCCTGTTTTTTTAATAATTTATTTTTTATTTCTTCAAGTTACATCTCAATTACAATCCCCTCTCTACTCCCCCCCTCCTGTCCCAACTTGTTCATCTCCTAATCATCTCTTGCTCTCTTGAAAACGTACATAGGTGCACCTGCCCGTAACATCCCCTCTGTCCCCATGATTGTGATAGTCTATATTTTGAAGAGTTTAAAATGTAAATTTTTACTCTTTGATTTCTGTTAGTGCTAATAGTGCTAATAACTCTCCAGTCTTATATACTTCCTCCGTCTTATATACTTGCTATAAACAAAACACTTGGTGTAGTAATGGGCGGAACACAGCGCCTGCCTGTAAGTTAACATCAGAGGAGGAGAGACAGCTGTCAGCGATTTTCATATGTCACAGTGCCTGCTATCAGAAGGACAGAAACAGGACGTTAAGTGATACTTAGAGGAAATAAGACTTAGATCAGTTACAGAAGAGAAGATGACTGAAATTGGCTGTGAGGATAACATAATTCCAGACTGGCCATGTGGATGCATCTCGGGACAGGCCGTGAGTTGTACAGGAGGCAACCTTTGTTGAAGACTAGGAGCAGTTGAAAACCCTGTGACACTGAGCTGTGACGTGATTGGTCCTTAGCCACCAGCCCTCTCTCAGATGCCCTGAGGCCCTTCAACCTCTCTCCTATGTGCCGCTTGAAGGTTAAACATTTCAGAAGGTAGTGCTAGCAAAGAAAATAGAACACTGGGTTCCCTGTGAATCTTTACGGGTGAATTTGGGCTTTTAATGAAACCTAAGAAAACATTTTCCCAGGTTGTCCTTCCCTTCATGTTTTCATTTCCATTCTTCTTGTACTAAACATTTCCTTCTCAACAGTACTTGAAACTCGGAAATCTGCTGGGTTTCCAGGAATGCTGTAAACAGTCATTACCAAGAGCAGCCGCGTTTTCCACTTAGGAAATTACAATGCTGTTTGGTATTATTATTCTGACCACTGTATTGCGTTGGAGGCGTTGCTGAGGAATGACAAAGATGACTTCCTCAGAGCAGTTACTGGAAAAGAAACAGGGGGTCTTGTTTAAAAGAAAAGAAAAAAAGTATACTTTGGTGGAAAATGACAAGGAAAAAAAGTAGGAATAAAAATAGTTTGGAGTATATTCCCAAATGAAAATTTTATTTTCAGAACTATGAACTTGTCAAATTATTCAGATTTTTTTCCTATGCAAGTCTGTACCCATTTTGATGTTAGGTCATCTGCCTCTTTCTTGTTGATTTCTAGAAGTTTTAAAATATATTCACATGCCAATACTTCTGTCATGTGATGCGTGTCTTTCTTTATTCTGAGGATGCTCCCCATCCCAATCCCCAGAATAGGCTGCTTCTCTCCCACTCTGAGGACCTCGTTGGGCAGCCATCCAGGTCCACGCTCTCCTGTGTAATGTGGCCATTGTGTAGCATGACTAACCTTAGCCACAGTTCAGATTGCGACTTCTTGACATGGGGTTCCAAAGGCCACTCTGAGTCCTCTGTGTACTGTGCTGTTCATTAAGAGACTTTCCCCTGGGCTGGCAGAAACAGTCAAGGTATCCAGTTCAGGAACTGTTCCTGCAATCCTTTCAGAGGGTTCTCTCCCTGGATTCTGGCTGTTTGTCATGTGACTGGGCTGGTCAGTACTCAGCTGAAGCTCAAGAACAACCCTTGGTAGATGTCTGGAGCTTTCGGTTACTGGAGCTCTCTCCCTCCACTCTGCCCTACTGAAGCCGTCACGTTCACCCAGACGCACCTGGCTCCTTGATGCAGCGTGCAGCTAGAGTTTGTTTCAGTCAGATGCAGTCAGATGGCAGGAGACATGCAGACCACAGCCTTTGAAAGGAGAGTTTATTGCTTATAGCTCCCAGGAATGGAGACATGCCACATCACACAGCAGCACCCTGTTAGGTCGGGAAGCAGAGGGGGCAGATGACCCACAGCCTGTGTTATAGATTCCGTGGAAGGATGAGATGAAGCAGGCTGGGCACACCTGGGTGGGGAGATCTAGGATTGGCTGTTATAATTTCTGAAGTCTCTCGGTGATCTCTTGGTGTCTGGTACCTAGCCCTGGGGTGATTTCAGATGAAGGAAGGGAATGATGTTGGGTTGCTCTGTCAGAGTTTTCCAGAGAGTAAATGCCTGGGGCTTAAGACTGGTGGGTTAGCTTGCATGGGAAATGTGTTCACGGAAGAGCCCCTGTCCCTGATGTAAACCAGGAATAGGAGCCTTGATTGGATATCCTCCACCTTGATAACCCTCCAGCCTGCCAGTGCAACAGAAAGGCCACCTGGGAATGTGTGATGGCTGATAATGCTCTCCTGTGGACTGTGAGAAGTCCTAAGCAACCCTCGGCAGCCACGGAGGGGCCTCCCAAGGTCCCTTCTGTTGTTTTGTAGCACTAAATCAGGGCCTTGTATTTAGTATTTTGTTAATAAATCTTGTAGCCAAGAAATATTTAAACTTTAGTCAGTGTTACTAAAAACTATTTCTACATTAAGTTTGTAAGGCAGAGCCAAAAAAGTCTTCCTCATTAATCTGAAGTGTGTCATGTTTCCAGAGACAGAAAGTATAATCTCTTAATGAAGACTTCAGAAAAGTAGCAGCCAAGTGTCTCAATTGCTTGTTTCCAGAAAATCTCTATTGGAAAAACCACCAGTGGACTTCATTTCAAATGGAAATAACTTCACAGAGATCCTGCACTTCTACAAGTAAAAGGGCCTCATTTGCCCTTTTACCTAAAACAACTGAAAAAAAAAAACAAATAAAATGTGAAAACAAAGTTCATAAGACACTGGGTGTTGGACAGTGAAAAGCAGAGATTCTGAGAAAAGAGAAACCAACAAAGTGAATTTTACAATTGTCTCCTTTTATTGTTTGATGTTTTCAGGCTTCTGTTCAAGGAGGAAGACCATGAGTGGAGCTCTTCTCGCTGGGCCAAAGAGTGTTGGTCATGGTCTCTGTGATGCATTGGCTTCTTGGGGCCTTGCTGACCAGGGAAGCCTGCCCCTCCTGGGGTTAGCCAAACCTCAGAGGCATGGCCCTCTATAAACACACCTTGCCTTTGCAATCCTGCCAGCCAGTTCAGGTGCCTCCTTCCTACTCGCCAGTGTCTACTGCCACATGGCACTTGCCTCTAGAAGAATGAACTGTGTGAATTTGCTAAAATTAATTTGATATTTGTACTTCTATATATTCTAATTGTTGAATCATTTGCTTGCTTGTTTGTTCGTTTGTTTGTGTGTTTGTTTGTTAATGAAGCTAATGCTGCCTACCTCGGGAGCCAAGAAATGATCCATGTGGTGAAGAGAGATGATGAAATCATAAAAGAACATTTAACCAAGGTAACTGCTTTGGGGCTGTAGGTATGTCAGTTGATGGGTAGAAATGCCTTCTGAGGACACAGGCTAGAGTTTGCTAGGAACTGAATATGCTGAGCATTTGTAGATTGAGCCAAAGTTCTTCTGTTACCCTTGGGTTACATGGGGTAAGTAAAGCTGATTACAACTACAAAGGAATATTTTACCATGTTTAGTTGGATTTATTTATTTTTTTTTGGTTTTTCAAGACAGGGTTTCTCTGAATATCTCTGGCTGTCCTGGACTCGCTTTGTAGACCAGGCTGGCCTCGAACTCACAAAGATCCGCCTGCCTCTGCCTCCCAAGTGCTGGGATTAAAGGCGTGCGCCACCACCGCCCGGCGGATTTATTTTTTTAATTAATACTTTCCTTTTTAACAATGTATTATGCTAAAAAGTCTCAATAGCGTCTGTAAAATATGTTATATTGAAATATAGTAATTAAGCAGTGGGAAAGCTCTAACATTGCATATGACCTGATGACAAGTAAGCTGCTGGTCTTTCTCATTGTCTAGCATATAAGGTTGTCTTGTTCTCACATAAAAAGCAGCTTTCTGAGGTATCAGGTGTGTGGTACTTGCAAACACTAGACTCACACACAAATACATTTGGAAGTGCCAATCTCTGAAGCTGCAAAGCCATCATGTTTGGAATACGCCCAAATATCCTAGTATATGGATAGCCGTGGGACTTCTGGTACAACATCTGTCTATGCCATCCTGAAGAGGGTAGATCTGCACTGTTTGTCTGTTTCTATGTTTGTTTTTAAAGATTTATTTATTAGCCGGGCAGTGGTGGCGCACGCCTTTAATCCCAGCACTCGGGAGGCAGAGGCAGGCGGATCTCTGTGAGTTCGAGGCCAGCCTGGTCTACAAAGCGAGTCCAGGACAGCCAGAGCTACACAGAGAAACCCTGTCTCGAAAAAACAAAAAAAAAAAAGATTTATTTATTTATATGTGCATTGGTGTTTTGCCTGAATGTATCTCCATGTGAGGGTTACCAGGATCCCTAGAAATGGTGTCACAGACAATTGTGAGCTGCCGTGTGAGTTCTGGGAATTGAACCCAGGCCTTCAGAAAGAACAACCAGTGCTCTTAACCACTGAGCTGTGTCTCCAGCTCCAGTCCGCACTGTTTGTTCTATGACTTTGGTTCTATGAAACCCAGGGCCTTGCACAGGGAAGGGTACATGACCTGCTGCTGAACTTCGCTCACAGCCCAGAACTACACAGTTAAAATCCCACACCCACACATACGTGTTAAGGTGTGCTTGGTCTGAATTGAGATGTTTCATAAGTAAAAATGCACGTTAACTTTCAAAACATTAGTGCCTGATGCTCAGGATGTGCATCAGTGGTACAGAGCTTGCCTGACATGTACAAGGCCTGAATTCAACCTCAGCACAGGCAAAAAAACAGTATCCTAAAAGGAAAATATTTCATTAATATACTGATTACACTTGAAATATTTTAGATATATTGTAACAAATACGTTTAAAATACATCTAAAGTAATTGTCCTTGTTCCTTCATACTATTTTTAACATCATTATAGAAATGTTTTAAGGTATGTATGTGCCTTTCTTTGTGCTTTTTAAGACAACACTGACCTAGAACTTTACAGTTGGTGTGGAACACTGACCTCTGCTGAGCACAGTAGAGTGACCCCTGATGGAAGAATCACTCTGGTAGGGCCTGCAAGTCAAGTCCTAGATCCCTACTGCATGAGGTTTTCTTCTTAAACTGTGAGACCTTAGACTGAAGCTTGTCCACAGCAGTAATTCATAGTTCTGTAACCTCCCAATACAATTTTCTGAAAGCAAGCATTATTATGCTTTAAAAAGATTTCACAGTATTAAAAATATTTACTCCAACGGGATCTTGGAAGATGCCAGTATCTGTTAGGTTTGTGTCCCTGGCAGTCATTGTATTTCTTAAGCAGGAGTTGTCTAGAGATAGAAATTTTGGATCAAGAGAAAGATAAAGCTGTTACTAGCCGAGTGGAGAAGGTTGGGCATTGGGGACCTACGCTCCATGGTTCTCAGATACTACCAGCATTAAGGGTATGAAATTACCAGAAAACAGTATTTTATTTTGTAGTTAAAGTATAACCGAGTCTGTTTCCAAAATGCATTTTAGTTCTTCAGGTTGGAAGTTTGTAAAAACAATTCAACTCTTGCTTTATAGTAAGATTGGCAGATGCTCACTTCAAAAATTCACACTTGGGAAATGACGGGGCCTGTCATGTTAGAGCCGGTCCTACCACCTGGGGAAGCCAGCTGCCGTAAAATCCTACTCATTCTGGATCCTGTTTGTATGTTGTGCTCAGAAAGAGGTCACAGAAAGGTGCTAACTTATTCCCTGTGCTAGGTTAAACCCACATGCACGTGTAATCATTCCCAGATAGAGGTCTGCTCATGGCAACTGTGGCAGGGCTGGAAGTTTCCTGAGACTTTCTTGAGAGAAACCAGGGAGTATGCTGGTAGATAGTCAGCATTTCAAGATTAATATTAATACAGGCTCAGGAATAAGCTGTCCAACTCCAGGGAGTAATTGTGTTTCTAAGACAACAACATTAAATGCCGTGGTAATTGAAGGCAAATACAGTGTTGTTCGGGCTGCTGGTGTGCAGCTCCCCTCCTGTTGTACAGTATTAGTATTACTCCCTTCCAGTAGTTCACTGAAATGCCTTCTACCAGCTAAACAACAGCTCTCTACTCAGATAGGATTGTCCCAGTTCCCCAGCATTCCTAAACCAAGAGAAGTACAGAGACAGGAAGTGTATGACCACTTCATGTTATGTAATGAAAAACAGGAGGAAACATGCTGTAATTTAATTTTGATAAAGGTGACACAACACAGTATGTCCCCCTCAGCCTTAGGAAAGTAAAGGAACTTAACAGGGCACATAGTTCTAGGAATATGGGCATTGCCTCCCTCTCCCAAAGATCTTTTAGTCAAAGCTGAAAGCCCCATTCCTGAGACTGCAAACACCTCCGCTTTAGATGCCTTGTTCAGGGTTGCCCTCTCCCGATTTCTGCTTAAGCAGTGGGCCTCAGAACCTCCATGCCTGTTCACACTGCCCAGTGGGAAGTTTCGGAAAAGCGCTGATGCAAGAACTTTTCACCATACCTCAGTTAATCAACCCAGAACAGTTACAGAAAGAGTGTTTTTGTACTATCTAGCCAAGAAGTCACTCGAAAACTAGTTGAAAAATAGTCTTGCTACCACATCATGCCAAAAGCTTCCTGGACCCTTCTACTGCCCTGATCAGCAGGTATGGGCTTTAAAGTCACATTCAGATTGTCTGCCATTGACTTCCATTGTTCACACAAAGAGAGGTTTTAATACTCTTTAGGGAAACTGACCAATTCAATTCTGCAAAGTCTAGGCCAACTGCCTTCCTTGCAGGGTCTGAAGACTTTATGCCCAGTATTGGATAGCTATACTGATTTACAGTCTCTAATAGTAGAAAGTCGCTTCCCTTTCCAGAAGAAAATACAGCATCGTAGTTGTTTCTGTGAGAGTGTAGCACCACGTGTGACATCAGAGGTTACACTGTCTCTTCACCTGACTAAATCCCACTTTTCCCTTAACTTGGCTCTCACTGTTACCTCCAGGAAGTTTCCCCAGCTGCAGTCCTCCCCCTTGGCTCTCATGGCTCCCATTCTATCACATTTGTCACACACAGTATGTAAATGAACAGCCTTCCTCTCACCCCCACCCTGACAGGGACGGCTTTTACTCTCATCTGCAGACCCAGCACAGTTCAATCCGTGGTGAACAGCCAGCGAATGTGTGCTAGGTAGTGGGTGGAGAGATGGATCCATCAGGAAGCTTTTATAGAGATTCAATAGAATGTATTGAAATACAGTTAGCAAGTGTTTTAAAAATCAACTTGTGATATAGTACTATGTGCATGTTTATTAAGGCATTGAATAGTTAGAGGTGATCAGAGGTGCTGGAGGGATGGCTCAGTGATTAACAGTGAGTGCTACTCTTGCAGAGGACCCAAGTTCAATTCATGCACCCATATCAGACAACGCACAACCACTGTATTTCCAGCTCCAGGGGGATCTGATGTCTCAGGCCTGTATGGGCACCTACAGTCATGTATATAGAACACACTTACAGACACTTGTCCATATACATATAATTTTAAAATAAATTAAAGATATAAAACACTCAAAGTTACTACTACTATAAGTTTGTAGTAATGACTGTAATTCATCTTTTAGTCATCTGTAGTAAGTTTACTATGATTTGAACACATATGTACTAATAATACAGTGTCTTATTTCCAGTATTTATAATCGAAAGAAATAGTAGGGGTAAATACAGGCTTATACTCCAAAACACTGGATTTATGTGCTGTAGGCTCCAAGTTAAAAGCTCCACATTGGGGAAAGAGAGGCTGGAAAGCATGGTGTGCTGGCTTGGACACCGATTAAGTCATAAGCAAAGGGGCAGGATCTAGGGCAGTAGCTCTCAACCTGTGGGTCGAGACCCCTCCAGCACTCGAACTGCCCTTTCACAGGGTTGCATAAGACCATCTGAAAACAGATATTTGCATTATGATTCATAACAGTAGCAAAATTGCAGTTATGAAATAGCAATGAAAATAATTTTATAGTTGGGGGTCCCCACAACATAAGGAACTGTATTAAAGGGTCACAGCTTAGGAAAGTTGAGAACCACTGATCTAGAATGACAGTCCAAATATTTGGCAACCACATGATATAGACACTGCCCATTCAGATATCCCAGTATGTATCAGTTATCCCTAAAAGTGTGATGAGATTACCCATGAGAGGGATAATTTTAGGGAAAGTATTGGGAGAATATTGGAAAACAGTTACATTTTAGGTGGCATGTTTGTTTCCAGACTTTTAGAAGAATAAATGTAGAGTTGGGGATGAAAAGATTCTGGAGGAATCAAAGGCACTTAGTAGAGGTGGAATATTAGCAGATAGACAGAAGCAGTCTGAGGAGGCTGCTGCCCTCGGTCTAGATTTGGTGGTAAGGGAGGATTGGGAAGTAGCCCCAGGGTGTCGGAGGTGGCTGGCACGTGTGTGTGTGTGAGATACTTGTACAATATCCAAAAGAATACATACCCAGATGTGTGCTGAGAAGCTTAAAAAGAGGAGTCTGGGCTCAGTTTGCTTGTGGCATGATAGGCTTGTAGCTGAAGCTATGAGTGAGCACTTACAGAAGTCTGCAATAAAAAGAAAGAAGCCATCTGAAGATAGAGGCTTGGCCATTTCAAGATAAAGGTTAGGGACTAGAGGTAGGGAACAGAGTAAGCCAAGAGAGGAAAATTAAATATATATACTATTCGCAGCTCCAGATCTGGGTGGGAGCATCTGGGTCTGCTTTGCCTTATCAGGTACCTGATGTGTCTGAAGTAACAAGAAGGTCAGCAGTCCCTTATTCTGTCATTGGTCTAAACTATAAGGAGATACAAGTCTCCTTCATAGAAAAATGAATTCATGTTTGGTTATAAACTTGAAGTGTTCATTTAAAACTCACTTAGGAGGGAAATTCTAAACGGCCATGACCATCTTTGGCCCAAGCTTATGGAAACAGCTGTTGTGTGCTGCTTCCCAGCTGAATCTGAGTATCTCTCTGCGTCCACAGGAGTCTTCAGCTGTTCTTAAAGAGAGCACATCAGCTGTAACCTTCAGAAGAAGATGGGCAGCTGTGGCAGGGCAAAGTGGTTCATAGTGTGCCCTAAGCCAGGGCTACCATGTGGTTTAAAGGGGACAAAGTGCTTTGGAGAAAGGAGCTTTCTGCCCTCGCTCTGTCCCCATCCTCTGCTTAACCAGAGGTGCATGCTGCCTGTGGGAACAGCCCTCTTATAGTGCCGACATTTGCAGAATGGCCATGCAAATCCTTCTGACATGCACACGTCCTGCTTGGCGGAGCATAGGAAAGTGCTCCCTGGACCAACTCACCGGGGCTGCATTTCCGCCAAGCCCCGCTCTGAAACGGATTGTGTTAGTTCTGCCTGTTTAACTTGAAGCCTGTCCAGAATGTCATGATCGTCCTGGAAACAGATAGGCTTGTTTTTATCTCCATCATGTTGACCTCAAGAACTTCATCCAAGGGGGTTGCATTAGCACGCTCCTATGTTCTCTGGTGGAGCCTAGTTGACTGTTGGAGAGCAGAGTCCTCAGTGCCACAGCCTGGGTTCAAACTCCAGCTCTACCACTGGCTTCATTGTATGATGCCCTTCGCCATCAATAAAATCATTTAGTAATTATATCTATTCTCAGGTAGTTTACTAAAATGATGGTTATAATTCCTATCTTCTAATTCAAACCTCACAAAGAGTGTCCAGCATACATCAGACGTTCAATAAGCATTCGTTATTACTGCTATAAAACTAGTCATAGCCTAGATAGGCCTCGAAGTGCATTTTTTTTTTTTTTTTTTTTTTGGTTTTTCGAGACAGGGTTTCTCTGAATATCTCTGGCTGTCCTGGACTCGCTTTGTAGACCAGGCTGGCCTCGAACTCACAAAGATCCGCCTGCCTCTGCCTCCCAAGTGCTGGGATTAAAGGCGTGCGCCACCACCGCCCGGCTCGAAGTGCATTTTTTTTTAAAGACTGGTTACTTTTCCTCCCATATGCACTCCCTTCCCACATGCTTTCTTCTGTACTGAGAGGTGTTGTTGATATTAAGTGTGTGGCTGAAGCCCTGGAATGTCCAGTCCTGTTTAGATCACAGCCACTGCTCTACATAAGATGCCTAAGGGAGCTGTTCTTTTGGATCTGTGATGAGGAGAAACAGTGTTGCTGAATTTTTACCAGGTCTGGACTCAGTACAAGTGCAGGGAATTCTGATGAGCTGGACTCTGTCATTTCTCAGTTTAGTTTGACTACTCAAGTACATCAGCCACTTTTCTGAGGCCCATGACCCAGGGAGCAACAGAAACTCAGGAGGGAGGATAAACTGGCTTCCCTTGCCTCGTACTCAGCTGCCTCCTCAAAGGAAACTATGCCCTGCTCAGCTTCTCACTGCAGCCCCGTGTAGTTTAGATGAAGCTAATTGCTGGATGGCTTTGTACAAACTTCCATAAGGGAGAATAGAAATTCTGGCCTTTTGAATATTAGCTGTGTATACCTTTTGGATGCATAGTTATTCAGCTACCAAAAGTTGCATCAGACAGGGCATGATAGGTAATAGTAATGCCTCAAAAGAGGCTCTGTTGCCGCTCGGCCTGATTGGTGTCACCTGAAGAATGAGTGATTTCTTCTCACTGAATTTAGCATGCCCACCTGTTGCACTGAGCCTCCTTAAAGTGTCACAAACTCTCAGAATGCTGGTCACACTTCATCAGCTACACTAAGAAGCCAGAGACGACCTGACTTCTTCACATCCTGACTTCCTTGCATTCACTCAACAAACCTGTCCCTGTGCCTACCAAAGGACTGTAGGAAAACAGTGAGTTTGTGGTCACTCGTCTTTCAGTGGCTATGTCTGCTTAATTGTCTCCCTCACCCTCACCACCTCCTCTCCCATGTCCACTCCAGCCTCAGTTCACATGACCTTGGCAGGTGTTCCTTTAGTGAGTTAGAGGAAACTGCCACTCGAAGTCTCCAGGTGGATTCCTCCCATCACGTCCCCTTAGTGAATCCTGTGGTCTCTGAGGACTCTAGAAGGGACCCTAGGCCCAGTGGGCAGAGTTGGGCACAGGCACTGCCCTCAGCACTGCAGTCCACTGGCATCAGTCGATATTGAAAGGGGAAGATAAAATGCTGTTTCTTATCTTTCAGCTGACCTTTTACTATGGTAAAACAGATGGCTGGTGTCCAGTAAAGTACTATGAAGACTTGAAGAAAGATTTTCCAGAAGGCAATATTCAGCTCTGTGAGAAAGGAATAGCACATGCTTTTGTTCTCGGCTTTAACCAGGAGATGGCTACCATAGTTGCCAACTGGATAAATGATAGACTGCCCCAAATATAAATACTGGTCCAGGAAAAAAGCACCTACAGCCAAGATGTGGAAGCAGTAGGTGTTCTCTGCTTATGGACATGTTCAGTCTTAATGTGTGAAAAGGAAAGTGAGACCCTCTTAGCTTACCGACGACCAGCTTCCAGCCCACTGGGCTAAGACTAAAGTGAACATGGCTGATGACTCATTCCACAAGCTCCCTGACTCGGGGAACATGGTGATCTCCACAAAGATTCCTCTTTTTACAAGGAGCCCAACAGCAGAGGGCCGTTTGGCCAACCAGCTCCTTACAGACCAAAGACAATCTAAATGCAGGGAATTACAGGTGATTCCAATTGAGTTGTTACTTTCCAGACTAGATTCTCCTGGATGAAATTAGGAAACACTTACTAGAAAATGAAAAACTACCCATGAGTGTGAAGCACACAGTCAGGTATGGGAGCTGTTTAAGACAAGCACACCCTCCTTTTCCAGTTGCAGGAAAGATGAGCAGAGGATGCTGGTGGCAGTGAACTTGGGTTTCCCTTCAGGTACCGGGGAAAATCAATTCAGACGGGCCTTGGCTGAGATCATCAGCATGTCTTCATGACCCACCTGCAAGAAACCAGAAGCAAGTTTCCCTGACAGTCATCAGCTATCCTGACTTTGTCCAGGATAGCCAGCAGGCTCCTCCTGAGCCCTAAAATGCCAGGTCCCTGCAGGCTCCTCTGGAACAAGAAGGGAGGAGATGGACTGTCCACATCAGATTTGTATGGGCATGGAGTCGGTGTGATCCTCCAGTGACGCTTCGTGGGCAGGAAGCAGTGAGCTACTGATGCCATTAATGATGCCATTAGCTACCTTATGGCCCTTCCCTTCTGAAAATCTCCTAGAACATAATTTTTTGGAAAGGTGTTTCAAATTGTTGGTAAAACATTAACGTAAAGTTGTTTCTCATTTGCCTAAACTGTATTGATTGGAAAGAAATTATTTTGCGAATGAATAGAAGTAATCTATTAAATTTGTGTTACCTCTGAAAGCATGGGAGTCTGGTAGAAAAGCATATTCTTGGCTGAGAAGGGGAGCTACCCCTCCTAGCATACCTAACAGCTGCGCTGCCGTTCCTTAACTGACTCAATCCTAAGATCTCAGAAGCCAATAAACCCTACTGTCTGTAGTGACAGTTGACAAACAATTGGAAGCATTCCGTTTTCTTCTAGAGAAAACTATCATATCTCAGAGCACTATCATACCTCAAGGGCAGTAAGGTGGTCATTCCTATCAGAAACCTAAGCCCCTGATGAAAGATTCGGTTCTGATGTGCTGCCAGCTCAGCGTTAAGTGCTGGACAAGCACTCGTCCTTCAGCACAACTTCTGCGTAAGAGCTCTGACTTTTCAGAGGGAAAAAGCCAAACTCCAGTCAAGGGATGCTCTTTCCTCCAGAAAGACACAACGAGGGTGGGTGCTACACAAGTCCTTCCTGGTGTCTGCACAAGGAGGCCTTCTGGAGAGCTAGCCTGGGGAGCCAGAGTTCATGCTCTGAGTGCCTGCCTTACAAAGAACAGGCAGCAGTTAATCAGCAGTGGGAAATCAATGCACAGAAACAAGCACTGGGAAATCAGACCTATTGGAACAAAAGGATAGCCTTCATAGATTTCTCTTAGAAATTATTTTACATTGCTCTTTGTTTTCTAAACCCTGCTGAAAAGACCCTGGTTCCTCATTCCTATTCCTCATCTAAGCACCAAATGATATTTTCTAACTGATGTCTTCCCTGCAGTTACCACCATGTCTGGTCTGATCTCCGTGCTGCAGGCAGGGATGCTGCAGTCTAAGCAGTTCGCCCGAGCTAAAATCAGCTGCTAGAGAGAAGCGGTGCTTTGTCACTGCACTTTTGAAAAAGGGAAGAGTCAGGTTTCGGGAGAGTGAGTCCTTGAGAATTACACAGAGGGGCTGGAAAGATGGCTCAGAGGTGAAGAGTACTAGCTGCTCTTTCAGAGGACCTAGGACCTACATGTTGGCTCACAATACTCTAACTCCTGTCTCAGAGGATATGACACCCTCTTCTGGCCTCCCTGGGTACCAGTTGTGCACCTTGAGACCATCTTGAACTTCATTGCAAGACCTTGTCTGAAACATAAAAGAGGAGGAGGCAAAAGACCAAACTCCATAACTAGTGGGTGAGATCTGTCTTCCTGGAGTTTCGCCGTATGCCCCGGTTAGCCACATGATAGTCACCATGATCTTCGTTGTGCCTATTATAAAGCTCTCTAAGGCTGGGGAAAGCATTACTTGGAACCTTGGTCCAGACCCATGGTGATTCCTAGTCTGTCTTGAGCTATGAGAGAACCTCCAGAGGCAGCTCATGTGGACTCATGTCTGGGGTCCTTCCGCTGTTTGCTTCACCTAGCCACTCAACCCTCGGACAACCAGGTACATCCAGTGCTCTGATTTTCCCCCATACTTATCTTAAAGCAGTTCAGACTAAATAAGACTAAAGGAGCATGACAAACTAACGTGACCCCTGACTCCAGATTGAATGTTTTTATTATAAAATAAATCAAGGGACAGTCTGGATGGTGTCTAAAGATGGTGGTGTTCATGTTCTGACTTCAGTGATTGTATTGTGGGTACGTAAGGGAATGCCTGTGTTACACTGAGAATGCAATGACGTATCTAGCTAGGCACTGTGGTGCATCGCGCCAGTTTACTCAAATGGTGTAAGAGAAAATACTTTCCTATGTATCTACCAATATTCTGGAGCTTTGTATGTATTTGGGTATATATAAAATATTTTTTAAAGCAGAAAGCTGTCTCCAGCATCTGTCTCTCATTGTTTCTTCTCTAGAGAGATTTCTAGACAATAAAGGGCAGGCTGAGTTTAAAGGCCAAATCTTTCGTCCTTCAATTCACAATGCTACATAAGATTCCATCTCAGCCAGACAGAGGGTGAGCCACGCCTTTAATCCTAACACTCGGGAGGCAGAAGCCAGAGTCCAGATCCCCAAGTTCAAAGCCAGCCTGATCTACAGAGAAACCTTGTCAGAGAGAGAGAGAGATTCCAATGTCCTTCCCTGAAACTCCTAACTGCTCACCTATAAAGCTAAGATAAAACTAGCGCTTGCCTGGTCAGGCTGTTCTGTTGCTTGCTTGGGGGGAACACAGATGTTTTATTTGTTATATGAAACAATGGGGCATGCATGTAGCAGTCAGCATCTTGTCTGGCAAACTCCTTTAGTCTCACCAGGGTACTGTAGGTGCCTAGGCTAGTTGTCACTCGGATTGGAAGGATTCTTGTCGTCTCCAAACTCCCATGCAGGAATGATGTGCTGACCTAACTCAGCCGCCTTGGCCCCCACACACAGTCTAGGATGCTCTCACAGTGAGCGCAGAAAAGATGCAGGAAACACAGCCATTTCTCATGTCTGTTCCTGGTCTCCTGCTGGGCACAGAAGAGAGGACATTCTTGGGCTCCTCCTCTTAGGGCTAGGGCTTAAGCAGTGGTCAAAAGCTAGCTCTGTGAACAAATACACCTCCTAGGAGGTGAGCAAAGCCTTTCTGACAGGACAGAAATGCTCTTGTGTGTGCCCTTACTGCTTTTCTCACAGGCTGTGACTCTTATCTGTGCCCGATACAGACGGAGGTAAGTGACCGCACTGGTCTAGGCTGTGAACAATTAGTAGGGTCTCTGCGTGCTCCATGTGACACCTTGGCAACATGACAAGGGCCATAGAGACCATGGTGTTGCTATAGTTCTGTGAAGAGAGACTTCCTGGGGAAGAAGGGAGAGGGGCTTTCTTTACTCATAAAGAACAGGCAGGACTTGGACCAGTTTGGCATAGAGAGAACAGGTCCAAGTAAGGTATCCCCTAGGCTGCCATTGTCTCACATGCAGGCTTCCCAGTCCCTGAAGGCTCTGATTTGCCCAGTGTTCAGATAACCTGAGGTGCAAAGTGCCTGCCCTGCGTTGCTCAAAATTTCATAGCTGCTGGGGCTGGAAAAGATGGCTCAGTAGATAAGCACTCAACCATTCTTGCAGGTGGCCTGAGTTCGGTTCCCAGCACTCCTGTGCAGCTGTTCACAGTGATCTATAACTCCAGCTCCAGGGAGATCTATGCAGGGATGGGAACCTGCACTCACATGCACACACACACGAACACACACAAATACACATAATTAAAATAAACTTTAAAAAAAATAATTTATAGCTAGCAAGTGACAAGATCTGAGATCCTAATTCAGGCCATTGCTCCAAAGACATATCTTTGTCCCCTTCTTTCTACTACACCATGCTGCCTCCTGGAGGCTACAGTGGGCAAACCTAGCAAGAGTTGAAGAATGTGGGAAAGGGAGTCAATAAACAGTAAGTGAGCCCCCTCCACAGGCAGACACGAAAGAGTGTGGTTAGTCATAAGTGAGGGTTGTAAAAGACTGAAAGCTGTAACTGTCCCGACACAGGCAAAAAATGCATCGGGCAATATTTTGGGAGGAGAAAAACACACGCTGTTGTCTATCAAGGGTATACACTGCCAAGCCTCTGGACACCTGATGCTGTGTGCCTAACACAGTGAATCTTCAACATGCATGCTTGGCTCTTAAACCTTGAGAATCACAGCTTCCAGGTTCAGTCATGCCCAACCTGAGACTTGGCCCAGAATACCAACTGCTTCTACCTCCTAACATCCATTTTATTCCCTCTAGCCAGGCCACCCAGGAGGGCTGGTCATAACTCTGTTGGATCTCTTAGCATCACTACTGCAAGAACAGCGGCTTTGCTGGCCAGCTCCTCCCAGCCCCTACTGTCTTCCCTCCTCCTTGTCGTTCAAAGGAGAGTTTGTAGAGGGTGGACTTGAGTTATAATCATCTCTATGCTTGCCAGAGAATAGGGCCTGCCAGTAGAATTCAGTATAAATTTGGTTACCTAAATTAGTAAAAGGTTTTTTCCATACCTAGTAGGCAAGCTCTCACAAAAAAAGCAGGTTCTCAGTGGGTAGACCATCAGAAAGTTACTTCTGCATCCTCAAACTAAGTATGTCAGTGAAAGTGGTGGACCAAGTTGTATATGCATTTCTCAAGCAGAGTAGATTCAAAGACAACTGTTCACTTCCTAGCACCAAGGAACTACAAGGCCATTACCCCTTGTGGCCCATTTCATCTATGACTACAATGGTTATTTCCTCTTCTTCTATAATTAGAAAACCTTTGAGGCTTAGGTATTGGCAACTACCAAATATGCGGCTTATTAGTTACTGAGTATAACCCTGCAGAGTACCCCAAATGGGAATTACAGCAACAATACACAAGACAATGGCCAGGCTGAGTAGAGCAGTCTCATTTTGTATTGCATTCCTCAAGCATTCTGGTGAAGGGGATTGTGCTGACCTCCCCCCCGCAGTGGGGTGGATTTCCTTCCTGGGTATGTCTATGGGAAAATTCCTCTTCTCTGGGATGGGAATGTGACCCCTGACTGGGCGTCCATTAGAGCCACAGGGTGTGGGTGCACCTGCAAGGTCTCCCTCCCTCACAGAGGGACTAGAATCCCACCTCTGCAAATCCACCCAGCTCAGGCTCTGCAGAACATCTGGGCTTCCTCCTACCAGCCATCACCGTACACCTGCATGTGATTAGGACTCAGCAGACACCCACAGCCCCACCGAAGTCAACCCTGGTGACATATCCCAGTGGACCAGTCTCTCCCCAGATCGTTGATCCTCCTGACCAGATGAGCACAGGTTCCAAGGATACATGAGCTCCACACATCTGTTACCACAGAGGACCCCATCCCCCATGGAGCAGGCAGGGACACCTTCACCCTGGCTGGCTCTGAAGTGAATGCCACTAGGGGCAGACTGTGCACAGCAGAGTCGGGAGGGAGCAGAAGTCAAGTTTGGCCTCCTCAAGATCAGCCACTGAAGAGCCTTTTAGACCTGTTCACAATGGGGAAGTTGGATACAATTTCAAATCCCCTGACTTTCTCCCCGCAGATGCTGATCCATAAGACCCTGCACAGCATGCTGGAGTAGGCCATGTGGACGACAGACAGTGAAGTTTTACCCTAGGAGTATAATAAGCAGGTGCATGACAAGACTTTACACCTTTCCATGGAAGGGTCATGGGGCATATTTATTGACCCTGCCAGCGTACTTGGTTGAGAAGATAGATTTTTTTTCCTCCCAATTAAAAGGAAATTTCATTTAATAATGAAAACAAGAGCACAAAGAGTCTCAAGATGTTTCTTTGATAGGAGGGAAACCTGACCACAAAGACTTACAGGAACATTGGATCCAAACTGGGCAGGTGCTTCCATTGCTGACAAAAAGGTGGGGCAAACTGATAGGGCCCATATCCCCAAAGGTCATATTGGTCACAAGCCCTTTATGAGGGCCAGGTCCTGTCAGCTCTCACAAGGCCATCTCTCAGTGATCAGGAACAAATGAAGTCAGGTGGACGTGCCAAGAGAGCACACTATAGAGCTTTCAGGAGAGGAGCTGAGCAGCCAGGGAGGCACAGTTTGGAGGACAAAACCACACTGGCCTGTCAGATTTGCTGTGAGACTAGATCCTCTGAAATATGTCCTGGATCTCAAAGAGGAAGCCACTCAGTTGGCCTTTATGCCATGTGACTTCAGAGGCTAGGCCATGCAGCCTTCAGGACCCATGCTTCCAGTAGTGCGGTAAGTCGTCCTCAGCAGCCTGGAGTATACAAAAGCCAGAAGTTTGTCCTTTACAACTGTGTTTTTGAATGACCATTCTCTCTTATAAGCTGTGGTGCTCATTTCCTGGAGAGAGAAACCTTTTCCACAGCATTTTGGCCTCCTCTCCCCTGAACCCAGGCCTACTCAGTCCTTACGTAGTGCAGGGCTGTGCATAGGGACCTCTGCAGTTCCACAGTTGTCACAGGACCCAGTGTACAGCAGCCCAGTGCTTGGGGCTCCTGACCACACTGAGACCTTCTTATTTCAGAAGGCCATAGTCAGGCCAGGCCCATCATCTAGCTACCTATTTTGATGCAGTCCTTCTCATGTACAAGTCCTTGGGCTGCTGCTCTCCAGAGCAGGGCAGGACTAGACTAACACGGAAAGGCTGAACCTCAGAGATCCATCTCCAAACACCAGACAGAATCAGCTCTATGAATAAAATATTTAATCGACTTATCTGTACAAAATATTAGAGCGGTGAATGATGATCATACAAGCTGCTTAACAAATATATACTGTATGTAATGGCTGAGAAAAATAGTTTGTTGTTTTACAGGTCATTTACATTCCAATATGTACAGCCTACTTAAATTTGAGAATACATATACACATGGATTCATGCCTGCCCTCCAAGGGTTCTCTGCTAGCTGGTCTGGTCACCACAGCATTGCACAGTGTCATCGAAGGCTCCCCAAGTGGCCGGGCTGGGCAGCGGACAGCTCAACTGAAGTCTGCAAGCCTCTGGAGCTCTGCCTGGGCCAAATCCAAACTGGAAGATGCCCAACAAGGAGCTTTCAGTTTTGAAAACCTCTCCCGCCCAGCACCTGCCCCCACCTTCTTAGGAAGCCTTGCTAAGGAACAGCAGGTGTCGTTGTGAAATGAAAGCAACTTCCCCTAAAACTAATTAATTCTGTCTTTAGCTGCTGAGGGAACAGCATGGAATTGAGCCTTGGTGGCATTACCATCGCTTCGAGTTTTGCCATTTCCTTAAAATAACAGTATCAGAATCAGATTAAATTTACTTTTTAAGCTGTGGGCCACTCACTGCGTGCTGCATTCCACTGCCTACCCAGGACCTACTTACACAGCGTCATGTCATAAGCAGGTTCAGGATTCAGCAGCAACCTTCACAGTGAAAGGATTGGGAAGATCTGCTTCTTTATTTATACATAAAACAGAACGGAAAAGCAACCCCAAGCTTTTCAGATCTGCTTACATCGTCTGTTAAAAGGGCAAGTCACAGACAGCGTGTTAAACCTTATTTTTTGTTTTTAATATATTAAATATTTATTTGTAGTGACAAATTCCAGCTAAAAGACCTAATTATGACTTGTTATCAAAGAACTAAAAACATTAAAAGCTGTTTGTCCTACCGTATGAAATGAAATGCAAAAATAAAATTGCACTAAGGGTGTTCATGTTTAGTCTGTGATTTATCTGAGGTGGAGAACGCCAGAGAAACTTCTCTCTGGAGAGTCTCAGTTCCCAACTTGGAACATTAGCCTGTTTCCTAGCCAGGAAGCAAGTTGCATGCTGGACTTTCTCACCAAACTGGATCATCATTTCTAAACAGAGTGCAGATTGGTTGAGTGTGTATGGCTCTGACAGGCTGGCTCCAAAAAGTGGGGCCCATTCCTCCAACCATCCCACAATCATCAAAGCAAATTGCTGCTGCTCCCTGGGAGGAATCAAGGACCTCACTCCTGCCTCAGGGAAAGGCCCCCCCAAACATCTTGTCACTGCCTTGCAGTCTTGACCCACTGAAAACCCAGGCAAAGGCTGCTTATAGCCCACATGAGTTATCTGAAAGGAACCAGGCTGTCAGGAGGCTCTGAAAGTGCTGACTACCAAAGCAGGGACAGGTCATATGCAACTGCTGCAAACAAGGGCCCCATGAACTCCCACGAGGGAGTTGGGATTGTGTGCTCTTGATGGATCAGTTCATACGTCTAATTCAGCAGGACTTCTGCAACAGCTTTCACAGAAACTCTTGTCTTGGTCCCCTATGTGCGCCTAACCTAACCAAAGGGCCAGATGCAGTTCTATATAGTGACAGCCGAGAATCTGGGGACCCTGGATGCAGAGCATGGCATCCTACCCCATCTCTAGATATTGGAACTGGGTGTGGTGGATTCCGGTGCTGATCAGATGGAGCCTCACATGACTACAAAAAGACAGGTCCATGCCCACCTCCTGTCAAGCCACATTGCCAGCCACCACTACTCAAATGACAGCAAAACAGATAGCAAAGGGGAAATATCTGGTCTCATCCTGGAGGCCTGCAGCTTAGTGCCTTTCCTGATTTGCTTAGACAGTTTGTTTCAGTATTCACTGAAAAGGATAAGAAGTTTCTGAACTACAAAGTCTCTCTTGCAGTTCCCTCTGAAGGCAGAGTTTCTACTCTAGAAAGAAGTTCACCTGATGAGCAAACTGTGCTTCTCACGCCAAACACAGAAACCAAACTCTTGAGAACTTTCTTCAGTTACCACAGCCCTCTTACCATTGAAAGGGATGCATATGTGAAAGAAACCAGTCCCGTGTTTACTTCACAGGTGCTGGAGGAGGCCTGCAAGCTCAGCACTGAGCGGGAGAGATGGCCCATCGCCTACAAGCCAGGCTTGCTGCTATGAGGGTGCATTGGGTGAGCAACAATAGCAAGAGAGCCTTGAAATTCAGGCTGGTTTTTTCAGTGACCTCATAAACTTCCCTGCCCACATTGACTTAGACTTCGTTGTAGTGACTGCCACCGCTGCCTGGAAGCACCATCCCCAGTTCAGCCTGGCTGAAGGTCTAGAGCCAAGTTGTAAACTGTCTACAAGCACAGCATGGGCGGGGCTCAGCTAAGATGGATCTGTGCACATCAGAAGCACAGCACCACCCCCAGCACCCCTGGTCCCTGAATGATTCTCAGCCTCACAGCCCTGGATTGTGCCTACTTACTCAAGAGAGCAGCTACTGTCTCACCACAGCCTGGGATGTGGTCCTCTTAGGAACAGGGTTCCCTCGCCACTGCCCCACTCGGGGTACCCCTTTGTGCTGTTTTTATAAGTACTTGACCATCTCCTCCACATTCTCTCTTCCCTTCCCACCCCAGACACTTCTGAAAGGGAAATGGAGGCCCACTGCTCCCTGGTGGAAAGCTGCTTACAGACCCTCCAGCCTCCCAACCTTCCTGCAGAGGGCCCTGATGCTGACTCCATTGAGAAGGACTCTGCTTCCCTGTCCCCACCCCACCCCACCCCTAAGAAGACACTCTGGAAAATCATCAAGGTCCATGACAGTGTGTTCTCTATTTTTCACTGCCCTTCAGGGCTGACTCAAACAAGAGAGAAGCTGGCCTCTGGAGGCACAAGACACTCTCTTAGAAAGAGTATGACTCCAACATCCTGCTTTGAGAAGGAATGCAATCTACAGCCCCATTTGTGTTGCCCTTGAGTGGAAGTAGCTGGGGGGGGGGGGATGTGAACCTGTAGAATTGGCTGTTTCCTGGTCCATTCAGTGCGTGCCCAGGCTCTCTTCAGGACTCACACCCAGCTTCTGTCCCTGCTAACACCATGTAGGTTGTCAGGGAAGATCAGCATGGAACAGAGAGATCCCCTACTCTTTGGCAGCACTACCACACAATGCACAAGCTTATTACCCCCTTGCCACTTGAGCATAAAAATGCCAGGAAAGTGGCAAAGGCCAAACATGGACTATAGCCGAACACAGCTCCAGCCATTTTTCCTCACAATAAGAAGCCAGCCAACCACCCTCTCTGCAAGGCCTAGCACAGCTGTTTGGTAACCCCAAACATCACAAGGCTGGAGTCTAGGAATCCTGAAAATGCCTTCCTGCCAGTAGAGGGGTTTACCTTAATCCATAAATTATGGCTTCAAGCAGCAAACCAGTCCAGCTTGGTGTCTGCCAGGCCCCTGGGCCCAGCTGGCCTGCCCCTGCTTCCTGAGCAGGGGTGTCAGACTTCATTCACTTAAAGGAGTGGTTCAGATTTTCTCAAGTAGCAGTGCGCTGTTCCCCCAACAAAGTGGAGAATTCTGTTTTCTTCAGCAGGGAGACTTTGGTGGTCTCAGGCTGGGGAAGAGGGGACATCCTGACAGACTTGGTGAGTGTAGACTACAGTGACCAACCAGGGATTCCAGGGAGAGCTGAGTTTGTCCTGATCACCCAGTCCTTCTGAAGATGAAGAGTGTTCCCAACTGCGCAGGCAGCGGCCTTTGTCTGCCTCTTGGCAAAGCCAGTTTAACCATATCCCATCTGCACCACATGCGGTGGCCCTTTTGTGGTCATAAAACATCCTCTAGAAAATGGCATAGGAAGCAGAAGCAGAAGAGGGACACTGTTGCTTGTGATGGTTCCACAAAGGTTTAAGGGAAACCAGGGAGATGCTCCTTTCATTCAGTAAACAAAGAACACCGGAGGCCTCTGGGGGCAGTGGACAGTGGTGACCAGTCTAAAGACAGCACCCTTCCACGGTCTAAAGATGTGTGGCCTCAAAGAAGGGAAATAACCATTCTCAAATATCACATCTTACTAGAAAAGAGCTTGTCAACCTCAAAAGGGATGGAGTGACAATGGACATTCCCTACTATACAGTACCCAGGCTAAATCAAATTATTTTTACCCAAAAGTTGTTTAGCCTAGTCACAAAAAAAAACATTAAAATGTTTGCTTCTGTACAAAAATAGTAAACACCCTAATTTTTTTCTCAAACATAATAGTCAACTGTAATTTTCATTAACTTTTCTAATCTTTCCAATACAATTTATAGCTTTAATGTCATTTTTATTCTCCATTGTGATGTCAGGGCAGCCACTATTAAATTATCTAAAACAGAAGAGGGAGGTTTCCCTGATAGAATCCAGAAATCTGGACAGACATCTCTGCCCAGGCACCAAAAAAGAAAAAAAAGAAAGAAAGGAAAAAGGATGAAATTATATCAAGAGTGGCTATTTTGTGATTTTTTTTTAAGATAAAGTTTTGCGCTGGTTCCAGCTATTCCCAGCCACGCACGTTCACATTCTGAAAGCAGAGAAATCTTCATTTCAAGAATAAATTATACTTGGATTTATTTTTCCCCTTGTGGGAAAATTTTACAAAATGAAAAGGACTCAGATGGGGCTCTTAAATAAATTAGCTGGATCTAAATTTTTGTCTTTCCTGCCTCTCTGAAGTGTAGTATATCCACTAAAGAAATAAAATAACTATAAACTGTCCTGGACTTTGGCATTCAAGACAAGGGCAGAATTAATGCCTCTCCCAGAGTCTAAAGCAGAAACCCCAGCATAATATTAAAGCGGTCCTCGAAGCCCTCTGACAGGTGCAGCTCAGTTTGTTTCTCTCTCAAGCCATTGACAAGAGACCCCAAAGGATGAACAGGCAGCAAGACATCAAAGGAAGCACTCTGTAGAGCAAAAGTTCTAGAAACGGGGACAGGCTCGGACTCTGCTCATCTTACACCAATCTAGGAGTAAGGACCCCCTTCCTTGGGCACTGCAGGTCCACGCGGTGTGTTTAAGTCTGACCAGAGCAAAGCGTTTGTGTGTGACTTAACTTCCCCTCACACTGCCAACAAAAAAGTACAGCAACAGCAACAAACACAGTGAAAGGCACACACGGGCCACCACAGATTTGGTAGCAAAGCATAAACACACATTGCCTTTGGTCGGAGGGGGCTGTGCCTACCTGACTGATGGGCTTGAATCCTCCATTGGAGCTGGCCCCAGGACACTCACTCCATCCCTGACAGCCTCACTTCCAGCCTCTTAAGAAACCTTGGGACACCTCGAGGAAAATCCTCCGCTGCCCCATGTACAGCCATTGCTCTATTTTCTTCCTTCCTGCTACCGCCTTCTAGATGCTTCTAAACCTGGCAGATCCTATCCTATTCCTTCACCTCTCTCCTCCATTTCACAAGCCCATCCCCCCACCCCAGAAGAAAAATATTCTTTCTGCTTTCCAGATCATTCCTAATTGGAATTGATTTTTTTTAAAGTCAGTATCGACATTTACAGCACAACACATTCTTTTGGATAGAGCTCCCTTTTCAAAACTGAGACATCAGCCTTGTTTAGGGGATGGGTGCCTCCCCCCACCCCACAGTGGTTCCTTACTTTTCAAAGATTCCCAAAGCACACCTCCAGAGAATCTGGATACTACAGCCAGTAATTAATTACATTACAGGACTCAGTGTCTAATGCCAGGAATCCAACCACACAGCAGGGCCACACCGCCTCCAACTAAAAGGAAAATCCAATGGTAGCCCATCTCTACTTGGATTTAGATCCAATTACCGCAACATAACACAGACACCCTTCCCTCTCCTAAAAGGGACAGCACAGCGGTTTGCAGCGACGTTAGCAAATAAGCGTGGTTACGACACCCAATTGCGGCTTCTTATCTCTGCCCAAGGCTTTCAGCCCCTGCAGTCCACGGTAAATGTGTGCGTGAGTAAAGGAGTGTGTAAATGTTGGTGTGAACTGTACTCTACGCTCTCCTCTGTGCTGGCGGAGGTCATATAGTCCACCGTCGCTGGGGCATGGCGACGAGTGCTCTTCAGTTAAGGTGCTGGGCGGCAAGACCCTCCCCAGACCGCATGCTACCTGCAGCCGCAGGCCTCCACCACCATGTCCTCGTACTGTTTGTAGACCACGTTGTTGGAGGCGTCGATGTAGAGGATGCTGATGGGGCTGAGGCGCGCGGGCACGCAGCAGGAGGCCGGCGCCGCGTCGGGCGCCATGGAGTTGAGCAGCGTCTGAATGATGGCATGGTTCGTAGGCTCCAGGTGCGAGCGCAGCGGAAAGTCGCAGACACCCTCGCAGTGGTACGCCTCGTAGTCCAATGGAGCGATGATCCAGTCGTCCCAGCCCAGCTCCTTGAAGTCCACGTGCAGCGGCTTGCGGCTGCAGCGACTCCGGCCTCTGCGCCCGTGGCCCCTGCCTGCGCCGCCGCCACCCCCACCGCTGCCCGGCGCTCCCCGCGTCCCGGCCAGCGCGGTCTGCCGCCGTCTGCGTCCGCCCGGGATCGCTTTCCGAAACCCAGCGCCTGGTCCCGGATCGGGTGGAGGCTCTGCTGCCGCCCGGAGAGCGCGGGCCTGGGCGCGGATCTCCCGGAACAGACTCTCTTTCCTCCGCGTGCGGGAGGAGATCACCAACAATGGGCGCTCCTGGGCAGCTGGGCCGCCGGCGGCCCCCAGCCAGCCGAAGCCTAGCCGTCGCAGGGACAGCGGACTGCTCCCGGATCCGGCCACCGCGCGCATAATCAAGCAGAACTTGCGGGAAGTGCGCGGCTCTTGACGGTGGCTCTGCACCGCGTCCGTCACGTCGAACGCTTCCCAGCGCGCGCCGTCCAGGGGCTCGGCGACCCGAGAGTGCAGCAGGTGAGATGTGCCGGCCGCGTCCGGGCACGTGGACAGCAGCAGCAGCAGAGGAGGAAATGCCGCGGTGTCCCTGTCTGGCTCCGGAGACCTCCGGCGCAGCACGCGCAGCTCGGCGGTCACCACCTCGTCGGCTTCGGGGAGGCTGGATAGGTCGAATAAGAAGTTCTGGCCTGGTTCGGCCGCCGATTCGTCTACAGGGAAGGACAGAAACAGAAAGAGCAGTGAGTGTAAAGCCGGTACACGCTGTCGTGGGGCAGCTTGGCTTGGTTTTGTTTGGCTGTCCTTGATACACAAAGTGACCCAGAAAGGCTCATAGGTGTAGGCAAGCGTCCTCACATCTGGGTTCTAGCAGGAATGCTGCCAATCTGGCCCCGGGCAAAGGGATTCTTTCCTGTTGCCTACACCTGAAGCTTTGGTTCTTCCACCACCCAGGCAGATACATACGCCGAATAGCTGCATTGTGGGGCCCAAACCTTAAGATTTCTTTAGTTCTGCTTCCAGCTCCAACGCCTTGCGTTTGCTGAAAAGGTAAGGCAGACTTCTGGGCAAGGGTGACCTGAAGGACCACTGGGCACAACAGAAGGCGCGCGCGAGCTTTCCCCGTGGACATGCTTTGTATGGCAATTGTCCCTTACTGCTGGGCTGAGCGCCCCCAAAGAACTGCAAGCGCCCCCCCCCCCCCGGCTGTGCGAAAACGAAAAATTCTCGTTCCCTAAAACCACTTTCCCCTTTGGTTCCTTCTTGTCTCCCAACACAGCCTAGACGCCGTCACTGACCGTGCGTGGTTTTCTGGGCAAATTGGGCCCTGAGAATACTCCAGAAACGGAACACAGAAGCAACGCGACATAGACCTCCTCCCCTCCAGCCCACCCTGAACCTTCAGCCGAACGGAAACCAAGGCCCAGGTTGGCGACAGGTTCTCCCAAGTTCTCAGTGAGCTCTCACTATTGGTCGTCCTAGTCAACCCATCTTGGCTTCTCCTGGTGCTCCCGCAGCTACCAAGGGGAATGGAAAAGGCAGTGGGACGTAAAAAACCTTCACGGATAGACCAGAGGCAGCTAAGGCTGCAGCAGTGAAGGCTTGCTTACTCTTTTGCTCTAGTGTGATTTATTTCAGGCTTGGGGTTTTATTTCTAGTCATGGGCCCTTTTTCTTTTGGGGTGGATTCAGGAACGTTTAAATTCCACCAAAGAGCAGATAAGGCGTTGCCTTTGAAAGAGGTCATATGGTTTCGTTTTGCCCCATCGGAGAGACCGTGCAAACTCCCCCCACTTTCGGGATTTGTTCACCAACCATGGACGCCAGGCCCTCGTGCCTTAAGTCTACAATCTGGGGATAGTGTGTAGCCTCAAGCAGTTCTGTTCTAAACTGAAGCTGGTGGTAGCAAGCTTTCCCATTTCTGCAGCCTCCACCTCAGCCCTGCTACTTCCCCAAGGAGGGAAGGAGAGAGGAAAGGTGCCCAGCCTCTGGGTCTTGCTGGTCAAGCAGTGCTCCACCGGAATGATTTAGATGGTTTTATAGCCTTCCCTAACAAATTCTGATGACCCTACTACTTTAGGGCCTTTCCCATGCCCTTGCCTCCTGCAGCTTAGGAGCATCCTATGCAAGGACAAGTCAGGAGTTTTCCCTAATTCTGTGTACTGGGATTGGAGTTTCCTGCAAGTACCCCACCAGTCAGTGGGGAATGCCATGACAGACCCTCAGAAAATGCATGTTGGTCCTAAGAGCCCTATGGGACCGTTTGGGCCTGGGATTTCTATGTATCTAAACAAAGCTGTCTGTGCATACATACTGTGTGTGTTTCTGAGATGGGTGATCCACGGTGGCCTCAGCCTGTTTTCCCACGCCGGTATCGAAGGCCGGCAGACTGTCAGTGGCAGACCAGCCTTACTTCCCAGCCCTGTTTGCCTTCTTTTCCTTCCTGATTTCCAAGTTAGATCTTTGGCTGGGCAGAATTAAGGCCGAAATTACTTGCATTTCCGTCTGAAATTAGTTAAAATTTCCCTATCTGTCTGCTTTAATGACTTCAATGGAGATTAATAAAAGCCAGATGACACACAGCAACTACCCCACAACCCCACCCACATACTACCTTTGGAGGGCCCAGCACAGAGTAAGATGCGATGCTTGAGTTCCAGGCATCCCTCTCCTCCCCACACAACCAAAGTCCTGGACTCTGGACTCTGGGCCTAGCCGGCACACAACATAGGTGCCCATACTCACTTCCCACACACAAGCCACTATCCAGCCGAAGCATCCTGCTGAGAGGGGCCCTCCTGATACAGAGAGGCCATTTATTTTGATCGGGATACTTGCTTCTCTACCCTGAATTCCCCTGAGCTTCAATTTGTGCATACCCCTGCCCTTGGCCTACGCTGGAGACAGGGAGCTACCACCATTGCTAGTCCCTCTTTGCGGGAACTCGAAGGTCCCCACTTCTGTCCTTTCTTCTCTGGGGGCTACAGGCCCGGGGCCACTCTAGACCCTTCCCCAAAAAAGGGGACCTTGAACTCCTCAGCTTGCTTTCTTGAGGGGGACCTGCCAGTCTGCAGTTCCAAAGAGCGACGTGACCCCTACCCCCTCAGCCCTTGGAGACCAAGTCTTGACCAGCGCCACTGTCCGGGCTTAGAGGTTCGGATACGTTGACTTCAAAGACGAACTTTCTCTCTAACACCTAAGGATAGGATTCATAGGGCCATATCTCAGAACCGACTGGACCAGAAGTCTGCCTCCCCCGGCTCGCCTCCGGCCAGGAGCAGGCAGGATGAACTGGCGCAGAAGACACGCAAAGTACCTTGAGTCGCTTGGTCTGTGAAGCCAGTGATCGTGTCCGCGCGGCCGTGCCCCAAGGCTGCCGAGGCCGGAGCCCTCCCAGCCAGGCTCCGGTAAAGCGACAACATGAAGTGGTGTGGCACCACCGAGCCGTTCCTGAAGCCAGAGCTCGCGGCGCGGCGCACAGCGCGGGGCCCGGGAACCGCGGCGGCCTGGAGGGCTGAAGGGCCGGGAGCCCGGACGAGGGTCCACTCGCCGCCTCCGCCCCCGGGACTCCAGGCTGGTCCTGCCCCCGCCGCTCGGAGCACTGTGGCAGCTTCCAGCCCGTCGCGGGGACGGCAAGCGCTCAGTAGCCAAAGACACAGCGCGGCGGCAGCGCTCAGGTCCATGGGCTCCGTGGGCCAGCCGGCCGCGCGACACGGGCTCCGTGGCTCCGGGAAGTCCCCCGACGCCTTTTGAACATAGTGTTTAATAATGGGGGAAGTGTGCGCAGCAAGCCGCTGCCCCCATCCTCTCCCACCCCACCCCCGCCCAGCGCTCGGAGCAGCGCCCCCTGCTGAACGCTCGACCCGCAGCGCTGAGCCCCCCAACTCGGGCCTATCGCGCAATGCAGGGAAGGAGCCGCCCCCGCTAGCTGCAGCGCCGTGTCCCTGTCCTTGCCAAGTGAGGGCCATCCGCCCGAGGCTCCCGCCACAACGCAGTGCCCCGCCTCCTCTCTCTAAGACACTGCGACCCCCCCACCCCCGCCCCAAGACCTGAGCGCTCTCCTTGGCTGGAGGATGGGGCGTAGCGCGTACCCGCCCAGCTTCGTCCCCACTCCTCCACGGAAAAACACCGCCCTCCCCGCTATTTTGCCAGTGCGAAGTATGCCAAACCCTGGCCAAAGCAAGACTGGACCCCTCCCACCCAACTTGTTCGCCATGTGCCCCCTTGGTGGATGCTCACTAGAAAGCTACAGGGAACAGGTAGATGGGGATGTTTGCGGTGCACGTTTGGATGGTACGTTCTCTGGGTCATAGCCCTCTGAGGATCGTAGTGGGAGGCCAGAGCAAGAGAGAGGATCTAAGCCGAAGGACGGGTGGCTAGAGGGGCTGGGCAGAAAGAGACAGATGAGCGCAGACTGGACCGACTGTCAATAAGGAAAAGATCTGAGTGGGCATCTTGCGCCAAATCAGGAGTCGAACTCTTAAAGGGTTTAAAGAATTAGGAAAGCAGCCAAGCGGGAACTAGCCTATTCCCATGCAAAGTGGGTCTCAGGGTTTGAAGGTCCAACTAAAGTGGTGACATTCTGTCTGCAGTCTGGGGGGGGGGGTGATCACGTTTCTTCAAGGTGAGGAAGGCAAAAGGCAACAGGGTTACAAGTACGTTCTCGGGCCCAGTGGGTGGGCAGCAGAGCCTCGAGGGTAGTGCTCTGGTGGCTGTGTGGTTATAGCCCTATGCGCAAAGGGCTTCCACCTCTAGCCTGTGTCGGGGGACACCTGAACATGCAGACACTGGGACACGTGAACATGCAGACACTGGGACACCTGAACATGCAGATACTGGGACACCTGAACATGCAGACACTGGGGCACCTGAACATGCAGACACTGGGGCACCAGAACATGCAGACACTGGGACACCTGAACATGCAGA
>CAJQZJ010033149.1:9481591-9532610 GCA_907164525.1 Lophiomys imhausi
ACTGGGGCACCAGAACATGCAGACACTGGGACACCTGAACATGCAGACACTGGGACACCTGAACATGCAGACACGGGCACCTGAACATGCAGACACTGGGGCACCTGAACATGCAGACACTGGGGCTCTCATTTGGCTTGCACTCATTCTAAAGAGTGGATTGCGCTGAGGAGGGAGGTTGCCAGCAAGTGTCAAATTAGTTTAAACAAACCCCAGAGCAAGAATGTCCAGAAAATAGAAGACCAACTGTCAGGCAGTTCTGAGAGCCTGGACCCCCACCCCTTTACTTTAAAATTGCGATGGATACCAAACTAAGCCAGGCCTGTGAGTCTATAGGTCAAGCTGCTATCTAAAAGCCTCTTCAATTAAAAGCCAGATCAACTATGGTCCAGGCTCTGGTGCGGATGAACCTGGACACACACACATGCACACACACACACACACACACACACACACACACACATACACACTGCACACACACACACTGCACACACACCTCATTTTCTTCCCATCCAATTCCTCCCCCTATCCAAACCAGACAGGTCCAGGACTCAGTTATTATCCCCAGGGATGTCTGGGAGCAGGAAGGAAAGTCCTGGCTAGAGTTAGGAGATTTTGAGTCAGAGGAGGTGAAAGGCCTGAGGTTAGCTCAGCCTGTATATAGCAGGCACCTGTGCACCTGGAATATACTCTCTGTGCCGCGTGACTACTCAGGGTCTTCCTGCTGTTTTCCGGATGGATGGTAGGCAACTGGGATGACAACCTAGTTTGGTGCCCAGGTTAGGGATCGATGAAAAAGCCAAAATTATGGGTTTCCTTCTTTGGGTGCCTGGAGAAAATGAGTCTGGTAGGTCAGAGACACCCTTCCTACATCATGACCCTGCACATGAAGGCCAGTCAGGGGTCTCTTTGCTCAGAGGAACACTGGGCCCTGGTGCCTCCCTGGCCTTCTTTCTACAGTGGTCATTCATGTCCAGACTTTGTGTGTTTCACAGATCAGTTCTGTGTTTAGAGAACACTGAGAGCTCTGCACTGTCATCATTCTGATCCCAGATCTGGTTTTGCCCACTCTGATCACAGTCCTGGCCAAGTCCCCTCCACTTGTCTTGGTTTCAGTTTCTCCGACTGTATAAACAGGAGAGTGGAATGGACCCTGGGACTACCTTAGCAAAGGGGATAATAAGTGTTTTTGGACTATATGACAGCCCCACCCCTAGGCCACCCTGGAGCTCAGGAAGTTGGAATAGATTAGTGGGTTTGGGTAAGCCCTATAGCTTATTTGAGACTGAATGTCCTGGTCTGTAGTTTTATGAGCTCACTGGAAGGCAGTATAGGAGAATGGAAGTGGTGGAAAACTCAGTACAACCTACCAGCTCTATGTAAAGCAGGCTATGATCTCTTCATTTGTACTTCCTTGTCCAGACCCATCCATCCATCCATCCATCCATCTCAGCCCTGTTCCTTCTTGTAGAAATTATTATTGCTAGGCACTCTCCCATGGGTTACAAATGTATTGATACACATGACACAAGACAAATTTATAGAGAGCCGGGGTGGGCACAAGAAACAATGAACAATAACACCCAAGTGCCTAACATACCATCAAGGATGTTCTGAGTACCATGCCCTCCGGTCTACTAACCCCCTCCATGACCCTCTCTGAGCTGTCTGGAATCCTCTCAGCAGGGAAAGTGACTTTAAGGTCCAGGTGAGGATTGTGAGAGAACTCCCCAATGGATCTTCCTTTCTGTCTCTGGCATGATCTGGGAGCACACTGTGCTTGGGAAACAGCCTGTAGGATCAGCATCAGGGCTTACCTGTCCTCCAGGTCTCTGGCTCCCTTGCCCAGGGATTCCAAGGCATCATGAGTGAGCACCAGTCTGAGGTGGTTATGCAAAAGACAGAGAAAAAGGAGGTCAGAGAATTCTGCAGCCATTCATCCTTTGCCGTGTGTACCTCAAGTCCTCCTGTTGAGGGAGGGCCTGGCCCCTCTTAAACCCATAATCTCAAACCTAGCCCAGGCATGCTTGTGGGGGGTTCACCTTGGGTGCAGGGAGCCAATGAGATCCCAGCCAGACTTTGGAACTGTGCAATGCCCCTGGCTAAGCACACTGCAGAAGGAAACACCTGTCCCCCGCTTTGCCCCAGGAATCACTGGAAATCGGCTGTAGCAATCCCAGTGGCAGATGGCAGAGTTCAGGGATGGTGGGGAGCAAACAAAACAGGAAGTTCTGTTTGTTTCATGCCTCTGTTTCATGTCTGTGTGATGATGAGCCCCAAGCGCATTCAGCACATTTTCATCCCATGCCCTCTCCCTGAGATGAGTTCCCTGTCTATCGCCCCTGCAGAAACTATTGGCTTACTCTGAGCACAAAGTCCCTGCTTCAGTCATGGACCTTTCTTATTTATTTAGACCAACTTTCCATCCCAGGGTTCAATCATACCTAACTGCTGCCCAAGTCCAAGCTGTATTTGCATATGCCAGGCAGCCTTCTCATAGTGAATGGAAGTCAGTTCTGTAGAGAAGTGAGAGCTTTCTCCTATGAGAGCTTTCTCCTATGAGAGCTTTCAATGTGGCTTTCAAAGGCACCTTGGCAGTAAGGAGTTTGCTATGACCTGGGATCATGCTACTTTGAAATCAGGTGGAGGCGTTGTGTTGGCTTCTCGGTACTGGAATTTGAAGAAAGCCTGCCACCAGCTCAACCTTGATGGTCCTCCAGCCACACCCAGATATCGAGTCCTCCTGTGTGCTGACAAGGGAACTAGGGGTTCCTTAGAAGTGACCAGCTGTGCAACTCACATTAACCATGAGAGGAAGTCAAGCCCTGCAGCCAAGAGTGGTGACTCACAGCCTGTCCCTTGGCCTCACGGCCATCTGGACCCTCAAGCCCTCTCTGAGTCTGGCTGACCCTTTGCTTTCCACTGGGGCCCAGGGAGAGTCTTGGTTCTGCTCTGTCAGGGCACCATTGAATGAAGCGAGAAGGGAGATGAGGGCCTCTGTCCTGGCCACTGCCGGGAGCTGTGGTCACACAACCTAGAGTCACACAAGCTTAAAATACTCAATGTGTGCTCCAGAAAGCCAAGAGACCTGAACTCAAGCCTCCCCTTTATCCTCTGGATGCAAGTCCCTTACCCTTCCTGGCTTTACCTCCTTCCCACTATGTTGAGAATGACAATCAGATGTCAGCTGAGGGACCGTGAAAGGTGGAGGAACCATGACAGTGGGACCAGGAGTATGTACTCTGTCTAGAGAAGCATGGTACCGGCTTAGGTCTCCCAAAGTGGAGACGGAAGTGGAGAAGTACAGCAACCTGTAGAGGCAACTGCTCTCTTCCTTCTCCACTATCCACACCAACTCCTGTACTCAGTCCCTAGGAAAGACCTGGGACAGCAGAGGTAAGCATTCCAGCAGGTTCTGGCATCACAGAAATATATCCGCAGGGCCAGGCTTCCTCAAGTTGCAAGAATTTCTCATGCTTAACCTATAACTACACTGCCTAGGTTGCCCCCAGCAACAGCTGTGGTATTCACACTGGGGTCCTCAAAGCCCTGGCCCCAGGCCTCTGGGCGTGGCCTGCTCTGTGGCCCAGACCACCCGGTGAGGGTGGGGGAGGAGAGATAAAGGGAGAAGATAGAAGGGTAGCTTCTTTCCCAGAGGCCTTCCTCAGGGTACATATCCTATTTAGGACAAACAGCACAGGACTGGTGGATAGTGCCATCTGCTGGCCATAGTGTGTAACAGCAGTATGCAAACAACAGGTTTAAACCCCCGATTCTAAATAAACTGAGATGACCACATCCAGTGAAGTTCAAAATAAAACAGAGCAAGAACAACAGCAACAAAGAACTACTGCAGTATCAGGAAGGACCTTGCCTTCAAACCACCGTTACATGAACTTCCTTTGTGACCTTGACAGAGTTGACCTCTGCCCATAATCCCAGCATTCAGGAGGCAAAGCCATTTTGACTTTACAGCCACCCTGGGCTGCATGATGAGGCACTGTCTCTCCAAACAAACAAAGCCTAACATCTTCTGCCTCTTTAAATGGAAATAGGTGTGGCCGTATTGGAGGAGGTGTGGCCTTGTTGGAGGCAGTGTAGTCCAGTTGGAGGAGGTGTGGCATTGTTGGAGGCGATGTGTCAGTGTGGGGGGGTGGACTTTTGGGTTTCAAAAGCCCATGCCTGGCCCAGTCTTTATCCCCCTCTGCCTGTTGCCTGTAGATCAGGATGTAAACCTCTCAGCTACTGCTCCAGCGTCCATCTTCTTTCCTGCCATAATGACATTGGACTAACCCTTGTAAACAAGCTCCCAATTAAATACTTTCTTTTATGAGTTGCCTTGGTCATGGTGTCTCTCCACAGCAATAGAATAGTAACTAAGACAGCCAAAATTAAAAATCAACAAGGACTTTTGGAATCAAAGCTGCCATTGTGCAATAATCTGGAATGTCCATTCGTCCAACCGTGGTCAGCAATCCCAGGGTTTTTGTCCTAGACACACAGAGATAAAGGGGATAGTGCTGGTTTGTATTTGCCAACTTGACACAAACTATAGTCAACTGGGAAGGGGGACCTCAACTGAGGGGTTTCCTTCATAAAAAATGACTGGAAAGCATGTCTGAGGGACATATTCTTGATCAATAATTGATATGGGCGGGCCTAACTACTGTGAGCAGTGCTACCCCTGGACAGGTGTTCCTGAGTTGTATAAGAAAGCAAACTGAGCAAACCATGGGGAGCAAGCCAGTAAGCAGAGTTCCTCCATGATCTGCTTCAGTTCCTGCCTCTAGGTTCCTGCCTGGAGTTCCTGCCCAGCCTTCTCTTAATGATAGAGTGTAACCTGTACGGGAAAATTAGTCCTCTTCTCCCCAAATTACTTTTACTCATGATGTTTATCATAACAACACAAATACAGTGGCAAAGTTGACTGTGATCTGGGAAAATGAGGCTGGAAGAGCCAGAGCCTGCACATCAGGAATGGAGGCACAGAAGTGGATTCCAGTCTCAGATGAAACTTCAAGCCAACTAGGGCCCAATAATCTCCTGATTCCTGCCACCGATCCATTGGATAGGCAAGCTGGCTCAGGTCTTGGGACCATGTTGGAAAGGCCTCTGGGAAATCTGTCCGCCGAAGGTGCCTCCCGAAGCTGCCCCACAGAGAATGGCACACATACAAAACTCGTGTCTCATTCATTCTGGGCGAATCAAGTGACTGCTGAAAACGTGAACACAATGAGCATGTGGTGGCTGTGCACGGATATTGACATACTTTGGACAGGGAATTCTTTTCTGAGTACAGTTACATTGTTGAAACCATCAAGGAAAATATTCACAACTGGAATTTAATTAAAAACTCTTGAATGATGCTTATAAAATATTCTAAACACAGAATTGACTCTAACCAAGTGGTCACACTCAACATTACCAATCTCAGGGAGCACCGTTATCTTGGTTTCCCCACACACACACCAATGATGATCTCTTCCAACATGGTGTTTCCCAAGGTGCTATTCCCCAAACACATGTTCCCCAACAGCACAGTCCTGGGGGTTCTGTTGCAATGTTGGCAGTTATGTCTGCCATTAAATAGAGGTGACTGTTTTGTTGTTGGTTTTTTTTGGGGGGGGGGTTCGAGACAGGGTTTCTCTGTATAACAGCTCTGGCTGTCCTGGACTCACTTTGTAGACCAGGCTGGCCTCGAACTCACAGAGATCTGCCTGCCTCTGCCTCCCAAGTGCTGGGATTAAAGGCATGTGCCACCACCGCCCGGCTTGTTTTGTTGTTTTTTAAAAGAATCTCTCTCTCTTTCTCTCTCTCTTCTGCTAGGAGCATGAATTCTTTCTATATAACACACACCATCCAGCTCCTCTGCTTTGGAATCCAACTTCAGAAATTGTGTTCCATCAGGTCTCAGGATCTTCCATCCTGAACACGTTGGCACCAAACTCATGTTTATATATCATGCTTACAAGATGGCCAGCTCCAACATTAACCCCTTTCCAGGTAGAAGACAGGAGATGAAGAGTTTTCTTCTGGTAATACAACCACTCCACCTCACCCCCACAAGGACTATTTTTAAGATTTATTTTCAGAGCCAGGAGTTGTGGTGCACTCCTTTAATCCCAGCATTTAGGAGGCAGAGGCAGGCAGATCTCTGAATTCAAGATTAGCCTGGTCTACAAGGCAAATTCCAGGACAGCTGGACAGGAGAAGAAAAAAAAAAAAAGACATGTCTCAAAAAGCCAAAAAAAAGTGCGATCTCTCTCTCTCTCTCTCTCTCTCTCTCTCTCTCTCTCTCTCTCTGTCTCTCTCTCTCTCTCTCTCTCTCTGTGTGTGTGTGGGGGGGTGTGTGTGTGTGCCTCCAGAGGCCAGAGGAGGCATCAGATCCTCTTAAGCTAGAGTTGCAGGCAGTTGTGAACTCCCTAATGTGGGTGTTAGTATTCCAGAAGTAAGCCACATGGCCCCTCTGAGCCACAAAAAATGTGACAATCAAAGCAGAAGGAAGGCAGTTGTTGGTGGCTTTTGCTCTCCAGTACCTGCCATACATTTCCTCTCACTCAGTTGGTTTGATCACTCTCAGCATTGCTGTGGTTCTGTTATAACCATTTCTTCTCAGAGAAAACAAGAAGAACATTCACTTTTTCATTACTCAGGTCTGGTATCACCTCCTCCTGGAAGAGTACTTTGTACCCTCCCACACCAATTTCCAACCCCACCCCCACTACTGCTACCCCAGGCTGTTACTGATGTCCTCTCCATCTTCAGGGTGTCTTCATGTCCCCAGAGCCTCATTGAAATCTCCAGCTAACCTCAAGTGGTCAGTGAACACCACTGGACAAAACTGAATCTCCTGCTGCAGCCCAAAGCCTGAGCTGTGCCAGTGATCATCGGCTGGAAGGCGGCGAGCAAGATGGTGATCCCTCCCACTTCACCACGTGGAGGTGAGCAGACCTCTGGAGCATTGGTTAAGGGACAGAGATAATGAGCAGGTGCTCAGACAACCCAACCCAATAGAAACAAAGGGGATGTTAGGACCTGGTGGACCAGAGGTCAGACATCCTCCAGCCGACTCTGAGTGTCTCTGATAGTCCCCACAATCATGGAGGCCTGACCCCCTCCAGGAGACATGCACAAGGAGCGGCCCTCCCAGGGTGAGACTGGAGGGAGTAGAGTCTTGTCCAGAATGATCTTTGTTACCACTGCCTTGGCCATGGAGTTGAGCAGGAAGCACACGATATCAGGTTTAGATCCCACATTCCAGGCATTGTGTACAATTATGCACTGGAGCCTGTGGGACCCATGGAAGCAGAAAATGGAATTGCTATCAAGGAAGTGGGTCACTTTTACAGGAATTCTGCCGTACTCTTGACAGGCACCAGGTGTGCTGAGTTTCCTGTAGTGCACAGGTCAAGCCCAGGTCACAGGGAAGCCCAGCTCATTGGTTCACAAGGTATTGGCAGCAGGCATGATAGCAGCCTGGGACCTCACAGGGAGTCCCCACTGCCGTCTCTGCTTTCCTGGACTCTATCTCTCCAGGGCTCTCATAGGAAGGGTATCACCTGGAAAAAAAGTGTCTCCTTCCCACCCAGAACCTCACATCCAAGTCTTAAAGCCCTAGGTCCTGACCATAGTAGATTCAATGGTCTCCATAACCCAGGTCCTGAAACCTCTCTTGTCCAAGACACACTCGTCATTTTACCACTTTAGGGCTCTTCCAAATGACCAGCCACAAAAGAGACCACTGGCCACTCACAGGATCTAAGCCGTAACAGCATCTTTTCAAGTTTTTATCTTTATTATATAATTTTTAGGGGACAAGGTCCCATGTACCCCAGACTGACTTGGCCTCAAACTCACTGTGGAGTGGAGGATGACTTGAAATTCTGGTTCTCCTTCCTTCAGGCCCTCGGGCATGGCAGGCAAGCGCTCTTGGAGCAGGGCTGCAGCCCAGCCACACGACAGCATCTTGACTGTTCTGGTCATGGTCGTGTATGGGGTTCTCACACTGCCCCCCCCACTCTGCTCCCCAGCAGTCCTCATCATTTCCCCCATTCTGGAGTCCTCTTGCAATTCTGTGCATCTCCACAGCTTAGCTGCCCAAGTCGTTCCTTTGTGCTCACTTCTCTGATGGCCAGTGTCAGTCTCCGGGTCAGTGTGGAGTCCTACGCTCAAAACGCTCAGTACTTGATGGCCTGACCCTTGCTTGCCTCCTCTGCTCAGGCCCTACTGAGTCCTTCCTTGTCTCTGGAGCTTCTGCATACTCCTCCTCCCATTCTTGTTGGCCAATTCTTGTTTCTCGAGGACGCTGCTCCTTTACAAAGCCCTCTCTGAGTCCATGTCTTTCTGCAACGGGCAGGAAGAAGAAGAAATGGGATGGGAGGGAAGGGTGGAGAAAGGAGAAGGTGACTTAGGAATGGGCAGGAGGGGAGGCTGCACCAAAGTCTCTATGTTAGCACCTGTGAGATGGTTCACTGAGTAAAAGCACCTTCCATGCAAGCCTGTACACCCTAAGTTCTATCCCCACCCCAGAATCCATGGTGGCAGAGAAAAACCAATTCCTGAAAGTTATCCTTGATCTCCCAAGTGCAATATTAACTGCACACATGAACACACACATGCACATGCACACACACACACACCAACACCACCAGTACCACCATCAAAAACAATAAAGTTTAACATTTCTTTCTTTTTTTTTTTTATAGGTTTTTCAAGACATGGTTTCTCTGTTTATCCTTGACTGTCCTAAGCTCACTTTGTAGACCAGGCAGGCCTTGAACTCACAGAGATCTGCCTGCCTCTGCCTCTCAAGTGCTGGGATTAAGGGAATAAGAACCACTATGCCCAGTAATTAAAGTTCAACATTTAAAGATCTCTATTATTGTCACCTTGCTCTCTAGACAAATCCAAAACACTGGCAACAAAGTGCATGAATGCATGTATTTCAAGAGGCAACGTTTGAAAAGTCATTTCTCAAACTTTTAAAATTAACTGTGGGATTGCTTCGCTGAAGCACAGGGAATGATGGATTGAGTGGGCTGAGATGGCACCTAGAGGGTGTGCCCGTGGAGCCCACAAGATGGCTCAACAGTTAAAACAGCTTCGTGTAAACCTTATGAGCCTATTTCAATCCCCACAACCCATGTAAAGGTGGAAGGAGAGAATCAACTCCACAATGTTGTTCTCTGAACATGCTCCGTGGTTTGTGCACACAGACTCATACAATAATAATAACAGAGGGAGCACAATATGTTCCTTGGGCACTTCTGGTGCGGCCCAGCATCTGTAACTATTTGTCAGTGGGGAGAGCAAGCGACTCAGAACAGCAGTTTATACCTGACCCTGGTTCATGTCTCCTGGGCCACTGGCAGGAGACAGACAATGGCAGGTGACACCACCTTTCTGATTCTCATGGAGTAAAGAGGTGAGTCTATTCCCAGTGGATCCGTTCAGCCAGCGACACAGAGAGGAAAACGCCCAGAACCTCCTCCTGAATGCAATCAAAAGCAAGTCAGGCCACAGCCTCTATGTACCAAGGTTCTGCCATGAGGAGAGAGAGAGAGAGAGAGAGAGAGAGAGAGAGAGAGAGAGAGAGAGAGAGAGAGAGAGAACTAGCTGATGGTGAAAGGGACAGGAAACCTTAGGGACAGAGCCAGAACGAGAGTCTGGAGGGCTGAGCATCTGATACTGGGGGATGCTGTGTTCACTGCACAGCCCCTAAGCCTGAAGGGACAGAGCCCCAAAGGGTAAGATCCTTGTTGACTGAGTGATTGATTGAATTAAGTGAAAATGGCCCAAGGGTGAGGACAGAGTGCTTTTGCAGTTAGCTGTAGAAGAGAGGGTTTGAGTGCTAGGGGCTGCAGTCCTGTCGCTGCAGAAGCTAAGTATGTACTGGGATTAAATGGCATCGTGGGGCTGGAGAGATGGCTCAGCCGTTAAAGGCTAGGCTCACAACCAAAAATATAAATGGCATCGTGTGGGTTTACGAGGTGGCTATGAGGGACCTAGGGAGGGCCGAGCAGCACAAACTCCTCACTAGCCAGAGGCCACGGAGGCTGCGATGTGCACGGTCGCTGCCACCAGGGGGCGGGCCAGGGCCGAGGAGGTGGCGCAGCTCCCGAGCGGGGCGGGGCGGGGCGGGGCGGGGCGGGGACGCTGCGACGCCCAAGACGCCGAGTCCCGTGACCGTCAGCCCGCCCGCAGCCGACATGCAGTCCCCAGCCGTGCTTGTCACCTGCAGGTGAGCCAGATCCCCGACTCGCGCGTCCCTGTTATCCCAGCAACCTAGCAGTTTATCCCGCTGCACCCCAATACCCTGCGGGTGTGCTGGCGAGCCAACAAGAGCCCACGTTTCACAGACTAGGAAACTGAGGCCCCCTGGAGGAGGATCAAGCACTCACTGAAGACTCCAGGAAGGCCTGGGACTGGCGAAATAGCTCTGGCTGGGACAGGGCCCGGCTCCCTGTCTCTGCGTACTTGGGGTCGTTTCTTTCGGTCCCCCAATCCTTTCAGCGCTAGCTCTGTTTGTACCAGCCCGATGTTCTAAGCACCAGGGACGAGGTGAATCAAATAAGCTGGCCCTGCAGGGGATACCCCTCAGTATCAGAGTGCTGCGGGAGGGAAGATGGCAGTAAGTTCCTGTTGCCAGGGGAACACACTGCTGCTGTTGGACTCCAACCAGGTAGAACTGAGACCCTGGCAGTTGTCGCTGAAGGAAGCTCAGGAGCTTCCGGAAAGGGGTCAGCGGCAGTGTATGTTTGTTTACCCAGGGCCTCACCGGAGGAACACAGCTGGGAGCCTTTCCAGGCTCCGGAGGGATCTGGTACTCTTTACCCGTTTTTTAAATAACTCTAAAGTGGAGAACTTCAAGGATATTCCGCGTATACTCCACCTTTGTTCCCCCAAAAGAAACTCTAGCCAAGATGCCAGCTTATTGTGTAAACGGATGCATTACCCAACACACGTTCGGTTGTACTCCTTGTGTCTAGAAAAGTATGATTCTGTAAATAAACCCTGATGTTGGAAGCTGCTCACTCTCCCTGGTATGGTGAGTGAGGTTGCAGGGCACAACTTCAGTAGAAAAGATTTTCCTACTGCCCTGTGAATCGTTTCCTTTCACTGAGCCTCAGTTTCCCTTTCTGTCGATGGAGGTTCCATATAAGCAGGTATGAGCACACTAGTAGTAAATGTCCCTGTAGGCCACACCCAGCAGACCCATGACTGAATTTGGTGCTGGTGCCTAGGAAGGGGAGTGGTGCCTTCCCTCATTGCTAACATGCCCATGGGTATCAACAGGCCTTGCGTGCTGCTGGTATCCAGGGCAGAGGAGTCATGCCTCGTCCATCATTCTGATTGTCACAGCAGCCCCGGGGAGCTTGCCTTCGAGGAGTGCTGCTACCTTAGCAATCACTGAGGTGCTCCTGCACCCAGGATCAGGTGGTGCTTCCAGCCTCCTCCTCCTGCTAGCCATCTCCCAGGCTTCATGCTTAGATCCAGCCAGCGAGTGTGGTTGGTTTTTTTTTTGGGGGGGGGGTCCTCCGTGCCAGATATCACTCCACGTTCTAGGGTACAATAATGAGGCATTGGTGGAAACAGTTTAGACAGTAGGAAAGCGCACGCTATGTCAAGGATAGTAAATGCTGAGAAGGAAGCTGAAGTGACGGGGAGGTCAAGTGACAGATGTGGTCGAGGGGCATCTTTCTGAGAAGATGGCAGGTGAGCGGCCTCTTGAGAAGCTGCCTAAGGGAAAGAACTATAGAAAGGAAACCTTGACATGTGTTCTCAGCAGAGAAGACAGAAAGAGCCACAGTCCAAAGGCCAGTGTGCTGAAGTAGGGGAAGCAAGGAGAGTATGAGGTGGCCTGGAGTGGCCTGCCATTGAGAAAGGCCTTGAGGTTTCATTCTGAGTGTGATGGAAAGAAACCATAGGCAGAGTGGCCACATGAGACCCTGTGGCTGCTGGGCCCATGTTCTATAGGCACTAGCTGGACTCCATGCGGGGCAGCAGTGGAGTGGCCCCGCTGGGGGAGGAGGGGCCGAGGCCTCCTTAGGTTCTCTGTGTGTTCTAAATGATAAACTTTGAGATCTGCAATTGGTGAGGTTGTGGGGGAGGAGGAAGAAGACAGGGTAGGCTGTAAGGCTACACTGTCCTTGAGCTTACTGCTTGGGATGGGGAGCAGATGGAACAGGGGACCAGCATTTGTTCAGCCGGGTTCATTGATTGTCTGTCAACATGATTGACAGACACACACTGATGCTAGGTAAGAGGTGGGATGGTTTGGAGGGAAGAGTCTGGACTTCAGGTAGGAACAAGGGCACCCTTGGCCCGGGATGCTATGGAAGGCCTTGAGTCTGGGTGAGGCCTGTGCAGGGCGGTGTGAGCCAGATCAGGGTGAGCCAGCAGTGGGAATAAAGTTAATAGGATCCGTAAGGGACCTGTATCCACATCACAACTGAGCAGCTTGGTTTAGGACGCAGGTGAGGATACTATCTAAGTCTGTGAGCCGTATCTGCCAACTACTTGCTTTTTTGGTTCCAGTTGTACAAGAGCACAACGTGCAGGCGTTATCTATAGCTAGAGAGTTGAACAGTTGCACCTGAGAGAAGACAGCATGCAGAGCTTGAGATATTTATGGTCTCTGGCTTCCGATTCAGTGACCCAAGTGTGTGTCTTTCTTGCAAGTTCCCAAGGTGATCCTTATGCCATCTAGGGACTACGTCTTGAGAACTCTGGATGAGATAGTGTTCCAGTCTTACTGGTCTTGCCTCAAGTTGGTGGTCAGGAGTTTCAGGGAGGGACAAGGAAGTATAATTGTGCCTGAGCACAGGAGCAAAAGAAGCAGCAAACAGGGCTTCCTCTCTAAGCCAGCTTGGCCCTAGGCAAGAAGAGGGAGCCAAGTCTGAGATGTAGAGATTCTTGTACAGTACACTCCACTAGTAGGATCAGGACCCCGGGAAACAGGGAAAGGATATGAGTTCAGTTTCTGGTGTGGCTGGCTGTGGGACACCTCCACAGAGCAGAGTCCATGGGAGATTCCAACTGAGGTTTGATGATCGCCTCCCACCTTCTGCCATTTGGGGTGAACATGTTGTCACTTCCCACTACTTCAGCTTCATTGCCTTAGCAACCCTAGGGAAAAGATAACTCATTTCTCTCACAGCCTGCAGAGAGACTGCCTGGGATTGCCCCCGGGAAGATAAGCTGCTCCCTGCTGGGGCCTTTGTTCTGATCTTTAAGGTGGGGCTGAGCAGGTGAAGAAGTTTCAGGTTTCACCTGCTGGGGGTGCCAGATGCTTCCGGTACCTTAGCCTCTAGTCTCACTCCTCCCTCCTGTCCTTGCGACAGTGGCATGGTGTTTGTTCAGCATCGGGCAGAGAACACTGTCATTTGGCCTTTGGTAAAGAAGTGGCTTGGGTCAGGGCTGGAGAGATGGCTCAGTGATTAAGAGCACTGGCTGTTCTTCCAGAGGGCTTGAGTTCAATTCAAGGGCCCAGCAACCCCATGGCAGATCACACAGCTGTCTGTTACTCCAGTTCCAGGGGATCCAAGGCCTTCTTCTGGCCTCTTGAGGCCCTGGATGCATACGGTGCACAGATATACCTGCAGGCAAAACTCCCATGCACATAAAAGAAAAGAAAAATTAAAAAGAGAGAAGTGGCCTAGCTTAGAGCATCTCATCTTGCATGCTTTGTGATGCTTCCCCAGAGACAAGTCAGCTCAAGCCTGCAGAGGAATTCAGGCTTGCTGATGCGCCTCATGTGGGATGAGAGTATTCCCCATGTGTACAGGTCTGTACTGTCACCAGACACACACACACACACACACACACACACACACACACACACACACACACACACACACTGCATATGTCATCCTTTTAGAAGACACATAGCTGAATGACCCAGCATCCAATGACCAGGCCCTGCTGACCTCTACCTGCGTCTCATTGGTGAAGAAGCCTGCTAACTTGAACCTGATCTTCACCTGCCTTGCTTCACTTTACAGGCAAGTTCAGAATGTCCACACAGGCCTCGACCTGACCGTGCCACGGCACCAGGAGGTACGGGGTAGGATGATGTCCGGCCATGTAGAATACCAGATCCTGGTAGTGACCCGGTTGGCTATGTTCAAATCAGCCAAGCACCGGACCGAAGATGTCGTCCAGTTCTTGGTGAGCAGGGGACCCCAGCCACGATGCTCTGAGGGTTCCCAGGCACGTATGTCTGCCCCTCAGGGTGCGGCGGCATCAGAGTGCTGGTGTGCCTCTATATGCCACTCGTGCGTCCGGGGTCTGGAGCACTAGGGATGACAGGGACACCAGAGGTCTGTGCTTAGAGTCCATGGGAAAGCAGGCTTGTAAAGAGGCATGGGTGGATCTCTGAGTTCGAGGCCACCCAGGGCTACACAGAAAAACCCTGTCTCAAAAAAAATAAAAGAGAAAGAAAGGAAAAAAAAGAATAGATGGTGTTAAGCAGCAGGGGAGGAGGGAGGAATGTCCCAGAAAGAGGGCACGGGGGCTAGGAAGGGGCTGGGAATTGGGAATCTCTGAGTTGAGTATGACATTGAGGGGACATGGGAGGATACAAGGGAAGGTGACATGCAGGACACAGGTTGTACCTGGACTTGTCTGGCGGGCAAGTAGTTTTAACCAGGGAAGTGACAGTCCCATCTGCCTTTAACCAGAGAGTCTGGTGGCAGCAAAGCATTGGGATCGGGAGACAGGGAGTCTCGTTCTGAGGACAACACAGTAGGCCCCACCCGGATGGGAGCCAGCAGAAGCAGTAGGTGGGGCAAGGAGAGAGTGAGAGGCTTACAGCATGTAGCTTCCATTGGCCAAGATGCCAACACTGGCTGCAGAGGAGCAGGTTAAAGGCTGTGGTGAGCATGCAGTATTCACCCACTGGGCGGCACAGGAAGCCCAACATATGAGTGGGCCAGGCCTGACTCCAAGTATTTAGACATCAGCTTGCAGGTCATGTTAAGAGCTGGGAGTGGATGAAGCTACCCAGAGAGCAGAGGTGGAGAGCAGGGCAAAGCTGAGGCGGAAATCCTGGAGATGCCAGCAGGCCAGCAACAACTGAGGCTGCCGTCAGGCAGAAGGGTGAGGCTAGGTGACCGAAGTCAAGAAGCTAAGGGAACACAGACTTCAAAAAAGGAATAATGTGTTCACACACTCATTTACCCTTTGTCCACTTAGGGAGTGGTCCAGACCTGGTGAGCAGGAAAGATGGGCCTCTGGGTCTTAGGATAAAATAAAATGAACCAGAGTCCTTGGTTTGGCAACTGCAGGCAGTCAAAAGGAAAATGATGAGTGTACAGCTCTGTGACAGTAAGGGACCACAGTCCAACGACAATGTCTATCACAAATCTTTCCTTAAGGGACATTCCAGAACTGCTTTTTTTTTTTTTTTTTTAATCTTTTTTGGTTTTTCGAGACAGGGTTTCTCTGTCTATTCCTGGCTGTCCTGGACTCATTTAGTAGACGAGGCTGGCCTCAAGCTCACAGAGATCCTCCTGCCTCTGCCTCCCGAGTGCTGGTGTGCCACTGCGCCCAGCTACAGTGCTATTTTTCGTCTGATTGCTCCTTAGACCAACTCGTGGTTGAACCCAGATGTTATGTCAGCAGATGGTTCTGGGTCCACTGTCTTTTCAAAGTGGACCTGCTCCAAGGGGCTGTTTGCAGCACCTGGTAGTCTGACCTGACCTCAGATCACCTGAGTTCAATGCACCCAAGTCTTCAGAAACAGGAGCAGGAAGAAAACCAAGTGATGCTGAGGCCTGAGGGAGAGGCAGCATTCTGGGAGCCCTTGGGAGTCTAGGGCAGCTTGCTCCATCCTGCACAAAGAGCAGGGTGAATGGTCACCCTAGTGCTGCTTTGTCCCTAAACAGTGATGCCTGTGGAAAGCATACCGGGGTGTGTTCAGGGGGTGGGCATGCACATGCATGCTGGTGTTTTGCGGACCTTGAAGTACTTGAGAGGGCAAAGCAACATTCATTGGCTCCCAGCACACTGTGATATCTAGGGGTACAGTCCAGAGGTAGGTTCCTAGGTCTGAAATCCCCCAGGAACTGTACAAGTTAGCTAAAAGAATTAGTGAGCATTTTGTATCTGTTCCTTAAAAGGCTATATGCTTTTTAGTAAAAACAAGCATTTAGTGGCTAGCCATGAGGCAAAGCCACCCCCCAGGGAGGAGCACTGTGTCTGAGGTCCGGCCAACACCCTGCATATCTCATTGTATAGACATGCACACATGCTCCGCAATGCCTGCCACACAGAGGCACTGGGTATTTTTGTGTTCCCGCTTCAGCCCCCTGTTGCTCTTGTCGTGTTCACTGGCAGCTGCCTGATGTTCTGACTAGAACACAAATGGATGAGAGCCATGGATGGTGCAGGAGCCTGCGCTTAAAGCCCCCCCACCCCGTCCGCCCCCTCACACCGCCTGGTTTGTGGGTCTGTGGCCAGAGCCTGCTTAGAACAGTTCGGCCAGCAGGGGGTGCTCGCCCCCTACTATGGCCTCACTGCAGCTGCCTGATCCTCAGAACAACTTAGGAACTCGCTCAGGTGGGAACCTGAGAAACTGGTACACTGGGGGGTCCTCCTTCCCCTTTCCTTGAGAGTTCTCTGCAGGAAGGTTCCAGAGCCAGAGACTTGTGCTCAACTGTGGGCAGCAGCGTCCTATCCCCTTGGACACCCCATTTGGTCGATTCCAAGTTTCCACCCCCATTCCCACCCCCACTACACAGCCACCTCCTGGTGTCTGGGACCTTAAAGCTGAGTGATGTGCAGGCCCACACCCTGTCAGGTAACACCAGGCCTTCCTGAGCCCCAAAGATGGGGGCACCCACAGTCCAGTCACACAACAGCATATGTCCCCAAGACGGTACAGCCAGGCCTGGGGGAGCTGGTCATCCATGCCTTCATCCTCAAGATTGCCACATATTTACTGGGGAGATGGGCCTCCAGGGACTGAGATAAACCTAGGGTGTTGGTGAAGACTGTGGCAGAAGGCAAGTGACTCTTGTCTGAGTTCAGGTGGACTGTACAGATCCCAGCAATGGGACCAAACCCGCAGAGCTATGTCTGCTCACTGCACAAGGTCCAGAGCATAGCATAGCAAGAGTGTAGCATATGAAGAGTGATCCCTGAGCTGTGAGGAGGTGCAGAGCTTGCTGAGGAGGCAGCTAGCCTGGATTCTACAGTAAGTAAGCACTGCCCTCAGAGACTCAAGGGGCACCTGAGACCACTGGGTGGCAGCAACAGGAGCTATGTGGCTACACTTGACCTGCTTCCTCCAGAGTGCCACACACCAGTGACTCCTGCTGACATTACTCACCCCTGCCACTTGTAAGCACAGGCCAGTACAAGGCAGAGAGTGATCAAGACAGCCATGCTGGGAAAAGGTGACTCACAGTGCTGTCACAAGATGGCCCAGCACACTGACCAAACTCACTCTGCTAGGGTTTGGAGAGCCCAGAGTAGATGAGGCCATGGTCATTTGCCGGCCAGGTCCGGGTCCCTGTGTCAAAGGCCTTTCTTTACACGAACCTGCAGCAGTACCTTAGACCACCGAATTATCGCATCCTTCCTTTGGGATTCTGAGACTTCCCTAGGGACCAGAGATTGAGGCTGGAAGGTGTGCAGAGGGGCAGCAGGTACTTAACCTGGTCAGGGCGAGGAAGCTTCTCTCCTTCTGCTCTTCTCTCAGGAAACCACACGGTCCTCTCATTCCAGGTCTCCAAAAAATACAGCGAGATCGAGGAGTTTTACCAGAAACTGTGCAGTCGCTACTCAGCGGCCAGCTTGCCCCCACTGCCTAGGAAGGTCCTGTTTGTCGGGGAGTCTGACATCCGTGAAAGGAGAGCCATGTTTGATGAGATTCTGCGTTGTGTCTCCAAGGATGCCCAGTTGGCAGGCAGCCCAGAGCTGCTAGAATTCCTAGGTACTCAAGGCATTGTCTCATGTCCCTGAGGTCTCTGCAGCCCAGAACCTATCTGTCAGGCCCATTGCCTGACTCAGTGACTCAGTAGCAGGCCAGTTGCCACCCTCTCTGGCCTGTAAGCTCAAGCAAGACTCTTGAGGGAGTTGGTCATCAGTGACCTGGGCTGGATGGTGAGCAGGAGACCAACCTCTCAAGGGACTAACCATCTGGATGCCAATGGGGCATTCACAGAGTGGCCTCACCATGGCCTTCCTGGCCATCCTCGTTATGTATCTCCCTTCACTTATACACTTGTGTGTACACATGGCCCTCTACCTCCTGCCAACCGGACCTGGCAGCCTGCGACCTCCAGGGAACATTGTACTTCCACACCCAACCTGCTGGCCAGGTCCCTCGTGCACAGCATGTTCAGCCCATACCCCACATACAAAGTGTGAGTGTGATCTGGGACCCTTATACCCAACACTGGAGATCTCAAGCTCCCCAATTCCCCCCAACACCTGTTCTCTCCTTCACCAGTGTTCTCTATAATAGAAGGAATTTACTGATTGTAGGGGATTGTATGCACTAATACACATGAAGAGCTTCAAAGAGAGCCTGTCATCACGGTATGGTGACCAAAAGATCACCCCATCTACTACTCCTGTCTGCTTAAATCCCCCAGGGGAACACCAGCCCTCTGTTCCCTGAATGATGGGGCCAGGGTGCACCTATGGATGGTGTGTGTGTCTCCCTCACCTTCACCCTCTTCCAGTCAGTCATTTGCCTTTACTCTTTTCCAAGAGGATGGAGCATAATTCCCATAAACCAAATGTGAAGGTTGAAGGGTGAAGAACACTTTCTAAGGTTTTAACTACTGAATGATATTCATTCATTCATTGATTCATTCATTCATTCGAGGCAGGGTTTCTTTATATGGCCCTTGCTGTATTGGAACTCACTACATAGACCATGAACTTGAACTCACAAAGATCTGCCTGCCTCTGCCTCCCCAGTACTGGGATTAAAGGCGTGAGCCACCACACTTGGCATGATTTTTATTTTTTTAAGTGACTATTTTAAAGGATAACCACCTGGCCACTGCTTGCATAGAGATGAACAAACAGTGCAAACATACACTTCTCAAATTGTTCATGGGGGAGAACTAGCTATTTATTCCTCAGCCCCTCACAGACAGATACATTCACAAATACTGTGTGCTCCAAGGCTTCGATGATGCCAAGCCTCCTCTATGGACATTTGTGAGGGCTTGCCTCCCCTTTCTGAACTTTACCACAAACCCCTGTCCCTTGACCATGCTTTGAGACGCACTAATGTAAGCCCAGTTGTCCTGGGGTGAATCTTCCACATGCTCCCTGCACTCACCCAGGTGGTAATCTGACTCTGCCAGCTCTTGACAGTTGCCTGTCTATGGTTAGGTCAGCAGTCCCTTGCCAGAACTTACTATTATTGTAAAGCATCCTGAAAGAGATGCTTTACATCTGTCTGTTCGTCCATCTTTGACAGTCCAGTTCAAGCCTCATTGTTCACTGGCTGGTGTACTTCACCCCTGGGTTACTGGGCATGGGCTTGGCCATTTCTGTGGTACAGATAACTCCGGATGTTGTAGCACGCTGTCCTCTGGCATGACACAGCTGTTACCCTCTTGAATTCTAAGCAGCTGTGATCTCTTACCTGTATGTGCACCATACAAGATTGGGTCTATTAACCTTCCCTCGTGGGGGTGGGAGGGGCTCACAAGGCTCCACCCCTCCCCAGGGGACAGATAGGGCAGAGGGAGGGACAGACATACAGACTGATGGATAGGTAGCTAGATGGTTGGATGGATGGGTGGGTGGGTTGGTGGATGAATGCTTGATAGATGGTGGAAGGATGGACGAACAGACAGATGAACTGACAAACAGAATGACTGATAGACAAACAAGTAGTTAACAGTTGTTATGAGGGAGGCTTTTCTTACGTGGTATGACTCCTTATAAGCAGCCCATGTGCCTGTAAGTAGCCTCAGTTAAACTCAGCACATTAAGCTAAACATTAAGTTAGCTGCTGGGTGGAATCCTCCCTTTGTTCTGCAGGTGGTGCCCTATCTGGGATGAATAGAGATTTGCCCATGTCTCCCTGGGAAAAGCTGACAACACTGGACCACAGAAAACCTGCAGCCCCTGCCTTAGGCTTGTTCTGACCTTCTCCATGACTGGGCAACACCAACCAATCCCTTGGTGTCAGCGTCACTTAGTGGGATTTATAACACAGACTCTCCACTCACTCAGGTTGAAGCGGAATTTGATTCCAGGAGGTTTCAGGAAGCCCTTAACCTCAGAACCTGGCTTAGGAGGGTGGGTGTGGCGATGTCTCCTTGAAAGCGGACATCAAGGTCTTCTTTTCTTTCTCCACAGGCACCAGATCCCTGGGGGCCACAGGCCTTGCCACTAGAGATTCCTCTGCCTCAGATGACACAGTCAGCCAGCCAGGGGACAACGATGAGGCTTTTGACTTCTTTAAGCAGCATGATGAAATGCAGCCGCCCACCCTGGGCCTGAGCAACAAGGATGTGGAGAAATCCATGGAGGAAGAAGAGGAGGAGGAGGTGCTGGATCCCCTGGGTATCATGCGGTAGGTGTCCACTTCTTCCCGTGCTTTTGCTCACAGGGTTCTGGCCACGGGTCTTCAACCTGAGAGTTAACCAGGAGATTTTGCTGCTCCACCTCAGTCCACCCCTCTCCCTATTCATACCTCTCCTCTGTTGCTAACTCCACAGTTAACCCTGTGATAGCTCAGTAGCTGCTGGACCCAGTCTTCTGTCCCTGGGACTTGGGTTCACCTTCTTGCAGAACGAGTGGCAATGTGATGTGTTCGCCCCTAAGCATGTCTTGCCATCTGTAAGGCAGGATTCCCTTCAGCTTCTCCGGGTCTGTTGAAGGCCTCTGTGAACATATGGTTGTAAGTCACCCGTGACCAACAGGGGCCAACTGCGGTGATGGACAGTGTCCCCTCACATGCTCACACACACGCCAATAGGAGATGAAGGGGCAAACCAGCTCGGTACCTTTTTTGCTTTACTCCTGTCTGATGCCTTCAGCCCATCAGTGAGCTGCTCCTGAGCCCTGGCTACATGGACCACCCTGTGCTGGCCATGGGGACAGGGCACAGGCTAGAGAAGGAGATGCAGAACTAGACATCATCTGCCATAGGCCCTCTACTGGATGTGGCTGAGAACACAATGGCTTCCCTAGTGGAAACCAGCTACTGAGCCATCCCAGAATGCTTTTTTTTCTTCTTGGCTTAAGCAAAGAGCAACTAATATTTTCTGTGTTGAGCATAACACTCTGTACTTTACACACCGTGCCTCATCTGTTCCCTGCCTTGCAAGCAGCAGCTGAAGGTGAAGAATGGTGCTGGGTTGGCACTGAGTTTTTACTGCTGGGGCCTGAATTCCAGCACCATCCTTCAGTAGCCAAGGCTCCCTGGCTCCCTGCCTCTTCAATTTTCTTCAGTAAATGGGCTCTTGACAGTACCCACTGCCTGGGGTTCTGGGGAAGATTATCCAAGATGCATAGATGTTGACATTAGCTGTCTTTGTAGACTCCACTTGCAGCAGAACCAGACCACGGGCCAGAGCACCCCTCTCCACACTGTGACAAATAGGTCTTAGGGATTTACTGGCAACCTCAGTATATAGACAAGGGAGGCCAGCCTGCCTGAAACGAGAGCCACCAAAGAATTTGACAGAGGCATGTTCAGTGTAATGACATACAAAATGAGGACCCCAAAATGCTGCCCACCCACCACAGGCCTTCCTCCCCAAGTGTGAGCCATGGGCTGCAGGGCTGTGAGACCACCACAGAGGAGATGAGGCCTCACAATGAGCAAATGTGCCTAGGCTCAGAGACTGCAGCAGGCCCAGAGGAATCAGCATTCTATTTGTAGCCTTCAGCCAGTGTGGGGAGGGGGTGTCCTGGTCCCCAAGCAACCGGCAGTAAGAATACCAAGGTGACTTGAGGAGAAGCCTATAATACCTCTTCCTTATTGGCATTGCCCAGCCCTCGGGCCCTGCCTGGTCTTTATTTTGTTAAGGATGAGGCATTGTTTGAACTCACGCCATCTGTTGTTCTAAGTAACCATGAACAGTGCCAAACCGAAATGGACTTTTGAGGCTGCACCAGCCTTTGGCTGAACAACATAGTTAGCAAAGTGGCTCCTTTTTTGGGTAGGAAAATACTCTTGGGGTTGGCAAGTTATGCCTTGAATTTCTTACTCTAGTAGCAGAGTTGGGGGGGGGGGTTAGGCTGCCAGCCTAGGATCACCTGCAGCGAGCTCTGTGCTCTTGGGGGGCCCTGGACCCTGGATTCCGGGAAAACAGCTCCAAGAGGACTCCCCTTCCTGCCAGATTTTCTTTTAAGGACCCATGTGACAGCAGTTGGTATTATCGGCCCTGTCAGGAATACTAAGTAATGTTTTTCGAGGGCTTTTTCAATGCCAGGAACTGAGCTAATTGGCATCTGCTTGCCGGAGCTCGTGTTACCTCTGAGACAACCCTACTGAAATTGGTCGTGACCCGCAGTAAATGTGCTGTATGTCAGGACACACGTGTTTATGCTTCATACGATACCAAACGAGGTTCAAGAACATAGGAAACCTCACTAAATGCAGTCGGCGTTGATGGCTCCTATACTCCTTCAAGATTCATAACATGCCAGACTGCTTTCTGGGACCTTTGCCGGTGCCGCATGGGAAACGGAGCCCTGGGAGGCTCACACTGACCTCACTTTTGTTTTCTGTGGTGGGACACTGGAGTCTAGAGTCAGGTGGCTTGAGCTCATTCACACAGCCCCAAATGGCAGAACCAGGGCTTGAAGCCACCTGCAACTATCTTTTGGCAATGTGACAAGAGCTAGAGGAGGGCTTCTACACATGGGGAAACCAGAAGACTCCTCGAGGGAACTTGGCCAAAGCCTGGTGCTCTAGTTCAGTTTCTACTGCTATGATAAAGACCATGGCCAAAAGCAACCTGGGGAAGAAGGGCTTTACTTGGCTTACACTTCAAGGTCACAGCCCACCTCTGAGGGAAGTGAAACAGGAACTGAAGCAGAGATCATGGGGGGATGTTGGTTGCCGGACCACATCTCCTGGCTTGCTCAGTTTGCTTTCTTACACAACCCAGGCCTACCGACCCAAAGATGGCACTGCCCCTGTGGACTGGGCTCTCCCACACAGTCATTAATTTAAAAAAAAAATGCCCTACAGACTTCCATGAAGCCAATCTGATGGAGGCATTTTCTCAGCTGAGGTTCTGCTTCTCAGGAAACTCTAGCTTGGGTCAAGTTGATCAAAAAAAGGAAAACAAAATTAACTGGGCCACCTGGTAAGTGACAAAGCAGGGACTTGAGGTCAGGTTTCCCGCTCATAGACACAAAGGCTGCCCACGTCACCATTTAGTGGCGCATTCCTGTTATCCACGAGAGGTTTATATTCCACTTTCCGCACGTGCACACACGCAAGCTCAGCTCCAGGCCTGACTCCAGACCTTGCTCCAGAAGCCTTCCTTGTGCTCAGCCTCAGACATTCCCAGCTGCGGCCACCGGGAGGCGCTCAGGCTCCATGTCAGGACTGTCTACAAGGGTGGGAGCAGTTGGCACAAAGCTGGAGCCTGGCTGGCCTGGTGGCCTTTCTTTGTCTCTTCAACCTGCCTGTGACTAGGGAAAAATCAGCCTCCTTACCGTGTTAGGGAGCAGAGAATGACTTACACCCTAGCCCATTCAAACAGAATCGATCTTTATTTCCTGGGGTTTTCCTGCGACCTGCCCTGGTGCCATCTGGACTGCGGACATAGTGTGCATACTGTGTCACAATCTGCTTTTCCAATTGTTGTTCTGTCTTGGGCACCTTTCTCTGTCATACATACTTTCCATATTTAACTCTTTTAACCATCTTTGTGGCTCTGAGAAAATTGTGCCTTGTGCTAGGAACATTTTTTATTGTGACAAAAAAACAAAAACAAAAACCCTACTCATTGGGAGCAATTGGAAGCACAGGAAGAGGCCTTTTCCTGGGAGCACGCTTTCTAACCTTCACATCTCCTTTAATAATGGAATTATTTCATATCTGCGACCCCACAGTTTGGTGTTTTCCAGGTCTTTGTTAGGTCTCTCTCTAGACCAGTGCTCTATCTCCCCAGACTCTGAGCCAGTCCCTCAGGCTGGGGACTGTCAAGCCTTGTGAGGCTTTTCAGGAACCTTGGCGGTCACAGGCAGTAACTCAAAGAACTCATGGGTACAGTGTTTTCATCCTATAGGACTTTCATCTAAGTAACAGCCCAGAGCAGGGTTCCTGAAGGTTTTGCAGGAGGCTCTGGCTGATAAAGCTCCTTGGAGGCTTCACATTTGCCCTGTTGGAGGGCCCTCTTCTCTTCAACCCTGCCTATCAAAACACCATAGCTTGACACTTCTCCAGCCTGCTTGCCAGTGACAGAGGACACTGCTGGCTCCTGTCCTTTGCCTGTCTGTGAAGCTGGCCTCTCAGACTCTCAAAGGGGCAGGCCCAGTATTTAAGTAGTGGCAACCTCGCCTAAGATACTGTTTTATTATTTTTTTACATGAATTTTGCTTCATTTTTTTCCTTGAAACAACTGCTTGTGGTGATTATGAAATAATACTTGCCTTTTTGTATTTGGATGAAATTTCTGCTCTAAGATGATCTTCAATTTTCAAATGTCTGTAGGAGCCCTGCTAGTCTTTCTGGATTTTCACACCCAGCATCTAGAATCCATGGCGGGGACTTTGGGGATTGGTGGCTTCAGCCTCAACCCCTCCTGCTTCCGAGCAACCCTAGGACAATCTTCCTTGGGTGCCTCTTGCTAAATAACACTGTCACCACTGCAATCTTGGGGACTTTGAGCCGGGAGACAGAGCTTTTTTGGCTACCCCTTTATAACTGAGAGCAGTTAGGGACTGTGTTTTGATCTGGAACCAGGTGGGGCTACAGACTCCCAGGCCCCCCTTGACCCTGCATGGAACCCCGACTCTGTCAGTGAGCCCTTATGTTGTATTCATATTCACACTTCAGCAGCCAAGGCACCAACATATGCAGAAGTCTGAGAGAAGCTCCTACATGGTGTGGAGGAGATGGGTGAACAGGATATCCATCCCCTTTCCTCCTAATCCCCTCACCCCCACTCCCCTTGACTCTCTCTGCAGCCCACCCGTCCCCCACTGGGGAGGTTCTCTAAGTACCAGATAACAGATACCACCTCAGTGGACAACACCAGGAGCACCTCCATAGTCCCTGGTCCTGGCTGGTCCCCAGAGTAGTGAGAAAGGGAGAGTCAAAACATTAAGCCACACTTAGCAAGAAACACAGTTATCCCCTGCTACTGTGTTTCGCATCAAGGTACTCATTGCTCCAGGCCCAGTCTCAATGAAGGGACTCCAGGGACCATGGGTAGCACAGTGGTTTCTGCCCTTTTAATTTCAGTACCCAAGGATTCTTTTCAAGAGAAAAGCTTCACACAGACCCCTAATGTACAAATGACCCAAATAGAATTCCCTTCATTTGGAGAGGCATGGAAACTAGATCTCTATGCTCTAAATTAGCTCTAGATAGCTTTGGAAGAAACCGAGGCCTCTTGTAGCATAGTTTGAAAGCCAGTGAGAAAACTGGATCTCCAAGGTGTATGATCACCTCCAAAGTAGGGTTCAGCATGCAAATCCCAGCTTTGAAGCAAGCCAAAGGCAGCTTGCTGAAGAGCTATGGCTTCTTCAGTTGTGAAACTGTTAGGGTTGCAAAAGCAAAGGGGCCTTCAACAATGAGATGGAGTGAGGGCTCTCTAGCCTTCCAGGAACTTGTACCACTCCCATCAAAGCCCCAAAGGGTATAGGCCCAAGAGTCATAAAGGAAGAAAGGAAAGTTCTTTGTAGAATGTTGTAACTAGTCCATATTCCTCCTGAGGCCTTCTGTGTGCCTTTCACATCAGATGAATAAAAAAGGCAGTGTGCCTACTTCCTATTGTTATACAAATCTCAGCACCAGGTAATAGCTTATGTGCATACAGGGATTGTCCCGCCTGCCAGGTGCACCTGTACAGCTGGAGATGGCAGGATCGCCTCCCACAGCTCTTCCCCTGGGAAGAAAGGGCTCGCTAGGCTGGGCTCTTGATGGAACTAATGCTTACCTGATTCCTCAGGGATAGAGTCACGGAAGGCCATGACTGCTGTTCTGCTGGAGGCTCCCCACAACATCAACCGTTCATAGCATGACAGTCTGTGTTCAGTGGGAGGTCGGACTCAGTGATCTGGAGTTGAGGGACATTTTTAAGATAGCAGGAGCATCCAGAGAGTGGGCACTTCAGTGACCAGATGGGTGGTTCAGGACTCTTCATGCCCAGCTGAGACCACTACCTATGCCAGAGCTGGACTTCTCCAGTTTTTTTGTTTGTTTGCTTGCTTGCTTGTTTCTTTTTCAAGACAGGGTTTCTCTGTGTATCCCTGGCTGTCCTAGAACTCACTCTGTTGACCAGGCTAGCCTCGAACTCAGAGATCTACCTGCCTCTGCCTCTCAAGTACTGGGACTAATGGCATGAGCTGCCACCACTCCCAGACTTTACCATTTTTATCCACTTGTTCTCTGCTTGGATGATGTGGATGATGATGGACAGCCCCTCACACAATGGCAGCCAGCTTCCTCAGTCATGCCACCAACTAGAATACCGTGGGATGTTGATGGGACCAGAGGAAAAGACTACACAAGCAGCCAACAAAGGCTGCTTGCTCATTCTGCAGTAGCCAGGGTGGAACTGACCACCAGCACCTGCATTTCCCAGAGACTCAAAGGCAGGCAGGCATCCAGGGGGTGAGCAGCCTCACAGACAAAAGGGAAGGCAGGGTTTGACTGTCATGAGGGGGGTCTGTCGGCATCGGCACCAAGAAGCAGGATGTCCTAGGTCTTAGGGAATCATTAAGGGTGTGTGCTTGGCCTTCTTCCTCTGAATGGTCCCACTAAATTGGAAGTGAAGGTGACAATTAGGCAACCTGGCAGGTGTTGATCATGCTTGGCCATTGGGTACTGATAGCTTGCAAGGACTGTGGTTTGGCTTCTTGAACTGTTTTCTGAAGGCTCTGGTCAGAGTGTCCATGTAACCTGTCCCTCCTTGTCCCCTAGTGCATATTGTATCTCCTCTTGGAATAACTGCAGCCTGAGCAGGGCTAGATATCCACCTTAGGGCAAAGAGTTGCCCCCCTGCAGGAGAGACCACGTGGTTTCCTGGTGGTACATGGCTGGTACGAGACAGAGAAAATGAAGTGGCGTCACTCATAATCTAAGAAGAAGGAGTCACTACTGAGGTCCCCAGGGTAGAGCCTGGCTCTGGGAAGCTTGGAGAGGCTTAGTGAAGTTGTTGCCATTGGGATCCTCAGCAATGAGGCCTTTCCAGGGTGGTTCTGCATAACAGGCCTGTTTCCTTGTTAAGCCCATGATCATAAGCTGGAAATCATGAAACAGCATCCAGCCCCTGGCCTTGCCCGGTATTGCCCACACACAGGCTGCAGATCGTTTTTGTGGATCTTCCTCCTAATTCTCCTTTACCACATTAAGAAAATGGACGCAGAGACGGTGCGCAGCTGGCCCAGATGTGCCAAGCTGTGCTCGCCTGCACTTCCATGAGGCCTCTGCCTGCACAGAGGTACTGCGCTGTTGTTCATCCTCTATCCAGTCTCTCCCTGGAGTTCCAGTCTATTCCAGGAGGCGGCCTGAGCCTCAGCACAGTTACCTCTCCTGGCAATTGCTGCTCCAGGGAAGCTGTGTGTGGTCTGCGGCAGGTAAGACTGTCCAGGGATAAAGTTCACTAAGTCTTTTGTGGACTGGGGAGATTGTCCAAATAAACCCAGAAACCAAATATAAAGAGCCTAAAGTGCTGATATATGCTTACAGTCCTGGTACTGGAGATCCCTGGAGCGCACTGGCTAATTTTCCTACCCTACTTTCTGAGCTCCAGGCTAGCCAGAGACCCTGATTCAAAAAACCAAGGTGGACAGTGCCAGGGAAATGACAGCTAAGGCTGTCTTTTGGCTTCCACACAGATGCCCAGGCATGCTTACACGCGTACCTGCACACACAGAAAAAGATCATTTAGTAGCACCCTAAGAACTTCCAACAACTGAAGTAAACAGCCAGATTTAAGGTGAAGATATGAAAAGATGCTTTATTTTTAAAAGCAGGAAAGTTGCATCATTGGAAAAGGGATTTGTTGCCATATTTGGTGAAGCATTGCCCTAGCTTTGAAGGTGGTCTGTAACTTGGTTGTGGACTTCCAACCTTCTGTCCAGACCTGGGCGCTCTGGCTGTGTCTGCAGACCCTCTCCCGTTAGTCCCTTGCTCTCGGGTCCAGGCAGCTGGTACCCATCACTGGTTGCTACGGGAGGTGGATGAATCTGGCCTGACTCCACAAGGCCCCTGGGTGGTCAGAGGGGAGGCTGCTCTCCTGTGTCAATCACTGTCAACAGAAGTGCCTGAGCCACAGGGAGTGAGACACTTTTTGACCAGGCAGAGCTTTGGAGCTGTTGGCAGCAGCTGCCGCATCTCCCTGTGTGTGCTACACGCCCTCCTCACAATGGGGCCTGACTGTGCATCTGTCTCCTGTCAGGCACACAGCAGGAGAACTGGAGTCTGCACACCAGCATGAACATGCTTACACATGCCTGCAGCCATCAAAGGGCACCGCCTCCGTCACACAGCCTGTGCTGGGCAAGACTCCTCTTTAGGTAGCCTTCTGGGTCTGCACAGATTCACCAGGAAGTCAGGGGCTGCAGACCCTACCCTGTCCCTGGTGATGAGAGAAGAATGAATCTTACATCAGTAAGTGGCTTTGTCTCCTGTCAGTGCTGAGGGTAAGCTGTGTGTCTGTGGACAGCTGGGTGGAGGTGTTGGCCTTGGGAAGCATAGGAGAAGGAACACTTAAGAGTCCCAGATGCAGTGATTGACACCATCCATCCATCACTTAGGTTACAGTTTTTGTACTGGTGTGATACTGTCCCTCTAGCAGCTTACCCTGGCCTTGTCCACCACTCATGCTGCTTTGGTCCTTGAGCCAGAACATAGTCTATGAGCAAAGTTCCATGAGGGACAGCTTCCCCTCCCTCTGCTCCCCATCACCTAGAAGGGTATATGTTCCTGGGTTGTGCTACAGTCGGACTCCTGCAGAGTATGCAGGGTGACTGGCAGGCCTGCCAGAGACAGTCTTCACCCCTCAGCCCGCTAGGTCAACTGCCTGCTTCCATCACCTCCTTCAGGAAGTCCTCCTTGAGCCCCTTTGTGCTCCTGCCGTGACAGACTGGCCTTTTCCATATGGAATGACTGTGTCTGCGACTCCGGATTCATCTCATGGCTTCTGGGAAGAGTTGGGTGTCTCAGGCATGTCTGTTTGCATCTTCTAGCACAGGCGCCTTGGTGCGGGAGGCCCTCCGAGGGGATGGACGGACAGACTGCTTGCAGCTGAAAAGGCTGGCATGGGGACCTTATCGGAAGAGCAGTAATGGACTAGAGAAGGGGTTTGTAAACATGAGTCCTGAGACCGATGCTGTGACCCTCACTGCCTGTCTCCTCCTGGACAAGTAGAAACTGTCTGAATTAGAGATGTGTTACAACTGTCTGTCTATCTGTCTGTCTGTCTGCCTGCTGTTTCTCCTTCCAGTCAGCTAATGGCATGTCTTCCCTCTGTCTGATAACTATTCAGCTACACAGAGGACAAATGCCTGTATGTATGCATGCTTCCTTGCCTACCTTCTTCATTCTAGTATTTGCTGAGCACCTTCCTGCAGTTGTAGAACCAATCAGACAAGACCCTGGGGGCTGCTAGGTCCCAAAGCTCCATACCCTCTGATGCCCCTTGTCTTCCCTTGGGAGGTCTGAAGAATTGGAGAACAGGGCAGCTCGGTGGCGTGGGGTAGTTCAGGCAGTGCCTGGCTGGGCCCTCCTGATCTGAGCATCTGCTTTATTTCACTTTCAGCAAAAAGCCACAGATATCACCGAGAAGGACAAAGATGTGAGTCTCGTTTGAGAGAGAAACTTGCTCAGGAGGACAGTCAAGGCCAGACTGGGCAGAAGTAGGGAAGTGGTTGAAACCTTGTCTGGCTTCCTGCCTGTTCTCTCATGCAGGCATTCCCTGCTCTGTGCATCCTGCTGTTCTTCATCCATAGGAAACTTGGCTCCCCTGTCCTCTGGGCCTTTTGACTGGGTTCCCAAAGAAGGTAGTGTCTGAGTAGGAAAGTACAGGACATAGAGGGCACAGCTACCAGAATGGTTGAGGAGCATCCTCAAGCCTGCCTTCCTGAAGCTACTGGCCAGGTGCTAGCACAGGTATAAATGTGGTTCTCTGCCAATCACTGCTGCAGTGCCCACTGGATCCAGGGCCAGGGGCCACGCAAAGGATGTTATGATAGGTGATCAAGGGATGTATTGATGGTGAAACAGAGCCCACAGTTCTCTTCCTGTCCCCCAGGGCTGGTCCAGCGGCTCCCAAACCCAATTGATGGCTACATATCACAAAGAGACAAGCAACACAGCTTCCTGGGCCCTCCAGACATATTGGCACAGGGGGTCTGGGCTGATCATCCTTGCTAGGGCAATGGCCTCTGTTAGCATCCCCTTCCAGAGCTCACCAGGACTGTTGATTCTGCCTGATGGATGAAAATGAAGGGAAGCCCTCCCCTGCAGCTGAGTCTGCCCTGCAGAGTCTGAGAAGAGCTAGAGCTGAGGCATCTGAAGGGTACTCGCTATTAGGCTGAAGGGCCTGGTTCCCTTCACCCACCCCAACACCACAGGCAGGGCAAAGCCTGCAGCAGTGGGCGGTGGCAGCACACACCTTTGATTTCAGCACTCTGGAGGCAGAGGCAGGCAGATGTCTGAGTTACAGGTGAGCCTGGTCTACAGAGTGAGTTCCAGGACTACAGAGAAACCCTGTCTCAAAAAAACAAAAACAGAATAGATTCCTTCTTCCCAAATGACCCTACTTTTTGTCCAGTTAACATAAAAACTAACCAGCACATTCATCAACCTCCAAACCATGGGAATGGTAACCTTAGAGTCCCCAACATTGCAGTACCCAGGGACCTGCTATTTTTATCTGCCACTGGACGAACTATGTTACAGTTTTTGGCAACAGCCAGCCTCTGCAGTTTGCCACAGTGTTGCCAACATGAGCTCAGAGATGACCTCAGTCCTGTGGAACTGGCTGCCAGGCATTCAGACAAAGCAAATCGGTTTCCAGTAAAAAAAGAAAGAAAAGAAAATTAAAACCCCCTGCTGTTTGTAGGAATCTTAAAATGTATAATGTGGGTGACAGCCCCCTGGGAGAGAAGTCAACCAAGTTTGTGATCTGGAGGTAATGTCACAAAGGCAACCCAGATCATGTGATCTGGCAATGTGAAGGTTGCCTGTCCACCTGGATCAAGAAATAAAACTGTGGCCCACCCCAGAACCCTCCTTGGTGACCCCAGTTTCCTGCCTCAGGCATCCAAGGGCAAGAACTCATCAATCAGTGAACAAGTGTGGCAGAGCCAAGCTGGGCTGGTTTCAGAGGAACTTCACAAAGAAGTAGGCTACCCTGGGGACCCACAGCATTGATAGAAGGACGACAGGTCCACTACTGAGAGAAGACAGGCATGTGTGGAAAACAAATGTTAAGACTGTGTGATGGTTAATATTGTCAGTTTGACAGGATCTAGAACTAACTAGAAGACAAGCCTCTGGACATATCTGTGAAGGGTTTTCTGGATTGGATTAATTGATGTTGAAAAACCAACTCCAAATATGGACAGCACCATTGCATGGTCTGGTATACTGGACTTCATAAAAGGGACCAAGCAACCTGAGCACCAACATTTATCTCTCTTGGCTTCCTGACAATGGCTGCAATGTAACCAACTGCCACATATTCCTGTCACCCTGATCCCCCGCATGGTGAGCTGTACCCTCAAACCATGAACCTGTGGTGGCATGACACTTGAGTGGACCTTCTGAGTTAGGAGCTGTCTGGCCATCAGTGTCCAGTCCAGATAGCCCCTTGCTTTGCCTGCCCTTCCCAGTGCCTGTCACACCCAAGCACAGTATGTGACTCCTTTGGTCACAGGCATCTCTCCGCTCTATTGTCAGATGATAACAAAGCTCATTCCTAGGACGTGCTCAACCCCACCTCTTCCCATCTCCCTCCTCCCCCCTGTTTGACTCCCTTAGGTCAGAAGGACCTGTCAGTTAGAGATTTGAAGACCACTGAGGTTGCTTCACCAACAAAACTGTTCTGATTGGGTTGTCCCCAGGCCTTCCTGTGGTCCTCTCCTGAGCTGCTTCCATGTCCCTTGGCATCCAAAAAGACGAGTAGGTCTGTGCACTCATGAGAAGCCATATCTTGTGTTTTATCTCCAGCTCCAAAAAGCCCAAGAAACACCCAGAAGTGACCACGAGGCCCAAGCCTTCACCTCGGCTCACCATCTTTGATGAGGAGGTAGACCCTGATGCAGGGCTCTTCAGCCCAGGCAAGAAGGTGTATCCCCAGAGACCCCTAGAGACCACCCAGGACTGTAAGTACTGGTGTTGTTCCTAGTGTCTGTCCCTGGTGTTGGCCTAGAGTTTGGTTTTCTGTCTGTGTCCCCGAGCAAGTGGGTCTCATCCTTGTCCTGTTTAGATGGAATGCAGATTAGGTATATAGAGATTTCTTGCTGGTGTCTCTCACACCTGGTGTCCCCAGGCTAGAACATTTGGGGATTACACACTCTGACTGTCCTATAGAGGAATAAATGACCATTTTCTTAGTTGCTTAGAGACTTAGTTCCTTAATCACATCTGCAGCCACATGGGCACTGGAGCTCCCTGGAACTGTTTAATGGAAAGCAGATGCTGGCCTACCTTGGGCATGCACGTGACTCTGTATAATTTTTATTTTAATGAGTGTATGCCACACCCACCCACATAGACTCTGCTGCAAGGTGGGCGTGGTGCAGGGTTCACAGGGAATGCTCAGCAGCTTTGGGACTTCTCCATGTGTCTCTGATCTTTCCTCTTGCCTGCCCAGGCCCTCCTCCCTGGGGAGACGATTGAAGGTAACTGACTGATTCATCCAGTGCTTGGTGAGCATCCACCAAGGGACGGTCAAGTTCAACTCCCCAGCCTTGAATCTCAGAGCCCACGGGGGAGATAGAGATAGATAGCATCACCCTAAAATTCAGCACAACGTACGTCTCTTCCATGGCTGAGCAGGTTCCCATAGGACAGCAGGCATCCTAAGAGGATGTGCAGTGCAGATCCCAAAAGGCCAGGGTGCCTAGCCAGATCCACTGGGAAAAGATGCTTCAAGTACAGACATGGTTTGACACTCCCAAAGGGCAGCCACAAGAGACTCAAGTGCTTGAGGCTGTGAAGGCACGGGCTACTGAAGGTAGGCCCTATGGGCAGTTTGTGGTGGGTGCTCCTCAGTACCTGGGAGCAGGCTCAGAGGTCTAGTCCTGCCAGAACTTCGGGGGCCTGGTGCAATGAACTAAGAAACCACTTCTCCCAGAAGCCCTTGAGGACTGGAACAGAACCAGGCCAAGGTGGCCAGGCACCTCAGACCCTTAGAGAGCTCCTGTGCCTTTGCCTTACTTGCGCCCTATGGAAGCACTATCACTCTGCTTTCCTTGCTTGCTCACTCGCGAGCAATGGGAGGCTTAGCAGGCCTGCTCTCTGGCATCTGAGGATAGACCAGCACTGCTTTTACCATCCGCTACTTCTTCCCACAGCCCTGAAGCTCTTCGATGACCCTGAACTTGGTGGGGCTGTTTCCCTGGGTGACCCTTTACTATTGCCAGCTGCCCGTGAATGTGGAGGGCCCACATCCACCCCAGAACACAGGGATGCTTCCAAGGAGCTGTTCAGGTACTGTTGTCTCCAGGAAGACTTCATTATCTCTTACCCAGGTGCAGGAGTGTTTAGCAGTTTCAGCCCACAAGGGAGGAGGGACCCAGACCTGACCAAGTCCTGCAGCCATGGGTGGCCACCCGTGGCTAAAAGGGAGTGAGGATGTACTGGGGAAAGCTGTCGGCAACCAGAGCAGCCCCCTGGCTCCACAGAGAACTACATTTCTTTTCACACTTCTATTTTAATAGCATCTTTGAAGGAACAACTAAATTATATAATTCACAAGCAAGTCTAATTAGCTTAAGTGGGTGTTTGGGGACAAATAAAACTGACCCTTGATATACTATGACATGCTGTGAGAAAACAAAACACAGTGTACTACAGAACAATGCCCGGTCCACCGAAAGGATACCATCAGAGAACGAAGGGAAAGCCATGACAAATCTGTCACATGACGGTTGATGTCAGATGTTGTGGGAAAAAAGACACTGGCTATTTCCTTAGAGCTTGCTGTGTGTCCAGCGTTGTAAAATATTTGCTTCACCGCAGATAATCTTATTTCCTCTTCACACGGCATCTAAGATGGGTGCTGTTCTATTCAATTACTGAAAATAGTTTAGGAAAGATCATTTGCCCCATGACAGCACTCTTTTCAGCCTCTGTCGCCACTTCTCTGCTCCCATGGGAACCCTGAGCCCTTGGAGAGGAGGCTGGGAGACCTGCCTTCCTTCCCCAGGCTGTGGGCTCCCCCCCCCCCCCCCAGCAACCAGCTTTCCAGTTGCTTCCATTGCAGTGTCTCTACCTACCGATCTGTGCCTCCAGGATGCAGCGTATGGTTGGTGATGTGCGTGAAGCAGAGCTGCCTCTTTCCAGGAATAGTGTATGTGGCGGAGAGTCCTGTGGCCCTTAGATGCTGTCATCCACACCGCTCGTTAGCAGCCCCAGGCTATTACACAGCCCTCTAAAGTGCCCGCCAAGCCTGAGTCACCTCTGTGGCGTCTTGTATTTACATCTCCCAGAGGCCCCTGGCATCTGTTCACCCTCTCATCATGTGTCTTCGCTCCTGACATCGTGCTGGCTGGGAGGAGCCAGGATCATTGTTTTTCCATTAGGGAGGGAACTGAAGCTCAGAGAAGTCTGACAGCAGGGTATATGCCCATGAGACAGATATCATGGGGCCTCTCCTGCATCGCATATTCTAAACCCTTTACTTTTCATCCCACATTCCACAGAGCACTGTTCTGTGGGTAGGTCAAAGCAATTTTCACAGGATTCCCTGGCCAGCTGACACCAGCTTTAAGCAGGCTTGTCATGCACAAGCAAACACGGCCATGCAGCATTTCATGGCCTTATTGGTCCCTGGGACCGTTCCTTTTCATTGTGCCTCCCTATCTTGCACAGCCCCTGGGAATCACGGTTTAAAGAATGTGTGCTTTGCATCCCTGCCTCCGTTAACAGGCATCTGGCAGTGAAGAACCATCTTCTTGAGAGCAGGAGCCAGAATGTATTATTCTTTGTGCCTACCTTGTTCCTGTTTAGGCAGTAACAGGATGTCCTCTCGGTAGCAGGCTTCCGTTCCTCTACCCATTCGTTAGCCATGTACCTCAGCGTCACTTCTCCTGATGCACTAATGTCCGAGTTGTTGAGTGAACCAAGCGGAGTTCAAGAAGCCTCTATCCAAGGCCTTGCAGTCGGTCTGTAGCTGAGTTCTGTCCTTGGTAGGGGCTTAGGAAGGAGGAGAGAGCTACGGCCCTAGAGCCCAGAAACCTTCAGGACGTCCACTTCAACCCCTTGCTGGTGGACGTCATATCACCTGGGTCTGGAGTAAAGAGGAGCCGGACCTTGAGTCAGTTAGACATGTTCTGAGGAGCCCATGTGACCACCCACATGCTAAGAGTGGCGATACTGGCCATGCTGTGACTGGCCACCCAGGGCACCCCTCCCAGCCTCAGCAGATAAGACTGGGACTCCTTCCAAGGAGTCATGGCCACGCTTGAAATCCATCTCAGGGCTTTAGCTGGTTAGCTTTCCTGAACTCTGAAGAACTCCAAAGATGGTTCTGACTTTCTGAGCTTTTTGTGGGCACCCTTGATGCCCTCTGGGGGATGTAAAAGAAACCTGACCCAGTGAGTTAAGAAACAATGGCTGCATGGACAAAGCTGACCTACATTGGACCTGAGACTGGCAGGAGCAATCTTCCCACGGATGGTCTTTCTAGAAACTGGCCCACACATTCCTAGACTTCTTGCTCACTTCTCTGCCACCCAAGCAGACTCTGAAAGCCCCAGTCACCCCAGAAAGCAGACAGGACATTCCAGAGCTCCCAAACAGCTGGCTCCTGGTGGGCAATCCTCAGGGACCCTGCACTGGGAAGCTCCATGCTCATTCGGGCCCTATAGGACCAGAGCGTTGTTCAAACCAAATGCTCCTCTGTCTGCGCCTGCCGGCCCTCCCCCACCCCAGTCCTGCTGGGGCACTCTTTATCCTGCTGTAAGGACACACTGTCCAGGGCAGAGAGCCTCCTTCTCACTGGCCTGAATCCATTTTGCTTTTTATTCTCACTGCCCTTTGCTGTCGTTCCCCTAGGATCCTACCAGTTCATGCCAGGGCCATCTTTCTTCTCCCTTTCCTTAGGAACCCTTTCCAACCTTCTCTGGCCACATCCTCCCCCAGCCATCAGTGACAGCTTCTGGGCTCCTATCCTTATCACATCCTCTCTGTCCAGCTGGGTTGGCGTGCCCTGTGAAAGGAGGGAGGCGGTGGCTCTGTTGTAGCTAAGGCCTGCTCTGTTTAACACTCTGTGGTTGCCAGTATGTGGAGTATTCTCCCTTAGAGCTTCAAAGCATTTCCCACGTGTTGTTTCTTTGCTCCTTACAAGGATCCGTGTGAGGTTAGGCGAGCAAGAACCACCCTTCCTTTGCAGATGGACAGAGACTGAGAGAGCCAGAGAGGTGGAGTGGCCTGAGGCCACCTGCTGAAGGGCTTCAGGGTAAGAAGTAGAAGGCTGTCCAGCTCACAGCTGCCGAGCAGCACGGATGCTCCCTTCCCTTCTCCAAGGCCAGGAACTAAGCCAGGAGAGGCTGGGTGGCCCCCAAGGAGTCTGCTCTTCATGGCTGTGCTCTGCTCACCTGACCTGGCATGACCGAAGGATGTCTGTGGAAATATTTATCAGCACAAGGGACAGCCCCTCCCTGAACTGGAGAAGGGGCCTCCATGCAGGGGTACCCAGAGAGGTGAACATCCTCTAGAGAGCCAGCCACCTATGGGTCATGTGCTTTGTATGGTCACCCTAGCCATGGAGTCCAAGACGGGGGGGCCCTTCACTTCCCTATAGTTCAGTTTTCACCTCTGTACAATAGGGTTCATATCTGCTCCCAGTGTTTTGAGAGCATCAAAAGAACTCGGAAGCATCTGGCCTGTGGTATTCGCCACAGTGCAGGGTGGGCTGATGGGTGGAGTGGGTTAATGGATGCATATACGGTTCGGTTCTGAGATAGCTCCGCCGAAGGTAACTCACAATACAAGCTTCCCCCAGGCCAAGAACAGGTGGGCAGTGGACCGTCAGCAGGGCTCTTAAGTACCCAGACACAAACTCCTTGCCGATCACCACTAAAGCCTTGGTCCCATCAGCCAGTGGGCAATTAAGGAATACGCCATCACCTGGTCATTTTTAATTTTTTTTTTCATTTTATTACTTTGTGTGTATGGATGTTTTGCCTGCATATGTATCTGTGCACCTTGTGTAAAGTGCTCTCAGAGGCCATAAGGGGTTGGATTCCCTTGTATTGGAGTTACAGGTAGCTCTGAAGAATGTTAAGGATTGAACCTGGGTCCTCTGGAAAAACACCCTGTGCTCTTAGCTGCTGAGTCATTGCTCCAGACTCATGTGACCGTCTTGATGAGCACTGGTTGAGTCCACTGCAGCCTTAACAGGGCACTCTGTCTAGAACCCAAGTGACCCAGCGATATGTGGAGGCCAGCAGAGCCCATCCCACAGCAGCTCAGAATCCCATGTCTACTGTGTCTATGAGTGGAATTGATTTAGCATCATGTTGTGACTCCCAGATCAGATATCCTTGTTGTGACTCAGGTAGGACTGTGACCTACTACCCTCTCATTGAGCCACCTAGCCCCTTGGACTGTAGCTCCCTATAAGACACATGTCCTTCCCTGAAGTAGGAATTTGAAAGAGGGAATGATTCTAAGATGCTCCATCAAAGATCAGGAGTCTGGTACCAGGCATCAGGCAGCTATTTCTAAAGGGCTGGGAGGGAAGTCCTCTGAAGAAACCAACAAGTTTGACGTGGTGTCACCCCCAAGGGACTAGCTCTATCCCAGCTACTGTGGAGGTGGAGGGTTAGAAAGACCTTCCCTTGGGCTTCTCCACAGTGCTGGTTGGATGGTTCAGTGAATGAGGCCTTGACTTGAGGCAAGCAGGTAGCTAATCAATGCCCATGTGAGGAATGGTGATACTCCAGCCTCTTGATCCTTTCATGGATATAGTAATGCTCCAGGATTGCTCTCTTTGGTTCCCTAGAGTTGAAGAGGACCTGGACCAGATTCTGAACCTGGGATCTGAACCTAAACCCAAGCCCCAGACTAAGCCCAAGCCTCTAGTCCCAGCTAAGCCAGCATTGCCCAGGAAACCAACTGTGCCCCCCTCTGTGGGCCCATCAGAAACTGGGGCTGGACCGCAGAAGCAGCAACAGATCCAAGCCATGGATGAAATGGACATCTTGCAGTACATCCGGGACCATGACACACTTGCCGAGGCCTCCCCCAGCCTCTTCTGACCCCCTACCCTTCAACCATGCTAGGCCTGGGGAAGAAACCTGTATGTCAGTGGATGTTTGGGTTCTGCCTGCAAGGCAAGGACCACCAATGGAAGTGGAAGCTTGGACCACCAGCCCGAGTACCACATCCTTTCCTTTTCTCATGGGCTATGGGATGGACAAGGACTCTCTGCAGAATGTAGAGTGGGGAACACCATAGGAATCAAGCCACATTGTCCCCCCCCCCAGCTGGCTTTGAAAAGGAGGGTACTTGTGGGCTTGCCTGATCTCAAGCAGGAAATAAGATCAGTGGACATTGTCCCTCAGGGAAGAGATACCCTCTGCATAGTTGTACCCACTGGCTCTGCCAGCTCAGCATAGGAAGGGGTGCTTACCTTGAGCCTAGGCTAGGCTAAAGGGCTACCTGTGACAGGCCACTCTGGAGTGTCTAACTTGGCATGACTTCTGGGGCCCCAAGAAAGACCAGCTACCCTGATTGCCCTGACCCAGGTCCCTTCTGAGTCTCCTTTGGCTTCCAATGCTAGGAGGAAAACTTAGCCCAACCTTGTCTTTCTAGGATATGGAGGGCTTCCAGGATCCCACGTCTTCCACCTCCTTTCCCAGGAAGGCCCTGGCCAGCCCATAGCCCCTTGATGCAGCTGTCTCCCAGAGCTTAGGGGTGGACAAGTCTGAGACTCTGAGGCTTAAGGCTTCATCCGCCCTCAGGATCTGAACTTGCTTGTTAGCCTTTCTCCAGTGGAGCCAAGAGCCAAGGGAGAAGGAGCTGAGTACGAGGCCTATCCTGTGCCTTCCAGTAGATGGTGTTTCATGGAGCAAAGAATATTATCGTATATTCTTTGTGTCAGGAACTAGGTTTTTTTGTTATTGTTTTTTGTTTTGTCTTTATGAGACATAGTTTTTAACAACATGCACCCATTTTGTTCCTTGGCTCAGTTGTGCTTTAGAAGGGCCCTGTTGGGTCCAAGAACTGCCATTAGGAAACCAGAAGTGGCACAGTTCAGTTGTTTGCTGCTCCTCTCGGTTGCTGAAGTCCCAGCTCCTGCCCGGTAGTAAGATCTACAGGATCTGGCTAGGAGTGTCAGGTCTGACCTCTCTTGCACCTTACCATGTCCCTTGTCAGGTGCCTAGTTTCGAGCAGGCCATCTGCCCAGGCTGGATGAGGGGGCAAAGATGGTTCTAGACAGAAGGCCAGAGTACTCCTCTGGCTTCCACGTTGAGGGTCTCCCCAGAGCCTGGAGCTGACTCTAGATAGCCCCCACCCCACCTCCACTTCCCTTCCATCATCAGGCCTTCACCCTTCCATCTCTTGGTCCCTAGCACCCAGCCCAGTGCCCAGAAGCCCCCCCACCAACCCCGCCCAAGCCCTTTCTTCATTGACTGCAAAGGAAGGTTCAGTAGATGGGGAGAGGTCACATGAGTACTCTTAGTGTGCAAAGCACCCAACTGTGTCCCCGGGCCTCTTTGGACTCTTCTCCCTCTGTATCATTCCTCTGTGCCTTGGCTACCAGCTCTCTACCTCTCTTACACACACACACCTTGCACCTGCTCTTGGTGACAGATGACATAGCAACTGTGGGCGTGTAGGAGTTTAGAATGACCGTGAACTGATCCCCATCTGGGGTTCCCAACAAAACCTGACCTACCACTCTGTAGTGTGCTTCTGCCCACCAGTAGGGACTTGTCTGCTGTGGAGCTTTGTGGACACCCTGGCATGGGTATTTGCTCCACAGACAGCAGTTTTCCAATCATGACTTGTTTTGATCACAGGTCTGTGACCTACGTAATAAGTTTTTGTGCCCCAGTTATCCAGTAAAGTCTGTGTGTGACAAAGTCGGGATTTCAGTGTTGTTCTTTTCCATGCCTGGGCTCATGGGAGAAAAGTGGTGGTGGTGTGGGGGGCAGGGGGATTGTCCCTTGTAACCAGGGAATGTAGTCTGTGTCTGCTGACTTTCTGTGTTTCTGTCTCTGTTTCTATATGTGTCTCCCTCTGTGTCTCTCCCCATCTCTCTCTCTCTCTCTCTCTCTCTCTCTCTCTCTCTCTCTCTCTCTGTGTGTGTGTGTGTGTGGTGGGGTTCTGGGATAGTCCTTTGTAACCAGGGAAGGTACTCTATGTCTACTCACTTTGCCTAAGCCCCCAAGCTACCTCCTAGCTGGGGCCAGGAGAACTGAGGGATTCTAATCTTTGTCACTGTGTAAACTGAGACAGAGGGCCCAGAAGTCCAGACCCAGAGGGAGTCTCTGGGCCAGTAATCATTCAGCCATGCCTGGTGTAGGAGGACCCCATCTCTCTACATCCTCATTTGGGTACACATGGGGCTGGAATTGTCTTGATTTCAGGCAAGCCCTGCCTGATGGATGTACACAGACAGGCCCAGCCTTGCATCCCAGCACCCTAAGGTGCTGCTTTGTCTCAGGCCCTGCAGCATACAGCTCTGCAGACTGCCCATGTCCACTGCAGAACAAACAGCTTCCCAGAAATTCTCAGGCCTGTGCAGAGAGCAATCCAAACCACCCCATAGCCTCTCTTCCCCCAACCCTTTGGTTTGAATCTTTAGTCAAGACTGAATTGGAATCTATGTTCCTGAGGAGGAACCATCCCGCTGTTCTGTTCTAAGGACTGACTCCTCAGAAGCCTGCAGCTCGAATATCTCCCTGCAAAAGAAACTGAAGCTTGGCCAGCAGTGTCTGTTTGTTTTCAAGGCTATTATGGGCCCAGTGGGCAGGAAGTGTCGCTAGCGGCTGCATCCGCCGCTCCTGCCGCTCCCTTCCTCCCATCATTATTCTTCTTAGAACATCGTGAGCTTGGGACAGTTCTGGAAAGTCCCAGTTCTGGGGCTAATCCTTGCCAGGCTGGCATTCTGGGCATGGCTGGAGAGTTCCCACCTGCTAAGTAGAGGGACTATTTCAACATCCATTCTCATCCCCCTGTGCTCAAGGATCTGCTCTGAGGCTAGAGCCCTTGCAATGGAGGCTAACCTCAGCCAAGATCTGCTGCCCTTCAGGACCTGTGATCTTTGTCCCCAGCTCTCACCTGGGCTTTGTCTCCACAAACCGCGATGGATTTCATGCTCAGTGTCAGGCTGATGTGGGAGGCTGTGCTTAATCTTCTAGCTCACTCACCACCCGGCTATACACATCCCCAGAAAGAGGATCACAAAGCCACCAGTGCATCTCCGCCTGGGTGGCAGGCACTTACCAGTGCGGCTGTCTCCACACAGGCTGAGGGCTGTCCAGAGCAGGCATGGTGCACAAAGCACCTGGGCGTGGCTGAGCTCTCAGTTCCAGCCTTAGATGCCCCCTGGATTGCAGACTGTTGTTCTGAGCCACCAGCACCCCACTCTATACCCTAAGGACCTTAGGTGGGGGAGGGGGAACAGGGACTGGTAGAGGAGTAACACAAAAACAGCTAGCAGTTCTCGTGTGACTCACATGCTGTTTTAAAGTCCAGTACCTGCAACCCATGATGGGTTGGGTTGCTCACAATCGCCTGAAATTCCAGATACAAGAGATCTGACACCCTCTTCCTGCCTCTCTGCTTACCTGTACACACCTATCATATACAGAGACGTACTCACAATAAAATATGTTTAAAAAGATTAACTATCACAATTCCTGAATCAGATGTTGTACTTTGGCTGAGTCTCGTCTGTGCTCAAAGAAGCTTCAGGAACTGGGTGTAGAGGGACTCTTACCCAAGACCAGCTGCCTACTAAGTGGCAGTGGCCAGGCTGGGTGATCAGAGGCCTGTGGATTCACCTCAGCGAGCCTCTGTCCTCAGCACTGGCCATTGAATACATGCTAGACATTGTGCAGTGAACAAACACGATGTGCGAACATCAGTCCATGCCCTCTTTGCTGACCCCTGGCTGGTGTTTCCATGGCTCTGACCATTGGTGAGCAGCTTGAGATGGCACTCGTCGGGTCACACTCAGGATAAAGCTGCAACCTCTAACCTCTAGCAGAGAGCATGGGCTCAGCAAATGGCTCAGCGAGTGGGCTTTCCCTCTGTTGGTAACTTTCAGAGGCCTGATGCTTCTCTGCCAATTCAGCAGGTAGCACAGCCTCCAATTCTTTCAGTAGAGTTGGATTAACTAGGTTCCTATAGCCAAGCTGGCCAGACATGTCCAATTCCCCATCTCCAGACAGTAGTCAGTGGGTGCCTACTGTGTACAGAACTGTGTCCTATCAACCACAGGACATCAGGTGTCCTAGGGAAACAGAAGTCAATAGAATAGGTCAGTCCTGTACAGAAAGGACCACATCCTGCTGGTAGAGATTGTCTGGGAAAGTGAACATACGCCATTGGGAACATGGCAAGGACACAGAGCACACAGGATGAGAAGAGGAGATGGAGTCATGAGTGTGCCATGGACATGCTCAGAGGACATAAGAAAGAACAGGCTGTGTAGACAGTAAACATTCCTGTTGACCTGCTATCTGCAGGGCCTGCTCCAGGCACGGAAATGGACTTGTAGATGGAAAATGAGTCATTAAAGTTGGTCCTCCCAGGAGCCATCTAGATTCAGTTCCGTTCTTTAGGGTCCTGTCCAAATATCAAATAGCCACCAAAATGTTCCCTTTTCTCTAGCCCTTGCCAACACATATAGTTAGTTATGTGCAGCCTGGCCCCCCAGTTTAGATCCTCCCTAACAAAGTGGATCTAAACAAAAAGCTTTCCTAACACTTCTAGAAGTCAGATATATAATCCCCGGTGTTTATAGTCTCCAAAGATTAATTCCTACCTCTCACTGGCTCCTGGGGACTGCTGAGAAACCCTGGGTATGCCCCAGCTAATAGCTTCATCACTCTGGTCTCTGCCTCCAGCTTCATGTGACAAGTGCCCTGTGTGTCTGTGTCTTCACACTTCCGCATCTCTGTGCCCTAATTCCCTTTTATAAGAACTCTCACCACGAGGCTAGTGTTGGCTAATCTAGTGTATGATATACTTCATTCTCTTAATAGCTTACAGCCGCTATCCCCCAAAAGCCATCTTCACAGCTTCTAGGTAGACTTGAAATTTGGGGAGACCCTCTTCGACCCATTACATCCACCTCCTGCCCTGAGCATTTGGCATTCACATATGGTCCCAGGCAGTTAGCATCTCTTCCCCTCTTGTTCTGTAAAGCTGGGTTCTGGTTTTGTGTCAGGTTCAGTGCTGAGCCCCAAGTTTGGCATCTGTTTTTTGTGCCTCCCGCCCAAATGAACTTCAGTGAGTCCCAAAAATGTCTCTACTAACGGTGGAGATAGTGGCATGCCTTCCTACACAGCAGCGCAGGCCAGCCAGGGCCATTTCTGGAACCTCACTTGCCATCCAGTACATTGTCCTCATGTGGCTCAGCATGGCTCGACCTTCCGGGGACTCCTAAACATCCCTCCAGCTGTGTCCTTATCATCCTCTCACTCAACCTCTGAGGAAGTCGAAAAAGGCTCTAAGGGAGCCAAGAAGGCTAGAACCTAAGTCTTCCAGAGCGTGTGAGCCATGTGCTATTCTCTCAGAACCGGCTGGCTTACACTGGTTTCCTGTCTCTGAAGCACAGGTTCTTAGCCATTCCCCATGTCTGCTCCTCTTTTTGGTTTTTGCTTAATGGCCACTTTGCTGACTTCCCCTGACAAGTGTTCTAGGTCCCAGAGAGCCATGATTTTAGATTAGAAAGTAAGACAACAGATACCTTAGCTATCTGTTTCCCCAGCACCCAAACAGACAGCCTCACTTCCTGCCCCACGCTGGTATATGACTCCAGTAAACTTCTTTCTGATTGTCTGGGTGCCCCAGCATTTGAACCCAGACATCGTGGACTGTGAAATCCCTAAAAGGGAGGACCAGACATTGGGTGGAAAGGGAAGCTGTGGGTTGCCATGGAGCCCAGATATGAAGGAGAAAGGAATCACATCTCATTTGTTGTGTCATTTTATACCTGCCTCTCAGCTTCCCTGAGTTGGTCTGCAGGGCTGGGTAAGTGACACACTTCCCTTGGCTTAGAAACCTTGGAAAATGGCAGCACAGAATCATCTGACCCACTGAGCCCGGGGTCACGCTCTTTGGGTGTGGGCCATGGAGCGAGTGGGAAGGAGGGTAGATGGAACACGCTGAAAACCAGCCATTCTGATGAGACTCACTAATAACAGCAGGGTGGTGGGAGTGGCAACCTCATCCCAGCTCACCCTACAAAGTACACAAGGGAGTTTTCTCAGCACCATGGATACAAGGAAATAAACACATCTTCCTTTCTCTCCCAGCCCCTGACCTTTTGTTCAGAGTTGTAGGCTGGCTGCGGCTGGAAGGAGGCCATGGACAGAGGCCTCCTTGCCATCCCCTTTCTCCCCCAAGTTTCTCCTCCATGCCTTGCTCCCACTGGGTAGCAAAGCTAGCATCCCCCTTCTTTCCAGAGGCCACACACAAATACTTAGGCACGGATGTTCATGGCCATGTTATTTCCAGCAATTTCCTGTCCACAGGAAACAGCCCAAATACCCACAGATAAATGGGTGAATAAACTATGGTATATCCATCCATATATGGTATAACACCATTCAGCATGGAGGGGAAGAACTTCCAGTGACTATAGTAGGGTGGACCTTAAAAACATGTTAAGTCAAGGAAGCCAGACCCAAAATGCACCTCAGGTTCCCATTTGTGTGAGACTCTGGAAAGGGAAAATATGTAGTGTGGGCAAAAAGGAGATGGTAGTGGTTGGGGGCCTGAGAGGTGGAGGAGAGAATCAACGGCCAGTGGCCGTGAGGAAACATTTACACTTCAGAGTGGGGGAAAGGTCTATACATGAACATGCCTGTAAAGTCACGGATCCACTGAGCTGCTCACGTTCAGTGTGGAGCTTTTACTGCTTTTAAACCCTGTTTCTGTAAAGCGGTTCAAAGAAGAGCCATGGTCCAAAGCCAACCCTATCCCAGCGGATCCAGCAATTGTGCACTTTGGTATTCACCCAGAGGAGTTGAAAGATTTGAGTCCACACACTAAGCCACTGTTTACAGCAGCACCTTTACTCCTAATTGCTCAACCATGGAAGCAACCAAACTGCCCTTCCCTAGGTGAATGGTTGAAGACTGGTACCCAGACAGGGGAATATTTTCAGGACTGAAAAGAGATGCACTGAAAAGTTAGTAGAGAACCTTACATGCATATTGCAAAGTGAAGGAGACAACTTGAAAGTCAGAACTGAGCCACGTCAATTTGGTAGCACAGAAAGGGCAACACTACGGGGCCAGTGAAAGCATCACTGGTTGCCAAGGTCCAACGGGAAGGAGGGAGGAGTGGGAAATTCATCACTACAATCCTATAATGGGTACATACATACAATTATCCAAACATGTAGAACACACACCAAAAATGAGCCTAATAAAAACTAGACATTGTTTAGGTCACTGGTCATTCACTGGAGTGTGTCATTCACTAGAGTGTCTACAGTGTCCAGGCTATACATTCTGGAGGGTTGGGGGGCTGACAGGACACTATGGGGGTTCTGTACTGTCTTATTTTGCTGTACACCTAAAACTGCTCTAAAATATAACCTCTATGAAAAGGGGGGGGCTGGAGAAATGATTCAGTTGGCAAAGGGCTTAATTCAGACAGATCCCCAGTACCCATATAAAAACAGATATAGTAGAGTGTGCCTCGAGCATGGAAGACACAGAGACAGGCAGGTCCCTGGAGCTCACTGGCCAGGGAGCTTAGCCAAACTGATGAGCCCTAGGTTTAGGGAGAGGCACTGTCTCAAAAAATAAGGTGGCAAATGAGTAAGGAGGACATCCAATGTCGACCTCGGACCTCCAAATATGTGCTCGCAATGGGTGTGCACACACCTGCGTGTTTACATGTATATGTATATATATATAACACACACACACACACACACACACACACACACACGGTCTATCTGAAAGCAGACATTTAGAAGGAAACTTCAGGAGGCGGTCTCAGAAGATATCTGCCACCCCTAAATGCCAGCCCTGCCTCCCTATACCCTGACCCTCCTCTGTGGTATCCCTCCCCTGGGATTTAGGTAACAGTCAGCGAACATCTTCCTGATGGTGGTTAGGCCTTTGTTTAGCAGATAAGCACATGGAAGGAAGGAGCTGGGGCATCTGTGAAAGAAAAGTATCCAGAATCCCCTGGAGAAATAAGGGAACAAAATCCCCAGCAGACCTGGAAGCCCTGAGCACTTGGTGGCTTTATCTCTGTATGTGACTTCCAGCTTTCTGTCGCTTCCTGAAGTTGTCCACTGTTATCCTGGACAGGCAAGGGGAAGGGGGAGATATGTCCAAGGTTCTTTCTGAGGTCCTCAGTAAGTCCTAAGGGCCTGGACCACATGGCTGTTGAGAAGACAGGTCATCCTGGAAGTGAAGCACGCAGGCGTGCACACACACACACACCATCCTCTGGAGCATGCTGAGAAGCTCCAGTCCTGCTGATGGTCTCCATGAGCTCCTTTTGGTTCAGACAACGTTGAGCCTTCCCTTGTTGGCATCCAGGAAGTGCTTCTGTGTGACACGTAGGAAGCAAAGAACAACAGTGCATCAGCCCAGACTGTTCACTGCTATAAGAACAGCATGGGGGGTGCCTGGTGAGTCTCAGGCCTCCCCCTCCCAGGGTCAGTACTCGCTCTGCTGCTGATAGTGACCAAAAAGAAGCGGGTGCTTCACTTTGCTTTGTTTTGTTTGGTCTCATGGTTACAAGGGACAAGCTAAGCAAGTCACCTCTTGTCCCCTACTTTCAGCCTGAGACATTATTGTTGCAAATAAATAAGAGGCAGGCTCCTGCTGTTGCCCTTGCCTGAAATTATTTCCCTTGCTATGGTATTTAAGCTGGCCTTTAGAACCCCCCTTAGAGCTAAGGCTCAAGGGCCCTAAGTTTAAGGAACTGGTTTGAGAGCCTGGATTCAGTAATAGGGTCCCCACTCTCATATGGGGATCAGAATAGCACAGTGAACTTTGCAGAAACACCAAGCTATGGCAAGAGCCCTACCCAAGCTGTCGAGGCTTGCCCATCTTCACCTGCCTTAGCTTATCAATACTTACTTGTTTCTTCTATGGATGTTAACTTCGTGTTTTTCTCATTCTTTCCCAGTTAACTTTCATCCTTCATATATTTCTAGAAAAACATCCTCTTCTTTAGATTTCAAAAATAGACATCCTTCTCCTATCACTTTAAAATTGTCTTTGTGCTATCAATCCAGTTTTCGATCTAAGGTTTTTTTTAATCTTTCTTTTAGCACTTATATCTATGAGAAAGGAATGCCACTGCTCTTTCTGCTTTAAATGTGTGTAAGGGTGTGTATGTATGTGTGTGTGTGTGTGTGTGTGTGTGTGTGTGTATAATATACATGTGCTATATGGACTTGTTAATATATGTGTATGTACATGCTTGTGGAGGGCAGAGGTCAACACTGCATATCTGTCCTCTATCATTTTCCACCTTTATTTTTTGAGACAGGGTCTCTCACAGAACCTAAAACTCATGAGTTCGATGGGGCTAACTAATCAATGAGCTCCAGGGATTCTGTGGATTTTACCCTCTACCCCACCCAGCAGCATTGGGGTTAGATGTGTACCCTGTCATGCCCAGATTTATATACGTGCATAGCAAGAAGTTTACCAACTGAGCCATCTCCCCTGTCCTTCTACTGGTCTTTGATCTCATCTTTAATCCCAGAATTTGGGAGGCAGAGACAGGTGGATTATCCGTGAGTTCAAGGCCAGCCTGGTCTACAGGTGAGTCCCAAGATAGACAGAGCTGTTACACAGAGAAACCTTGTCTTGAAAAACAAAACAAAAATAAATAATAAATATAGCAATAATAAGCCTGGTCTATCTAGTGAGTTTCAGGGCAGCCAGAGCTCCATAGTGAGACTTTGTCCCAAATAAATAACTAGTTGATAAATAAATAAATGAAAATTTAGAAATCAGATAGTTTGAGTTTTAAATGTCTATGTACTATTTTTTCTATTTTTTTTTTTTAGATTTATTTATTTGTAAATGTGCCTTTATGAAGCCACCTCATCAGTACCATCAAAGCACAGTTTGGGGCACCTCCTGTTCATTTTCTTATTTAGCATTCTCATTTTTGTTGATTTTCAACAAGTATAAATTTGAAGTTTCTATTTCTTATTTAAAATGTAAAACAAATATTTAGCCGGGCGGTGGTGGCGCACGCCTTTAATCCCAGCACTTGGGAGGCAGAGGCAGGCAGATCTTTGCGAGTTCGAGGCCAGCCTGGTCTACAAAGCGAGTCCAGGACAACCAGAGCTGTTAAACAGAGAAACCCTGTCTCAAAAAAACCAAAAAAAAAAAAAAAAAGTTAAATGCTGGTAATGTCTGTGTGTTTATGTTTGTTTCTCAGGTTCTCTCCTTCGTATTGCTATTCCTTTGTAATTCATTTTAAGTTTAGTTGAATTATACCTTGTTTGGAGAGAATTTATAGTTTTTAATTTATTGGTAATATTTCCCAGGATTCTGTGTTGTTATTTATTCCGGATTATTTGACCCATCATTTCTGAGAGGTGGTATTATTATATTGCACTGTGGTGGTTTTGTCACGTGCTTCTGGGTGTTGTTTGGTGCCAGTTCTAACTATCAGCAGGACGGACTCTAGTCTCATTCCAGAGCAGGGCTGGGGACCTCCCTGAGGATTTGTCTATGTTATGCCTCCCTTTGTGTCTCCACCAGGAAGCAAGAAGGTACTGAGCACTGCCCTAGGTTCATTCTGGCTTGGTGCTCTAGCCCAGCATATGGGTCTCTAGCTTTTGCCTTCACAGAAGTGCTTGGCCCAGGGGTAGAACACTTCTGGCCTCCTCTAACTGAAAGGGACAGGATTTCAGCTTTTGTTTCTATGGATTGTCTGTAAGCAGGTGTCACCTGCCACGGGTCAGGTGACCTGTGATTCTGTAACTGACCTGTGATTCTTCTGCCAAATCAGGGTGCAGGGATTCGGGATTTCTTTTTCCTTTATCAGGCAAGTTAAAACATAGCTCTCCTCAGCAAACCTGGCCTCTAAAAAACTGTCTAAAGGCTGCCAGCGTGTTCCCCAGCCCTTACAATGCCCCCACACAGCTGCGTGTTACGGCGGGGGGGGGGGTTGGACCAGGAGAACTCATGCCAACTGTCTAGATGGAGCCACATGAACTAGGCCCTGGAATCCCTCAAAACATTCTTAGATGTAAACATGGGTATTTTCTGAGGAGACAGGAAGAAATAGGACTAGAGGTATGGCAAAGGCAGAAAGTGAGCAGGGGTGGAAGTCACCCTGAAGTTCAGAGGGTAACAGCAAGAAGCGGGATAGTATTTGGTGAAGTCCTGGACACGGACACACACACACAAACATACTATACTGGCTGGTTTTGTGTCTCAACTTGAAACAAATTAGAGTTATCTGAAAGGAGGGGGGACTTAATTGAGAAAAATCCCTCCATAAAATCCAGCTGTAAGGTGTTTTCTTAACTAGTTATTGATTAAGGAAAGCCTAGCCCATTGTGTCTATGAGAAAGCAGGCTGAGCAAGCCATGAGGAACAAGCCACAGTGTCCCTCCATGGCCTCTGCATCAGCTCCCACCTTCAGGTTCCAGCCTTGCTTGAGTTCCTGTCCTGACTACCTTCAGTGATGGACTATGATGTGGAAGTGTAAGCTGAATAAACTCTTTCCTCCCCAACTTGCTTTTGGTCATGGTGTTTCATTGCAGCAATAGAAACCCTAACACCCCCCCCACACACACACACACACACACCAGACACACACTCCAGTCAGCAATAAGACCAGAAATCCTAGCCAGAGCGATTAGGCAAGAAGAGATCAAAGGCACCCGAATGGCTAAAGGAGCAGTAAGTGTTCTTTATGCAGATGGCTTGATTTTGCAAGTAGAGAGACACTCATAAAAAAAATACCCATTCAGACAGAGAAAACTACAATAGCAAATGAATGAATTCAACAGAGCCAAAGGATATAACTGGAACAATCAAATCAGTCGTATATCAATACACAATGTGGAAAGTTAAGAAAGGAATTCCATGCACATAGTATCCACAAAATAAAATACTCAGAAGTGAGTTTAACCAAGAAAGTTAAAGACTTACCCACTGAAGACTGTAAACCATCATTGATGGGACTGGGCACATGAGGAGTCAGCAGCTAAAGCTGGAGTTGAGATCCCAAGCACCAAGCAAATGCTCTGTGGGTGTGGTGACCCACTCATAATTCTGGCCTTGGGGGGCAGAGACAAGGGATCTTCAGGAAAGCTGGCTAGGGAGAATAGCTTTATTGGTGAGCTCTGGATTTTATTGTGAGACTCTGCTTCAAAAAGAATAATATGGAGAACAATTGAGGAAGATCCCCAACATTAACCTTTGACTTTTCTATCACACACACACACACACACACACACACACACACACACACACACACACA
>CAJQZJ010033149.1:9547134-9637985 GCA_907164525.1 Lophiomys imhausi
GGAGCAACAGGGTCTTGTTGACCAGGAACTCCTGTGACCTCCAGGTAGTGGGGAGACGGGAGCAGCAGGATCTTGTTGACCAGGAACTCTAGCCAAATTCTGAGCTCTAGGTTTACCGAGAGACCCTTCCTCAAAAACTAAGGTAGGATGGGGCTGGTGTGCTACTCTTTCAGAAGACCAAAACTGAATTCCCAGCACCATCAGACAGCTCACAACTACTGTAACTCCAGCTTTAGGGTGATCCAAAGCCATTGATCTCAGGCACCTGATCTCACATGCACATACTCACATAAATGCATATATATATAATTAAAAATAAAATAATCTGACAATCTAGATGTGATGGCACACGCCTTTAATCCCACCACTCAGGAGGCAGAGGAAGGTGGATCTCTGTGAGGTTAAAATCAGCCTGGTCTACATAAGGGAGTCCAGGACAGCCAGGGCTATTAACAGAGAAACCATGTCTTGAAGAAAAAATAAAATAAATAAATCTGACAAATAAGGTAGGGATAATTAAGGAAGATTCCCCAATGTCAATCTGGTCTGCACATGCATACAAACACACACAAAAGAAAACCAAGAGAAGTACTTCTTCATTATAGAAAATATAGACAAAGAACAATCTTATACGTCATCTCAGTTTTCAGACTCAGCCACTGCTAACAAATTTGAAGTATTTTTAGGCTTTATTGTTTTGTCATTTTTTTACAAAGATGTCATCATATGATACATGAATTTGTTTTCATGCATCAAAATGAATATGATCAACACTGTCATTTGAAGCCTATGCTTTTTGAGAGCTGTGCCAGGTCTTAGGAGAGGGCTTCTCATTTGGTATTTGGGTTATTTCTATTTGTTTTTGTCCTTCTGTGATTCTAGGTACCATGGTGACTTTGGGGACCATGCTGGGAACATTCTCTTTAGTTTGCCAGGCTCTCTGTGACTTGAAAGCATGATATATCTCCTAGTAGAGCCCTTGTAGCTTGTCATAATGGCACTTTGTGGCTTAATGAGAACGGGGCTCCATTAATCCCCCTTTGTCTGCCTTCAACCAACCTCGCCCTCTGTGGAAGTGGGATTCCTAAACCCTTGGGGCCCATTTAAACTGTTGTCATAGTGATTGGTGCAGAATGGGGGCAGGGTCACTAGGCCAAAATCCCTAACCAGACCAACTCTGTCTTAATGACACACTGAGACCATGGCTGCTCTGCAGCTGGTGTGACAACCTGAGCAGTAAGGGCAGCACGGGGTTCTGACAGTAATGAGACCGGGACACCCAGATGCTGCTCTCTGGGACCTGGGGTAACTTGTCCTATAAAAGAAGCTTACTTGACTTTCCTGGAGAATACAAAGGGGTTGTGATGTCACCGTTTGCCCACAGCCCTGGGGCTATATCCCCATCCAGCACTGGCGGTCCAATACCCTGCAAGCATATGAGAGTACACTATATCTGAAATGCTCTTTCATGCCCACAGTAGATGTTCACAAGGAACCTGGGCAGACAGGCTACTAGTCACTGTATACAGCGAAGTTCTTTGTTGCCATCTCCCAGGGAGATGGTATAAATGGGGAAACTGAGACTCATGAAGCTAGCTGATTCCAAACCAGACAACAGTTAAGAAGCATAGTCTGAACTCAGAACCACCCCCCCAACACACACACACACAAACTTTTTTTTCCTTTAAATATCGAACTTAAAGAACTTCCAGTGAGGTCCTTTCCAGAAGTGCGTGCGTGTGTGTGTGTGTGTGTGTGTGTGTGTGTGTGTGTGTGTGTGTGTTGTCCACAAGTACATTCTCTTGGGGTGAGGACAAGAAAAATCAGACAAGGCTAAACTTGTTGGCCTCTGTTGACAGTCCCAGCACCCTCCCTCTTCAGACAGAAGCCTGGCTTGGAACATGTCCAAATCTTATTTTAAATCCTGTAAATCTCATTTGCTTGACTCAAGTAGCTTGGATGATTGGGGTGACGCAAATCTGTGTCCCCAGCTGGGCCTGAGCCCAGGCAGCTCATTGGCCTGTGGGCGTCTGTTTGGCTGCCTGAGGTCAGCAACACTGCCAGCAAGTGATGTCCTTCCCTGCCCCCAAGGGTGGCCGTAAGAGAGGGACATGTGGGGTGCCTGTGCTGTGTCTTCACTCAGCCTGGAGCCCTGACAGGTCTTCCATCTTCTTGCCCTAATTGTGGTTTCAGAATCCCAACAGCCTTGCCCTGGACTAGATGCCAGGAGTATGAACAGATGAACCCAGAAACCCTCACCATGTTTAACTGTTTCTTTAGCAAACTTTAGAAATCCCTGGGATGGTGGTGAGACCTTTGGTTCCAGGCTCTGTATCTAGTTCCACACCAGCTCACTATGCTGTTCTGGCCACTTTCTCCCCACCCTGTTTTCCTAGTATCTGACTCTTCTATACTGATCCCTCTGCCCCCTCTGCCAGAGAGAAATTCAGTTGGCCATCTTCATATCCCTGAAAGAAAAGGAGGAACATTTCTAAGAAGAATTCAAAAAGTGCAATGATCAGAAAAATGAATCCAAATGATATTAATTCTGACTTTAAAGACAAGTCACAGAAGGAAGTTTTCCCTGGCACAGCAAGTGAGTGCCACACCCATGACTCTGAACTGCTTAATTTCCTGGCTAGGTCACTCTCCCACTCCGAGGCTGGGCATGGCACTAGACATTAAGCTACCTCAAGATGCAGCCTACTCCTTGCCCAGCCCTCTGGCCAGAGTAAACTCATAGAAAGACCAGGAGAATCCTGAAGACACAGATAATGATTCGCTTCTAGGAAAGGGAAAGCCAGTCAGCCCTCCAATGCCTCCAACTCCTAATCTCAGAGCAGATTGCCGTATTAGTACATCTTCTAGATTCCTGAATCAGAGAAGCCATGTCCAGCAGGTTTGGGATGGTTGGTAGGTTGGTTGGTAGGTAGGTAGATTGGTTGGTTGTTTGGTAGGTTGGTTGGTAGGTAGGTAGGTTGGTTGGTTGGTAGGTTGGTTGGCAGGTAGGTTGGTTGGTTGGTCCATTGGTTGGTTTACTCGATGTTTGTCTCCCCTGCTTCAGTTCTTACCTCCCAGCATCTATGACTTGTAAAATCATAAGAGGGCTTCCCCGGGTGAGGGATCCTCTTGACAGTACATTCATGTCCCCTGGAATTCTGAAGGTTCTCTCCACTAAGTTACCACCCTCCCTCTTTATTAACTTCCATCTTTTGCAGCCGTGAAAAGAGGTTACCAGCGTAGTGGTCCCCAAGCAAGCCAGTGGTGGATCAGGGTCACATGGAAATTCATCCAAGACACTAAACCTATGCAAGGCCTTCCTTAGCACCCACCCCCCTCAACATAAACTGTAATGTTGGGGGGAAATTAGAGCTGCTGAGACGTTGTTACTTGTGCAGAGCTGCAGGGAACTGGGTCACAGTGATCCAGGAAGTGACCTTTGGCTCCAGAGCCATAGAACACATGTCTATGGTCTGCTGGGCAGTAGCCAACACCTCATCCTGCTCCTGACTGTACATATCATATTCAAGGAGTAGCCATAGAAATGAGGGAGCTTATGGTAGCAGTCTGAGGTAGAGACAGGCACCTTCTGTCTCATAGCCCAAGTCTGACCTAGGCCTCCAGAGGGTTTGCAGGTGACTCCAGCTGAAGCTTCCTTGTGTGGCCTCCAAGGAAGCCCTGAGCTGGGTCCAAAACACACCCACCCAAGTGATCTGGATCCCACCAAAGGTCCCAAGAGGAGAAGTTGTGATGAACCAGCCCAGGGATTGCAGAGGTAAAAAAGACACTGAGACTCTAAATAAGACCAAAGTTGTATAAAAGAAAGGCTAAGGAGGTGAGGAGAGAACAGGAAAGGGATGACATGACCATCCAGCTCCACCCCATGGGATAAACACCTCAATCATTCCAGACTGAAGCAAACAAACAAGCAAAACTATAGAGCCAATGGCTATTGTAGAGGATAAATTTGTTTTTCCCAGTTCTGGAAGCTGGAGTTCAAGGTCAAGGTGCCACTGACTAGATATCTGGACCTACTGTCTGGTCATGGATGGAGTCATCTTCCTGGGTCCTTTCACTATGAAAGGAGCAAGAAGGTCTCTAGGTCCTCTTAATAAAGACAATAATCCCCTCCCAAAGGCCCCCAACTTCTGATATATACATTTGGGGAACACAAAGATTTAGACCATTGTAGAAGCTTCCCAGAGAAAGTAAAATTTCATGTAAAATCTTAGAAGATCACTAAAAGTTTTCCAGAAACAAAAGAGATAGAGAGAGGGGCCATTTCAGGATGACAGAGCAGGTAGTGTCAAAATACAAGAGAGTCTTGCAGAAGCAGTGTGTGTGTGTGTGTGTGTGTGTGTGTGTGTGTGTGTGTGTGTGTGTATGTGTGTGTGTTAATGATGACATGATGGTGGCAGTGGTGGTTGTGGAGGAGTAGGTTAGAGAACAACGTACAGGAGTCTGTTCTCTCCTTCCACTATATAGACTCTATATGGTTGGACTGAACTCAGGTTATGGCTTCCAGTGCCATTACTAGCTGAGCCAACTCAGCAACTAGTCAGCTTTAAAGGCAAGAATGGTCAAGAAGTCTGGGATTTGTAGAACTGATCCAAGACCCCAAAGAAAAGGAATACCAGGCTTCATATTCCAGGCTTCCCTGGAATTATTAAGTACGTCCTAGGAAAAACAGTTGTAAGCATCCCAGAGTTCATGTTAATTGTCTATGCCTTAGCCAGACAATGGCATCTCCTTGCCACTTGGAGGTATCTGTGTTACAGGTTCCCTCACCTGGCTAACCCTGAAAGGAGCACCATGGCTTATAGATAAAGTCACCCCTCTGCCCAGCCAGGGACTTCAAGGACAGTCCAGCCAGCAGCTTCTTTGGCTTTGAAGTTAATGTATTGTCTCATCTGCATGTATGTCAAAGAGCAGTCAGAGATTCTAAAGCACAGATGTAGAAACGAGTACAGCCATGCTGGGAAGAACCGAATATCCCTAGGGAAGGAAACCCACCCAGCAGACAGGTAAGGACCAGGTACAGAGTCAATGGCTGCCTAAGGCACAGCTCAAGCCTTCCTTCTACCTCTTTATTCCTTCTTCTGTGCTTAACTGACTCTACAGTGACCATGCAAGAGAGGAGGAAGAGAGAAGGAGGGGGGATGATGGCTTTGGAGAATAGCTGGTGTGGAGCCAGGGATGCCTGTAATACGTGGGGCATTTCTATTTCTGTGTGAATTAGAAGAACCGAAGCATGCAGGAAAAAATGGCTAATTAAATTATTTACCAGTATTTAGATTATATGTAATTGATTGGTGGGGTTGTTAATCCTTAACCCACCATTAAATATGAGCACACAGACATCTGATGGATTTTAACAAGCTTTGGCCTGGATTGAACAATCTTAGCCCATCTAAGCTAGCCCTTAGTTCTATTCCCCAAATATGACCCCATATATTATACATACATCCCTTTGGACTGCTATTCTCCACACTATGCCAATGTTCCAGGCCATGTGGAATGATGTTCTTTTCTCTAACCCATGGCATGTATCCGATCCTTCCTGCTCCTGGCTTCTTCTCTTGAAGGCTTCTCAAGATACTCTCTTCTTCAGAGGCCTGAACTTTAGTGTTGAGGGAAGGTCTAATATTGTTTCTGATACATTGAATTCAATGCTGAGATCTGGTTACCGCCCCTTCTGAGGCATTCTCTTGATTGGTTAATAAAAGTCGCTTATGGCCAATTAGCTGGGCAGAAAGAGTATAGGAAGGCGGGACTTCCTCAGATCAGCACAGGAACTCGGCACACACAGAGACTCTCTCTTTCCACTGGGAGACACAGAAAGAGACAGATGACTGGAGAATTTCTGCAAGGTACTCGCAGGCACATGGTGGTTTGGGATTAGGTGATCCGGGTTAACTTAGAGTAGCTAATTGAGAGTCTGCCCAGCTAAGGGCTAAGCGTTAAAATATTAAAAGGTCTTGGTGTGTTTAATTATTGGGGAAAAGACTGCGGTGGCTTATAGGCCTTCAGTCCAAGCAGTCCCGGGCTGTTGGATTCCCAGACTCCCTTTGAGCACAGGCGAATCTCCTGCCAAGCCGCCGGTAATTCTACCGGCCTAATATAACAACTTATATTAATTAACAGAGTTTAGGTTATAGGTGGTGTAGGCCACCTTTGGTCCCAGGGTTCTTTCTCCAGGATAAGTTAGGCAGCTGGTTAAGGCACTCGGGCCAGGACACCTGCTCCTCTGCCAAGCCGGCGGCTACTCCGCCAGCCTAATATTACAGTTTATACTTACTAATAACTACATTAATTAATTAATTTTGCAGTTTTCACCTTAGTCCCAACTACCTCTGTCTTTGCCCAATCTCAGGCCTCAGCATTTATTCAACCAATCAGAGACAATGTCAGTAACAGAAAGCAAGCAGGACCAATTAATTAACATTTAGAATGTATAACATCACCCCATCAGAAGCAGGAGAGAAAGACAGGGACTGTTAAAAGGGCATGGGAAAAGAAAGGGGTTCCTAGCTAGGTGGTGATGTTGCACACCTTTAATCCCAGCACTCGGGAGGCACAAGCAGGTGGATCTCTATGAGTTTGAGGCCAACCTGGTTTACAGAGCTAGCCAAGATTCCAGGACAGCCAAGGTTACACAGAGAAACCCTGTCTCAAAAAACCAAAAAAGAAAGAAAGAAGGAAGGAAGGAAGAAAAGAAAAGAAATAAAGAAAGAAGGGGCCCCTCACACTGAGTATGGATAAAACCTCTTGCCTGCTGATAATCAAAAATTCAGTCACAATTAACATTTGCTTAAGGCCTTTCTCCTTTCCTAACTATAAATACCTGCAATTTTCTAGGAATCTCACCAGAAAACCCTTATACAACAAAAGGACACTCCCTAAACACCTTGTGCAACCCTGGTCACTCCTGGTTTTGGTTTTGCCTGATCAGATTACGATCCCATCCAACACACCTCCTATGCCACCCTATAATCTACTTTACCAAAAAGTCAGAGGCCGTTCCTTAGCAACCCTTTCAGATGTAACATGAGAGCCGCCAAAATGGTATGTGTGTCTCCTGCTAAGACATTTTAGTGTGACTACCCTTGGGAAGAGCATACGCACACTAGAGTGTGTCTTATCCTGTCCCTGGGCTCCTCTCTTTCTTTCAACCCTTGTGTTTAAAAATCTATACTGATAATATCTACACAACTGTGACTTTTAGAGAAACCGACACCCATACTCTCAAGTGTGCCTTGCATTCTCTAGAAATCCTCTCTGTCCTAGCCTGCTCTGCCTCGCATTGGCTAGTCCTGAAATTATTTCCTACATTTGAAGCCAAGAGTCTTGCTTTAACTGATTGAAGGTCCCTAAAAGATTAAGACAACCCCTCAGGGTGCTATATGGATGACATCAGACTTGTGTGATTGTCTCTGCCACTGTTGACAGATCCTGGCTATGCTGTTGTGACAGAATCCCAAAGGCTGGGTTACTTGGCTCAATAGTATAGAACAGTGGTTCTCAACCTGTGGGTTGAGACCCCCAGAGGGGTCACATATCAGACATTTACATTACGATTCATAACAGTAGCAAAATTACAATTATGAAGTAGCAACAAATAATCCTATGTTGGGGGTCACTACAACATGAGGAACCGTGTTAAAGGGTTGCAGCATTAGGAAGGTTGAGAACCACTGTTCCAGAGGTTGGCAAGTCCAAAATCCCTCTAGGGCTGCCTCTAGTGAGGGCTTCCTTACTAGTAAATCATCATATAGAAAATCCCAGCAAGGACAAGGGAACAAAGGCAAACTCACCCTTTCAAAAAGCAACCATCTCAGTATGCATAGGGCCTGCAGAGATCCAAACCAGACAGGGTCCCAGTGCTGAGATGGGGAGGCAGACACAAGCTCCAGTCCCCACCCAAGTTTCAACAAGTGAGTCTCACTGGGTATACAAACCACTCTTAAGGGGAGGTACCATTCCCAGCAGTAGGTGGCCAACCCAAAACAGACTCGATGGTATTTTTGGAGATTTTTGTTTGTTTGTTTGTTTTTAGTCTCCTATTGCTTTGTTCAGACTGTTTTGATTTGTTTTTTAAACCTTACTGGTCTTTTGCTTCTATATTATGATTCCCAATTTATGTTTGCTTGTTTTTGAACTAGGGTTTCTCCATGTAACCCTGGCTGTCCTGGAACTAGCTCTGTAGACCAGGCTGACCTCGAACTCAGAAATTTGCCTACCTCTCCCTTCCAAGTGCTGAGATTAAAGGTGTGTGACACCGTGCCTGGCCCAAATTTATATTTTTATGGATTTTGTTTTTATATGTGTATCTCTGCATGTATATGCATTTCTAGTATTCTTTTTTTGTTTTGTTTTATACTTGTTTGTCATTTTATTTGCCTTTTTGTTTTCTTAACAGAGAGAGAGAGAGAAGGAAAGCATTGAGTTGGAAGTGTAGGAAGGATCTCAGAGTAGATGAGGGAGGAGAAATTGTGATCAGAAAAGACTGTATGAAAAATACTTTATTCCTAATTAAAAATAAATAAATAAGTAAAGTACCACTCCTGGGGCAGCAGCCTTAAACCCTAGCCATCTCTTAAGGACGGTGCTAACATTATCTTGTCCCAGTGAAGCTAAATAGGTCTAGGAGGGAACAAATGCGGAGATACAGAAGAACCTGTCCTCTGGGTAAGATCATGGGCTTCCTGCAGGCCCTGGCTACCACCTGCAAAGTAGATAGCTGGCCACTGTATCCTACAATTCCAGGTAAGAAAGGAGGCCTAGTAGTATTGGGGGTCTCCTCTCCGGGATGCCAAGACACCTGTTTCATGAATGTCTCCTCTATTTATGGAAGAGGTGTGGTGGGCTGTGTCTGACTCCTACTCACATGTCGAAATCCTTATCTCAGAGTAAGGATAGCAGAAGGTAGGGCCTATAGGAAGAGAGCAGGTCACCATGGCACAGCCATGTCGTGACTGGGCCTGGTGTGCTTATACACGAGGGCAGAGAACTTCCAACCTCTTGTAGTCGTAGCTGTTATCCAGAGAGTAGGCCTTCCATCAAATCTGATCCAACAGAACCTTGATCTTGGACTTCCCTGCCTCCAGAACTATGGGAAATAAATCTTAGTTGCTGATACCCCACCACCACCCGTGTATAGTACTTGGTTGTGGAAACCTGAAAAGGATTAAAATAGGACACCTCAGTCCCAGCTAGCTTTAGCAAATGCTTGGTCAGCCTCAGCTAGCATGGCCTTCTCAATCCAAGCCCAAAGCCCTACCACCAAGCACCACAGCCACGTAGGAAACAAAATCCAAGGCAAACTATTAACTGTCCTGTGACCTCAGCCTAGGTCCAAGGAAACAGCAGGTTCCCACTACGTCACGATGGTCTTCCTAGACAACAGCCCACACTCATGACCTCAGAGTCTCCTAAACTTAATAAGGGTTTTCAGTGCTAGCAGATTCTCATTTGGGGCCTACTCACTTCCTCTATGATCTTTCTTCCGCTGTCGATCGTTCCCTAGACTGCCACAGTCTATATCCCAGCATGCCCTCCCAGGTCACTCACCCACCTTAGTACACCCGGGCTCTCACCTTCCTGCCTGCACCCGTAGCTGACATCACTGATGGACCACTGCACGTTTTTCCTGTTACAGCTGGATTGAACCTTGGTCAGAATCCTTATCAATTCTGTGCTCTAGGCAACTACAATGAGCTAGCTGAGTCCATCTGTAAGATATGTCTTATTTTAGCTAGCCCTGATGTAATGGGCTGCTCCAGGAATATGGAGAACAGCACCAGGAAAGGGTTTGTAAGTAGATGGTCATCAGCTGTGTCTCATCTGTCTTCAGGCCCAGGATACTGTGAACACTATGATCTTATATCTTCTAAAAATAGTTTCCTTTAGGGTTATTAAGCAGGGGAGGGGAGAGTTGTCTCCTCACAGTTAATGCTACAAGGTCCCTGGCCTGTGTGCAATTCTCCAGTGCCTGCCCCCAGACTCATTCTAGGTCTGAGTTCAGCAGAATAACTACCTGAGAGCCCCAAGGGAATGGAGAGATCTGCTGGAGTGATCGTGAGGGCAGGATTACCCTGGGACAGCATGGGCTCCCCTGCAAACCTGCTCACCCTCCAGTAAGCAGACTAGGAGAAGGGAAGCCAGCTTCCTCCCGGTCAATTTCTGATCTCTGTGCCCTTTGACTATACAAGGACATGATGAGAAATGTGTTCCCTGCAACCTGCTAGCTGGGATAGATTTACAGATTCCCCTACCTGGCTGCGTGTAACTATATCCGCTGCTCAGAAATGATTTTATAAGGACCCAAAGAGACAGAGGTGACAGGCAGCATGTAGCATGGGTACAGACCCTTGACCATAGATGTGCCAGCTTTGTACCATGGCAGCTTCCAACTCGGAGGAATCCCAGTTTCTGGGTGATGGTGGCTCCCAGAATGGGTAGGAGAAGCAGACTCACGCTGAGGCATTTTATAGCCTGATGGTGCCTGAGAAAGATGTGTACCAAGAAAGATGTGTGGCTGTCTCACAAAGGAGGGGCTTGGAGGGTGTGGCTTGAATGGTGCTGGGTCCCAGGGGGATGACAAATCTTCACCTGGCAGCTTTCTAGGAGGGAAGGCACTGGTGGGATCATAGGCCGTCTGTAACTCCAGTTCCAGGGGATGCCATGCCTCTGGTCTCTGAGGGGACCAGCACTCACATGAGTGTTCTCTCTCTCCTCTCTCTTTCTCTTTCATAAATCACTGAAAAAGAAAGAACAAAGCCAGGCAGTGATGGCTCCGGCCTTTATCCTACCACTCCAAAGGCAGAGGGCAGCTGGATCTCTGAGGTCGAGGCCAGCCTGGTCTGCAGAGTGAGTTACAGGATAACCAGGGGCTACACAGAGAAACCAAAAGCCAAAAAAAAAAAAAAAGTATTTGGAAACAAAGTTAAAGTTGCAGACTAGGGAGATAGAAAGAATATAAGATCCAGAAGATAGAGCAGATCCAGGTGTGAAATGTTGTCTTCCAGACATGGCATGGCCAATATTTTCACATTTTCATGAACTCACAGCAGTTATGGTTACTTGTGCAAGACCCGCACAGGATTAAACCATCATCATCCAGTCACGGACAAGAGAGACGGATGAGGCTCCATCTCTAACAGAGGAGCTGTTGGCCGCTCGTGGCTGCTGGGAAGAGAGAGACTTTCTCTGGGCTGTTTCTGCTGGAGACTTGCCTATGCTCAGGTGGATGGCCCACACCCTTGTACATGCAGCTGGCACTAACTGAGCTCTGTGGCTTATAAAGAAGTAGCAGAAGAGGAGGAGAAGGGGAGAAAATGAAGGTAAAAGGGAGAAGGAGGGAGGGGTTCCTGTGGGAATGGTGATGGATATGATCAGGATACTTTGTACACATGTATGAAATGTGATGGATATGAGCAGGATACTTTGTACACATGTATGAAACGTGATGGATATGATCAGGATACTTTGTACACATGTATGAAAGGTGATGGATATGATCAGGATACTTTGTACACCTGTATGAAAGGTGATGCATATGATCAGGATACTTTGTATATATGTATGAAATTGGTGATGGATATGATCAGGATAATTTGTACACATGTATGAAATTGGTGATGGATATGAGCAGGATACTTTGTACACATGTATGAAACTGGTGAGAATTCTTTTTTAAAAAGTAATAAAAAAAGTTTTTTTTTTTAATTTGTTTGGTTTGGTTTCTTCAAGACAGGGTTTCTCTGTCTTGAAAATAAATAAATCACTAAAAAAAGAAAGAACAAAACCAGGCAGTGATGATGGCTCCTGCCTTTAGCTTTAGTAACAGCCCTGAGTGTCCTGGACTCACTCTGTAGACCACGCTGGCCTCGAACTCACAGCAATCCGCCTGCCTCTGCCTCCCGAGCACTGAGACTGAAGGCATGTGCCACCACACCTGGCTCATATATATTATTTTTAAAATGACCTTTTTAATATTTCCTTTCTTTCTATATGTGTATGTATTTTGTTGCTGTTGTTTTCTGTTTTAGATAAGGTCTTACTATGCACCCTTGGCTGACCTGGAAATTACTATATGGACAGGGTGGCCTCAAACTCACAGAGATCCACCTTCCTCTGCCTCCCAAGTGCTGGAATTAAAGTCATGGGCCACTATGCCCTGCTGTAGGACCAAATTTCTGTATGATCACATCGTTTGTGCATGTGCTCTCATGTATGTGTGTGTGTGTTTGAGTGTGTGTGTTATAGTGTTTATAAATACATATATATTCCAGGTGTGGTGGTGCACACCTTTCATACTAGCACTTGGAAAACAGAGGCAGGCAGATCTCTGTGAGCTAGAGGCTAGCCTGATCTACAAGGCAATCCAGGACAGCCAATGCTACACACACAGAGATAACCTGCCTCAAAAAACAAACAAACAAGCAAAAAAAACCAAAACAAACATATATATATGTATATGAGTGTATGTGAGATATATATATAATGTATATACTTTCCCAAGTTGGAATCATAGCCTACTTTTCTCATTAATATTTTATAGTTCTTTTTTCTTTGCATGAATATTCCTCAAAAATGCTTTGAAATGGCTATGTAATCCTACAGATGGATCATAATACATGTAATTATGTATTTTAGAACATCTGGACTTACACTTTTTTGGTATTCAACATCCTCCTTATTGATCATATCTGTACATAAATTTTTATCTGAAAGTCTAAGTTATTTCCTCAGAGAAAACTCCAAGTTTTTTGTTAAATTTCCTTGATGCATTTGTCAGATGGTTTCCAGAAGGGCTGCTTCTGGCTTTTGTGCCTCTCTTTTGTTAAAAAATTATATGGCTAATTAAACTATGTATCCAGTATTTATATTATTGTTAATTGGTTTGGTGGCTAATCCTTAACCATCCATTATAAATGAGCACACAGAGACCGCATGGATTTTACCAAGCCTTGGCCTGAATTGTGCAATCCTAGCCCATCTAAGCTAGCTATTAATTCTATTACCCAAATATGACCCCATATATACCCACGTCCCCTTGGACTGCCATTCTCCACGATATGCCGATGTCCCTGGCCATGTGGAATGAGGTTCCCTTTTCTAACCCATGGTGTGTGCCTCCTTCCTGCTGCTCCTGGCTGGAATGCTTTAGTTTCTGTCTAAAGTGCGGGCTTCCTGTTCTAATCCCAGGAAGTCCCACCTTTCTCTGTCTTTGCCCAATCTCAGGCCTCGGCATTTTATTTAACCAATCAGAGTCAATATAAATAACAGACAGCAAACAGGACCAATTAACATTTAGAATGCTTAACACTACCCCAACAATTCCCTCCTTTTGTCTAAAAAAAAGCTAAAATTTTTAACTCTTTTAGTAAAAACAATAAGAACAAATATGAAACAATCAAGAAAACCATATATATATACAAGTTACAGACATAATGTTAAGCCTATTTGTATCAGGAAATCTTAAAGAAGAAAAAATCATCTATCTATCTGAACCTAAATAATTTCTATAATATCTTATATTTATAAACCTAAAGATTTTATTTAGATATGAAAATATCCTTTTAAATTCTAAACAACTCAAGTTCAATTGAAATCTTATAACTATTATGCCTTCAACCCCATCAAATACAAAAGAAGGGATAAAGTTATTATTTGAGTGAGAAGGAAGCACAGAAGAACAGCTTCCAAAAAGAAAAAATGCAGTTTGCTGCCTAGACAGTTGCAAATATCTCTTTATATTGTTGGAGCATCATCTTTAGCCTTCTGGCCAATTATTTTTCAGACTAAATTGTGCAGCAGGAAATAAGGATTTTCCCATTCTGTCTCTGCAGATTCAGGACATCGACTTACCTGCGTTTAAGCTCTGGTCCATCTTTGGACTGTATATAGTCTGTTGAGAGAGCAGGAGCATTTTTGTCCAATAGGAATTATTTCCTGATAGGAGATTTCTTTTTGATGCTCATTGTCTTCTTCCAAGTCAAATGGGAGCTGTCAGGAACTGACTGTCTTAAGTCAAACAATTCTTAAAATAATAAAAACATCTTTAAATGTCATTTTCTGTATGCCTCTGAGGGTTTTGAAGACATCTATTATTTTATTTATAAATCTATCTATCTTTTTTCTATCTATGAACAAACAAACTGTATATTTTTAAGTATTTACTCTCTGTTTAACCTATTAAGCCTATTTTGTGATAAATTAAGAATAGTATTTGGGGCTGGAAAGATGGCTCAGAGGTTAAGAGCACTGACTGCTCTTCCAGAGGTCCTGAGTTCAATTCCCAGCAACCACATGGTGGCTTACAACCATCCACAATGAAATCTGGTGTCCTCTTCTGGCCTGCAGGCATATATGCAGACAGAACAATGTATACATAATAAATAAATTTAAAAAAATAGTATTTGACATGACCAGAAGCTCAACTGGCCAGTCAACTTGTATTATCCAGACTCCTAAATAGCTTGCAATAGCAACCCATAAAAGGATCAGAAGTAAACCTATACTTTTAAATGAGTTGTATAGGCACAATACAAGAGTTGAAATATACATATGTGTCTAAATATAAAATTATATATAAATGAATCAAAATTATTCTTATTTTTTATCAATATACAAAATTCTATACCAATGTATCAAAAAATAACCTTATTTGAGAATAAAAATAGTTTTGAGTTTCAGAGCAGATTCAATAATCTATCCTTATATTTTATCATTTCTATATTATATACATATATTCCCCCCCTTTTTCTTTTCAAGTCTTTCCCCCCTATATAAGAGAGAAAGAAGGATAGAGAAAAGAAAAAGAGATCTCCAAGTCTAACTTTCTATACCTTGCTTAACAAGACCATATAACAATTTGTAGCCATTCCCCCTAAATGACATCTATAATCCATCAAATAACCAAAGAATCATCCACCCCACTTTTTGGGAATGGGACGTCGCTCTCTTAAAACTTCTTCCTGCTGAATTGGGTCACAGAAAACCTGTTTAGGGGCCCAAATGAAATGAAAAAAAAAAATGGTTAAGTAAGTAAATTGTAACATTTGTTGTCCAGTCTCTATGTGCTCAGCAATTTGAATGTCCTGAGCAGTTTGTAGTCTGGACTTTGGGTAGGAAAGTTCAGGACTTTATTGATGTCTTGTCTGGAAAAGTCTTTGAGGCTGGGCCATCTCAAACGCTGGGCACCTTTTGTTAAAAAATTATATGGCTAATTAAACTATGTATCCAGTGTTTATATTATTGTTAATTGGTTTGGTGGCTAATCCTTAACCATCCATTATGATTGAGCACACAGAGACCACATGGATTTTACCAAGCCTTGGCCTGAATTGTGCAATCCTAGCCCATCTAAGCTAGCTCTTAATTCTATTACCAAAATATGACCCCATATATACAAACGTCCCCTTGGACTGCCATTCTCCACCATATGCCGATGTCCCTGGCCATGTGGAATGAGGTTCCTTTTTCTAACCCATGGTGTGTGCCTCCTTCCTGCTGCTCCTGGCTGGAATGCTTTAGTCTCTGTCTAAAGCGCAGGCTTCCTGTTCTAATCCCAGGAAGTCCCACCTTTCTCTGTCTTTGCCCAATCTCAGGCCTCAGCATTTTATTTAACCAATCAGAGTCAATATAAATAACAGACAGCAAACAGGACCAATTAACATTTAGAATGCTTAACACTACCCCAACACTCTTTGAGGGGAATTTTGTCTGTTCTAACTTAAGGTAATACTATTAAAGAAAAATCTTATTATCTGAAAGGCAAATAATGGTAATTCAGAATTACAATTTATGTGACAAGCAACAACAATTAAAACATAATTATTAAATCACTTATTTTTTTTAAGCATCTTCTTTCCTCACTATATTTCATGTCCGGGCTGTAGTTGGTGGTAGAGTGTTTGCCTCACATGCTTAAGGCCTGCAGGAGCATGGAGTGGGGTGGGGTGGGGAACGACACAACTTGCTTGTCTGTCTCACCTGGCTTTTGGTATGTAGGTATGGGTTCGTGTGTGCATGTGTAGGTATAGAGGCCTGAGTTCCTCTCGTTGTTTTTCTAGAGCCATCTACCTTGGATTTTTTGTTTGGTTGTTTTGTTGTTTTGTTTTTGTTTGATTTTTTCGAGACAGGGTTTCTTCACTGTATGTGTTCCTGGTTGTCCTGGACTCACTCTGTAGAGTAGGCCGGCCTTGAACTCACAGAGATCCACCTGCCTCTGCCTCTGCCTCCTGAGTGCTGGGATTAAAGGTGTATGCCACCACACCTGGCTCCACCTTGTTTCTTAATCCAGCGCCTTAGACCGCTCGGCCACGCTACCACCCTTCCACCTTGTTTCTTAAGCCAGGGTCTCTCATTGGCCTGGACCTCACTAAGCAGACTGGACTGGCTGGCCAGTGAGCCTCCAGTGATATGCCTAACTCTGCCTTCCCAGTGCTGAGATTACAAGCATCCATGTTTGTTTGTTGTTGTTTTGTTTTGTTTTGTTTTGTTTTATGTGAGTGCTGGAGATTAGACTCTGGTCCTCATGCTTGCAAGGAAAACACTTCGCCGATTCAGCTGCCTTTCTAGCCCCTCTAGCCATGTTTTGACAGAATTATTGAAAAATCATTTTCTGAGCTATGAGTTATCATTTTGTTATTTGTTTATGTTTATACTTTTTACACTTATAGTGTCTGTGTATGTATGTGCATTGACATGCGTGTGCCATGGCATACATGTGGAGTGCTGAGGCCTCTTAGCATAACTGCACCCATTTTTGTCTTCAGTCTCCATTTTAGTTATAACATGAAATTACTCATACTTGGTTACTTTGTTACCTTGTCACTTTGAAGAGTCCTCAGCTGCAGCTCCACTTAGGACCAATCAAATTAAACGTCAACTAGAAATGCTTTGTCTAGCTAGCCAAAATGGTGTAGTGTTGCCATCCTCTTGCTTCCTACACCTGGTTACCTGGTTGTTACCTGGATATGGTTTTTCTTATAAAAAGCCTGTCTTAGAAGCAGACTTATGTCACAGTTAGACTCCAAGACCTCTGTGACCCTGGTCATGTTAGCCATGATCAGTCTTGGGGTGTGTGTTCGATAACCCATCAATATCTGACTGCGATCGATGACTGAATAGTTTGTGTGGCTATCCTTGGACTATAACATTTGGTGGTCCCATGGGGATTAGACTCTAACATTTGGAGGTTTCACTGAGATTGGACTACAGCAGGGAGGGCAGGGGGCCACTTGCAGGAGTCAGTTCTCTTCCTCTACCCCATGGGCTCCAAAGAACAAACTACCAACTTGGCAGTACGTGACTTCACCCGGGCATCTTACTAGCCCCTATATTTGTTTTATTAATATGTTATTCATTTGGCTTTCTGTGGCTTTGGTATGCCTGAGATTTACATTTTCATGCCAAAACTATTGGCCTTTCCCTTTTCTGCCGTATCTGTGACTTAGAAAGCTCTTACTGGGAAATGGCTCTTTTAAGTGGGTCAAAGGTTGCCTTTTCCTCTTCTTCATTTCTCTATTTTTGGTAACTTTTGAGAAAACATCCTTTTCCTAAATATGTTTTGCTGGGAACATCTGGAATGTGCTTGCTTTATTCCTCCTTCCCAGAGGCCAGAATGTTGAAGTGGGAGGGGAAGGGGGGTGGATCCACCGCAGGGGGATGGGCTTCAGAAATTGCTCTTTCCACAGCTGCTTGGAGTTTTCTGTGCTCTGTTCTAAAAGATATCTGACCTTTCCTAACTAAGACATGCAAAGACTATCCAAGTCCCTTTTCTCATGAAGAATGTGTGTTTTAAAGATCAGCTCAAAGACAGAGAATGGTCCCTGCTCCCTGGAAGGAGGAGAAGCCTGGAGGTTCATACATGTTCATACATGACACAAATGAAGAAGCCATTTGTGTCTCTACTGTGACAATAGAAGTGCCTCCACTCATTAGGGCCAAAACAGGACTCCATTGCCAAGCTCCACAATGTGTCCATCACTCTGCCTCACTAGAGAGAGTTCATTCAGCTCAAAGCAGGAATCTCTGGATACCAGCCTCTGCTCTGCCTCCTCCTTCCAGGAGTTTCCTAACACTCAGCTGGCAGGGTTATTGTGGAGATCTGGTAATGGGACCCTGTGCAACACTGGCCACATGGTAGGCGCAGTTATGTTTCTTGTGTAGTGCTGCTGCTGATACTGGGGTATCAAAAAAGTACCTTTGCACAAACTGTCACTCCAGAAAAGGAAAAAAACAAAAAACAAAAAACTGAGTGCCAAAAGGTGGGACTGGGAAGAGAGTGAACTACAGGATCTATCTTTCTAGCATTTGGAGATACCCACTCTGAGTCCTCCAAAGGATCAAGCAAAGAATCTGAGGAAGTTTGTTGACTGCCTAGCAAAAGAGCTTTGAAGTCCAGAGCTGAGGTCCCAACCATGCCCAGATGTGTCCCTTGTTGACTGTGTGGTCTTGGGCAAGTCACTTCACTTAGCTTTAGTTCCTTCATGGTAAAATGGAGACATTACCCACGTCCTTCTTGTTAGGTATTGTGGGAGATCGAATACAAAATAATATAAGTCTTCTCAGAAAGCAAAGGCAGGTATAGAATTACCTTCCAGCTGGAACACTGTGAAAAATCACCTATGAACTGACGTTCCCAGAACAAAGCTACACCTACATAAAAAAATGCAGGGCTCAATTACTGACCCCCACTTCTGGACTGTGGAGAACTGGAATGTTAGGGATTTGAAGTTATCCTGGACTATCTGTAAGTTCTTTTAGTAGCCATTCATTGCCTACTTCTGGTCTGATCCAACATCCTTCCAACAATCAGATAAAACCTTTGGAATGTGTTAACCTAACAAATGCGCTGCCTTCCACCAGCCTAAAAGCTAAGAATGTCACCCGATAACATCTGAAACCTGTGGCGGAGATTTCTCCACTTTGCTATGACCTACCTGTCTGCAGTCCTCATAACTGTATTTGGAAAATACTTTCATTTATGTATATTGTCCCTCTGTGACTATAAATGCTCATGTAACTGCTTCCATGCTATTTGAGGCAACCTGAATCTACATTCCTGGGCCATACTCACTCATGTTTGACTGAGAGTAAATAATCTTATTCCTTTAAAGAGAGAGCTGTATTTTTCTCCACACAACTCGTAGTGGCCCAGAACTGTCCCAGCAAGCAGAGCATGTGGCCACTCTGAAAGGCCCAGCCCAGTACTTGGCCTTTTCACAAATCCTCAGTGTTGACAGTCTTGGGGTGGTGTGTTTCCCCAACAGCAGTGGCCCGTGCTAGACATAGATTTAAAAACATGGACTCAGACTTAACAGCCATGTTCTGAGGAGAGCCAGAAAGACCAGAGCCTCCCCAAACCATGACCAGGGGAGCCTGTGATAGGAAAGAGTGACAAGAATGGCTCCTTCTCCAGGGCCACTGTAGGAAAGGCCTTGCTCAGCCTGGCCCCTCTCTAATTTTGTCCTGTGAGAGCAATTAATGCCAGCTGTGAACAAAGCAGAAACTCTGGCAGCTTGGGACTGATCCTCCACTAGCAGGTCTTGTGACAATATCCTACTGCAGTGATTCTCAGTCTTTGTTTTTTTGTTTGTTTGTTTTTAATGTTTATTTATTACTTCAAGTTACATCTCCATCACAGTGCTCTCTTTCCATCCCTCCCAGTTCCACCCTCCCCCCTTCGACCCCTCTCCCTTCTATCCTACTCCTTCTCCGGAGTAGGATGTCCCTACATATCAGTCCCCCACCCCAGTTCAGCAGTCACATGAGGGCTAAGAGCCTCCTCATACACTGGGGGCCTACATGGCAGCACCACTAGGGCAAAATGTCTCATTAACAGGTAACAAAGTCTATGTTCCTGTTCCTTTTGGTGCATTGGTTGTAGTATAGTTATCCTGTATTACATGGCTAAAATCCAGTTATAAGTGAATAGATGCCATGTGCATCTTTCTGAGTCTGGGTTAGCTCACTCAGGATGAGCTTCTCCAGTTCCATCCATTTGGCTGCAAATTGCAGGATTTCGTTGTTTCTGATGACTGAGTAGTATTCCATTGTGTAAATGTAATGCTGAGATCCTTTAATACAATTCCTCATGTTGTGGTCACCCCTCAACCATAGAATTATTTTCCTTGCTATTTCATAACTATAATTTTGCTACTGTTAGGAATCAGATAATGTAAATATCTGATAGGCAGGGTATCTGATATGTGACCCTGGTGAAAGGGTCATTTGACCCCAAAGGGAGTGTGACCCACAGGTTGAGAACTGCTGTCCTAGTGGTTTCAGAGTCACAGCCTGGGCCTCTCCTCCTTGAAAAGAGCCCTCAGCCTTTGGTCTTGGGGCTAACCTGATGCAGAGTAAGCACAAGTCTTGCTTTCCCTGAAGCCCAGTGACCCAAACACATTCCTGAAGCTTGATCACCAGCCAGGCGTGACTCAGGCTTCAGAAATGTGTAATCATCAATTCCCCTTCCTAGGGGTGAATTCCTCACTCAAAGGTGAGCTCACAGATGGCTTAACCCTGAAGCTGAAGAGGATTAGCTCTTCTGTAAGCAACAATGACTGGCCTTGGCCAGGCTCCTGGTGGGACAGCCATGTGTGCGGAGGGGGGGGGGGGGGGGGTTTCCTGGCTCTGCTCTTTCCCCACAGGGCCCTAGAGTCTATGGTGTGTGTGTGGGAGGGGGAAGGGAGGCAGAGATGAGGGAGTCCTAAGATCAGGTTTAGTGTTCAAGAGAGTGGAAGAAGCAAGCTGGGTCAGCGGGGGCCAGAGCTGAGCACTGAAATACTTGTAGGGATGGTGGTTAGTCAAGGTCCTCCCTGGCCAGTCCATGAGCACAGAGAGAGAGGGGTGGGCCAAAGTCTCTGGAATGATGGCTGCCTTCAAGGTAGTTTGACCTGCATTAGCAGGCATGAAAGCCAATAAGGACAGACACCTCCTTATGATAAGGTTGGGACTCCACCTTTCATTTCCACAGCAATACTCCCGTTTTCAGAAAAGGAAGCATCACAACACCCCTTCTTTAAAATTTAAAATACCACATGAAGCCAGGCATAGTAGCACACCCTTTAATCCCAGCACTGGGAAGCAAAGTAGGCTGATCTCTGTGGGTTTGCAGCCAGCCTATCTATATAGAGAGTTCCAGAAAAACCAGGGTTACATAGACAGACCCTGACTTGATAATTAGCTAATTAATAATACATAAACCGGGCAGTGGTGGCATATGCCTTTAATCTTAGCACTCAGGAGGCAGAGGCAGGTGAATCTCTGAGTTCAAGGCCAGTCTTGTCTATACAGTGAGTTCCAGAACAGCCAGCGCAACACAGAGAAATCCTGTCTGGAAAAAATATATATATATATATAATACATAAATAAGTAAAATATCATATGAGAAGATGGAAATATCAGGGTTTTGTTGAAGAGAATCTGAGTCTCTCCTCTGGCTCTGGGCTGGAGACCTGGTGCAGAGATTACACTACTACCCATTACTACCCAATCTCTGAAGAGTTACTCTAACTAGGCCTGTCAATCAGCTGGCCGAGAGGCCACCCCTGATGACACATTGAGATGGGAGGAATAATTATCCTTTAATGAAATAATGTACTTATTACCCAGGGAGCCCGTCCCTCAGAAAATTACTGAGAGAACTTCGTTGTTGAGCCTTAACTCAGAGGCACTTTTTCTATCTCTTCTTTGCAAAGGGACCAGAATCCCAGTCATGCTTGCACTGACACCCTGGGAGTTCTCTCTCATTCTCAGAAGACACCCTCTCCTCTTGTCCACATAGCTGCTTGTAGGCCTCCGCTGCTGACTCTAACTCAAAAGTCATAGCCTTCGCTCTTCCCCTACTCCCAGGAGCTACTGAGATTTACAGTGTGCCTGCAGTGTTGCTTTTCTCTCAAATTCAAATAAAATGATCCTAATGTTTGCTTCTGAGTCCATATTAAAATTCTGTTTATCAAAGCCGTGCGTGATGGCACACGCCTTTAATCCAAGCACTCAGGAGACAGAGGCAGGTGGATCAAGTTCGAGGCCAGCCTGGTCTACAAAGCAAGTCCAGGACAGCCAAGACTTGGTACACAGACAAATCCTGTCTCGAAAAACAAAAAAGCAAAAAAAAAAAAAACCTGCACAAGAGAACCTGATTCCTTGGTAACTTGTGTCCCCCCCCCCCCCCCAATTCTTTCCTCCAGACACAAAGTACCTGGACACTGCATCATGGGACACCCCCGAGCCCCCTCCAGTAACAAAGGACTAGCTACTGTAGGGCTGAAACTCTCATGACCCTCATTAAGCCAAGAGTTTTCTGGGGGACATAGTTTGTCTGTTTTTGATTGTATGAAGAAACATAATAGCAAATTTCTTACATTCACAAAGAGTTCCCCTCATCTGATAGCTCCGGGAGTGGCCATATGACCAGGACTAAAACATAGTGAAGCCTGAGTCTGTGAGGCAGGTACTGAATCTGAGGAGAATCAGAAACTCCAAGGAACACACTGGAGTGGAAATGCCAGACCCACACAGGGAACCAACTTTGCTTGACTTGGGGGAGTGGCCAGACTGGACAGGCCACCTCGTTCACTCTCAACATGTGCAGGGCAGTATGTGGGCCTCCTTGCTGGCCAGGTCCCAACAGTGACCTGCCCACTAGGTGCCTTGTTCTGCCAGGGAGACTGTTCCTCACAGTGTGGTGGTTGAACACTAACAGTTCTGAGACCCAGGTACTGTGACGGGTGCTAGCCAGAGGGTCCAGCCCCACAGTGTTCCTGTAACTGAGGGCATTTAGGAAAACAAAACCCACCTCCTCTTCTGTGAGAGACAATGTGGGAGTCAGGACTTCCTATGCCCCCACTCCATAGCTGGCATGTACTTGTTCTTTACTCCCTGCCTGCAACAGCTGGCTTGGGAGCTCTCAATGGCAGTGGATCACATAAGGAGAACATGGAGAAAGTCTAGGGCCCAAGGCCTGGGAGTAGCTTTGGACAGAACAAACAATTTCGTGGGCCCTGGAAGTTTTGACCTGGCGTTCCATGGGTGAAGGAGGTCTGGTACAGGGGTTGCTTCTTCCCACCTAACACTGAAGCTCTCTGGAGTAGGAAGCCAGACAGGCTGAGATCACAACTGCTCATGACAATCTTCTCGTTGACCCTCAGTTAGCGTGCTCACTATGTCCCACTACCCCTTAGTTGACCATTAAGGACCTTAGAAACCCTCATGAAGAGAGTGTGATGCTACGGAGAGAGGACAAAAGGGCTACCGTGAAGACTAAAGTGCTCCTCTGGGGTCATGTCAGCTGGAAGAAAGGAAATCCAGGGGCCCTGTGCATCTTAGTGGTCTAGCATCCAACTGATCCTCACTCCCCCTTCCCCACAGATCCTGCAGGAAGCTACCTCTTGAGGACATACTTTCCTCAGTAGAATGAGGCCCGTGGGTCTTTAGGAGAGCATCAGCCAGTGTGATGGCTTGTGACTTCTCACCCTGATGTTTACAACATTAATTTCCTGTGACATGTTTCTAGCCAGGTGAAGGGATTTTGCTTATGTTATTAAGGCCTTTGAATTCATGAGACGGGACCCTTCTGCATGAATCTGGCTCCAACATGGAAGAAAACTTGCAAGAGCAGCTGACCCTTCCTAAATAGGGGGCTACGCGATGAAGGCATAATAGAATAGAAGCCATCTTGGAGAAGAGTTATAGAGACAGAATCGGGGACCCCAAGGCAGCTTCCAGTTGGTCCTCCCTCTTCCCCCCGCAAAAAAAAAAACCCAACTACCCCCCTTCTTGCCATCATGTCACTGTAGAATTCATGAGAGTGGACATGGGCTCTTTCCCACATGAGCCTCCAGACCAGATCACAGCCCAGCAAACAGCTTCAGTTTCATGTGAGACTGGGCAAAAGGATCCAAATAAACTATGTCCACACTCTTGGCCCTCAGGAACTGTGAGAACACAAAGAGGTGCGTCCTGAGCTGCCAAGTTTGAAGTAATTTGTCACACAATACAACACTAGTGGAGACACAGAGGAGGAAGGCTTCCCAAGATCAGATTGGAGCTTGAGAACTTGAAACAGCTTGTTTTCTCCAGGGCTTCAGCCTTGACTCAAAGCTCCCCTCAAACTAGAGCCAGCAGCTGGATTGCGGGTGGACTCTAGTGTCTGCTGCCTCCCATGAGGCTGGTTTCCAAGCTGGCTGATAAGAACCTGAAAGCCAGAAAGGGTGTGGACAGACTTTTGCTGGCACCTGTATGGGACACTTGCTTATCTATGGCTCTGGCTTCAGGAGGGGCATGTATATCCTTGGGATAGCCTAGCAGGGACAGAATTCCCACTCACATCACCTGCACAGCTGAATTTACACGTTTGTTTGTTTGTTTTCATGACAGGGTTTCCCTGTGTATTTCTGACTGTCCTGGAACTCACTCTGTAGACCAGGCTGGCCTCGAACTCATAGAGATCAGACTGCCTCTGCCCCTCAAGGCAAGTTCTGGGATTTACAGGCCTGTGCTACCATCGCCTGGTATACATATTGGGGTTTTTTTCTTCTTCTTTCTTTGTTTTGTTTTTCGAGACAGGGTTTCCCTGTGTATCTCTGGCAGTCGTGGACTCATTCTGTAGACCAGGCTGGCCTCAAACTCACAGAGTTGCGGCTGCCTCTGCCTCCTGTGTGCTGGAATTAAAGGCGTGCAGCACCACGCCCAGCTCCCTATTTTTTTTTTAAATCATTCTTTGTATGTAGTATGTATGCGAAGGGGTCAGAGGAAGATGAAATGTCCTACTCTATCACTTCATTCCCTTGAGTCTCCCACTGAAGCTGGAGTTAGGCTGGTGGCCAGCAAGCCCCTGAAACTTTCTTGTGTTTCCCACTCTCACCCCCTAAGCATTGGGGTTACAGAGGCACCCAGGGCCATAGCTAGCATTTTATGTAGACTCTGAGAATTTTAACTCAGGTTCTCTGGCTTGCACAGCAAATTACTTTACCTACTGAACGGTCTCCCCATCCCTCTTTTTAACTTTTTATGATGTATTGTTGTTCCATCTCCCTCCTCCCCCATGACAAGCCTGAATGCTGGGGCAGCCTCTCAGTCACCGTGCCTAGTGCCCACATGTGTGCTCAGCTGCAACCACTGGGCTGTACTTTCCACACCAAGCTCTGTCCCCTTGGTACTGTGTCCTCCAGGGTGGCCAATTCTGGGGTAGACAGTGTTTGTGAGTTCGGAGTGTTTCAGTCCTGGATAGCAGTGTGTACAGTACACTGCAATAGAAGTGGATTGGCTACTTGTCCATCTTCAGGCATTTCCATAGTCTGACTTCAGGGTCCCTCGGGGTCCTCGATTGCTTACATCATTACCTGCCCAGTGATATCTGGTGGGATAACCCTCCCAATCTTTCCCAGTCTCTTCTCCCCTTCCCCTCCCCTCCCCCTCCACCTCCCTAAATAAACCTTATTCCAAACCTGTTGGGTGGCACGGCATGATTTCCTCGGGGACTGCACCTTGGGAAGGGCCCGCCCCTGGTGTATCACCCTCCGCATTATCATAGCACTGCTTCTTTTTTGTTCTTTAAAGCCTGGAGGTTGGGAAGTGAGGTAAGAAGACTAAGTATGGCTTCAAAGCCTGAGCTGGTCACTGTCTGTGCCTCTCTAGCTCAGATCGATCACCCTCACAGGTATCTCCATAGGAAAGATGAAGAGATTTTGAATGAGTTTTAGAGATTGTGGTGTGGGGGTGTGGGTGTGTGTGTGCGCGAGCCTGTGAAGAACTGAGGTTGACGCTGGATGTTTTCTTTTATTGCTCTCTACCTTGTATTTTGAAACAAGGTCCTGGAACTCACCATTTGGCTGGACTGGCTAGCCAGGGAGCCTCCAGGATCCTCCTGTTTTCCCACCCCTCCCAGTATTGGGATTATAAAAAAGTGTGCCACCACATCTAGTTCTTACATGGGGATCCAAACCCGGTCCCTCGTGCTTGCTCAGTAAACCCTTTACCCCCTAAGCCTTCTCCTCAGCCCCTGAGTCCTAGGATGTTAAACTTCTGCCTCTCAAGCCAGGCCTTGATTTACCATTTTGAGAGAGGTGTATTCCCAGGGAAGTGACTGAATATTGATTCTCTTCCCGGGGGGGGGGGGGGGCATCCTAGAGGATTCTGACTGATAGAGAACTAGGGAGAAAACACAAACGACCCCATTGAGCTTGCTGTGCCACGGGGTCTTCCGGAGCGAACAATAGCCTCTGTGTCTGTGTCTTCTGAGAGCCGGAAGCCCCCCCCCCCCCCCCCCGTGCTTGGCCTACGGATGAGTCATGCAGGCTATCTCCTGGCTCAGCTTTGTTATGCCTACGGATCTTTTAGTACAGCCTGAAACAGAGGATGACCTCATCCTCAGGGGCTGGGGAAGCCCCGTCTCTCCTCAACCTTGGGGAAACTCTTCTCCTACACTCAGCTCAGAGGTTGGTCCCGGCCTTGGGAGATTTCCTGGAGGGGGTGGGTGGACACCCGGCGCAGCTCTACCGGCTTTGGCTGGTGCTGTACCGGGAGGAAAAGACTTGTGCTCGTGAACGCTGGGGAGAGTCCCTCTTGTTCTCTCTGGACAGCCTGTCTCTGGTGGCCACCCTTCAGTTGTGTCCTGTGAAGTTCCCTGCACTCAAGTGAAGCCGGCACCACCCCAACCCTCCACCTCAGTGCAGTTAGGAATGCCCCTGTGAGTGCCAGGAAACCGAGGGCTGGGGTGGCCTCCAGCATGGCTTTGTCTGGGCAGCTTGGGAGGGAACAGGGGCCAACTGTCCATTTGTCTGGGGCACTAACTTGAATTCTTGGACTCGAACATTGCTGTTGGTTGTCTTTGAGTGTTCACCCCAATGGTCAGCATGGAACATGGCCCACCTACTACCTGTAGCCATAAGCAACTTCCTTTCCCTTCCTGAGCCTCAGTTTCCACTCGTGTGGAATGATGACAGCCATAGTGCTCAGGGGATTGTAATAAGCATGGACAGGATTGTGTAGGCCAGACACATGGCTCATGACCAGCCCTCAGTGAGCCTGTCACTTCTCCCTCTCCTGGCCCACAGCTTTGCTGAGGCTCTTATGCTGTACATCAGATAGAGCTCCTTCACCTCCTGGACACATTCTTTGGAGATATGATGCATATTCAGGACACGGGTAGTGAGCGGGGACACCTGCAGAGCCTCTGGGGAATTGCCCTGGTTGTCTGAGTGTCAAGGGTTGTGCCTTAGTAACTGTAGTGAGTGGTCCTTACCATGAGCTCTCATCCCAAAGAGCTTTTGCTGTAGGTGTGGAAAGTCTAGACCTTGGATTCCAAGTAACAGGTTGTGGGGCTTTACCTTGTAGCCCACAGACGTGAAGGTCCTTGTACATAGTTATATTCTGTCTTACCTCTCAGAGTGGGTAGGGCACTAGGTAATGATCAAGAGAAAGCTATTATGTTGTGAATGTGCTATGTTAGAAGCATAGGTGGACTTGTTTGTGTCTTTCCACAATGTCAGAATTTATTGAAAAATAATAAATCCACAAGCTACATTGGTTTCACTAGTTACAATTTACTGAGTAGTCTTGATTTTACTTGATAGTATGGTCATTGGCAATCAAAAATTCATTTATTGTAGTCTTCGATTTGATTCCCAAATCAATTTGAACTCTCAGACCACACATTATACTTTACATGAAGGGTGTGTGTGTGAGTGTTACAACATCATCACAAAAAGACTTAACAGGCCACAGAGTTCAAAGATCCTGAGGTAGAGAACAGATATAAACACAAAGGGAGTCAATACACGAGATTGGATATGAATGAACCCAGGTTAGAGGATCACAGACCTGAGTCTGAGCTACAGATCCACACAAATGAGACTAAACCCTCAAGGCAAGGTACCAGACTGGGTCTGGATGAACAAATAGGTGAATGGACAGACAAATGGACACTGTAAGACAGCCCCAGAGACAGCTGAGAGTTTTCAGTCCATCACCCTCCTGACACACACACAAAATGCGAGGATGACAGGTTGGTGGTACTATTACCATCACTTTCTTTTTATTTCCAGGAGAGGTTGTGTCTTTCAATGATGTGATGGGTCTAATACATTCACAGGGCTGGTTTGGGGTTTTCTCTTATGTTTTTAGTACACCCATGTGTCCTTATGTTCCCAATCCACTTCGGTAAGTTCTGAGATGATTTTCTTTTACCTGTATGGCTAAGAGATCAGTCTGTGCTTCGTGGTTTATTTTGCACACTACATATTTTGTAGTGTTGTCCATGTGCGCAAAGATGTAGAATCATTCTGCCTCTGTTTTGTATTCAAATTGGAGCCAGCATCTGCTTTGTTAAGATGGAGTCACCTAGGGCAAGGCACAGCATGACCTCTGTTTCACACAACTTCCAGCTGGGCCCAGCTTGATTCCCAAACAGTCCCAGCTCTGCACCAAGCCACCCTCCTGAGCCCCAGTTCTGAAGCTGTGTGTACAGGAACTTTGTCCTGCCTACACTCTAGCTCACAACTGGGGCACAGAAAGCTACCTGAGGGGAAGTGACACAGTTCTGAGTGTTCTACACTGAGCTCTCCAGCCTGCTGGATCATCATGAGACACCAGGTGCATTCCTATTCTACTGGCCTTTGCAAATCCTCCTGGCTACACCCCAGCCCAGCTGTGTGTGAAGGAAGTTACAGTGTCACTGTGGAGAAATCTGAGGGAAGAGGCCATCCTGGGGCAAACCTAGACAGGTCTTTGCCTGTCTTTGCTCATACACCAATGTCTCTGTTACCAAGCTATGTGACACGCTCAGCCAGACCCAGTGTTGGGAGTGGAGTCTTACTTGGACAAAGCCCCTCACACTACAGTCTTCACTCTACCAGGAAGGGTTGTTTCTCTAGGATCTTCATCTTGAGGAAGTTCAAGTGTCCAAGTGTAGCAGGAGAATAGTGACATGAGACTGAAAAAAATGTCAAGTGAACACGCAAGGAGCCAGTTTGCAGAGGAAGACTAGGAATCCTTCCCCACATAGGCTTCATTTGGGGAACATGGCATTTGTGGGGAAAGCCAGTGAAAATACAAAGGAGCAAAGTGGGTGTAATGTCACTATAGTATAAGGAGTTTAGGGCCCCGGGGCTCTTTCCTCAGCTCAGCAGCCCACTCACATTCTTGCCTTTCTCCTTCTTAATAAGCTGTCTGTCTTTCTGTTTCTAACCATGTGTCTCTGGTCCAATGCTTTGTCCTGGGGCACAAACACTTAGAATTGGGTACCCTTTCCGCTTAGATCCTCAGCTTGGCACTCTGAAACATGCTTTCTCGGACACCCTGGGCTTTCTCACTGCTTCTCTGGCTTCCATAACATGCCTTCTCCTTCTTCTTTCCTCCTCAGAAAAACACTGTACATGCCTAAAGGAAACCTTAGGCAATTGGGTTGAAACTTAGGTAAAACTCCCAGGATTGTGCTCAGCCAATGGCTGGGCAGCTTCCTAGAGGCTGGGCCCAGAGACTTGGGTCTCTCTTTGGGGCTGAGTTTGGGGCTGGAACTGAACCATTCTAGGCAATGATGAAGGTCTTCTTTTCCTATCTTCTTCTTAACTCAACTCTCAGGGCCTTGCCATACTTAGATGCTGAGTCAGTAATACACAAGGATCAATCTACGATGTGCCCAGTTATTGATCTCTTTGGAGTCTCCTGTGTTGGGCCTGCCCTGGACTGCCTGCCCCATGTCTCGATGCAGGCTCAGTGGGAAAACCCTATTCTTCCTGTACACTCAACTCTAGCAGCTCTTTCTCTGAGAAATTCAGCGCAAAGTAAGCACTAAATAAACACAGCTTCCATCATTTGGAACGGTATTGGGCCCCTGCAGAAGTAGTGTTTGCTGAATGTAAGCACAGGGGCCGTTCCCACAGCCAGCTGTAGACGCTACATGGTTCCTGGTTCCCTCCCCATCTCGAGGCTGGATGTGAAGATATAGTTCAGTGGATAAGAACATGTGCTTTTCTTCCAGAAGACTTGGGTTTGATTCCCAGCACCCACAGGGTGATTCACAACTATCTATAACTGCATTTCCACAGGGGATCTGATACACTCTTCTAAGTTCCTTGGGCATCAGGCACACAAATAGTACATATACACACATGTAGGCAAAATACTCACACATAAAATTTATAAAAAACAAACAAATCTGATTTCTAAAAAAAAAATTTTAAAGAAATATATATGACTATTCCATGTGTGTGGCATAGAGTCTGCCCTTCTCCTGAACAGCTGTGTTCACTGTCTGACATACTTGTGTCTGTCTTGGCCCCACTGGTCCCTCTGCTCCATCTCAGCATATCCCTCCACACTGCAAGTCAGGCAGCAGACCCACATAGCTCCATCCTCCTTAGCCCCATGACCCAAGACCATCTTCCCATTCATTCCACACAGGACCTCTGGCCTTCCTGCAGCCCACCCTCCAGCCAGTCCTGGAGTAGCCAAATGAATTATTACCCCAGCCTAGCCTTTCTTGTGACATTGCTCAGCTTTCCAGCCCAAGGCAGGCATACCCTTACCCACTTCCCACCATGGAAGACCTTGTGACCGGTTTCACAGCCCGACTTCCCTGTCACCTACCCTCACTGACCTCTTGGCAACACTGGTTCTTCCATCACCTGGTTCTCCAACCTGACATTTCCCACTTGCTGAATTTCTTCTCCCACTCTGCCGGTCCTACCAAGCCTAGCTGTCTCCAAGATCAAGCTCAGTTCTCAGCCACCTTGTTTTCCTCCCTAGCCCACCCACCACCCATGATCACACTGTCTTCCATATCCTGCAGATGGATTATTTCACAGAATTAGAATGTCTAGAACCTTTGTGTGTGTCATATAATTACAGGCATCTGCTGTCTGTGGGGTGCTAATCTTAAGACATCTCCTGAGTCAGTTGCTGTGCTTCAATGTGCACTTGGAGCTTGTGGCAAGGTCCTCTAAGACTGGTGCTGCCACAGGACTGGCAACATTTGCCTAATATGTGAGTCTAGGCAGGGCCTTCCCTGTAGTTCAGTCAGATCTATAGTTAAACTTCATCAGCTACAAGACTGATGACCACAGGGAAATCCCCAGGGAATTCCTAAGAGCCACTCAGGCTCTCAGGCTAGACTTCCAACTGAAATAGATCCATTCATGGAGAATTCTGTCCCCTGGTCATTTGTTTTCCATGACCAAAAGGATATAACAGGGCATCCTTCGAGTCTTAGAAGACAACTACTTTTGAGTGATGGAAACAGTAACTTCAGTTTGAACTGTCCCTTTGATGACGCACTCTGCTTCCCAGAAAACAGCCAAGAGCCAAGAAGCTAGAGCTGGACCAGCCTCTACTTCTGTTGTGGAATAAAAGACACTGGATGGTGCTGTGAACCCCACTCACATTGAAGGGACTTATGAGATACCTGTTTCCTGCAGAACTTTGGGGCCAATGCTGTTTATTGGTATTGGCTACGAGCCAAACACTTTCGAACAATACAACATAACGTGTAGTTCAGAAGGATGCCATGTAGCTAGCTAGAATGTGGCAGAACTGGGACATGAACCCAGCTCAGCTGCAAAGTCAACAGCCTCTAAAATTAGGCTGGATTTCAATGAAGCTTCAAGGCAGTCTGGAGGACAAGACTGGCCAGTATAGAAAGCTGGACTCGGTGGCAGGAAGGGTTATGCTGGAAGCTTCCTCCAAGGAGGTGAGTTTCCAGTTCGTCCATGAGTTCAAGGCCAGACTGGGCTACATAGTGAGTGCCAGACTAGTCTGAGATGAGACTCTGTCTCACATACATGTGTGCGTCCACACACATACATACACACACCGTTGACAAAGTTCCTAAAAAGGAATTCAGATAGAAGTAGTAACTTGCACAAAGACTGAGCAGAGGAAACCAAGGAGAAAGATGGGATGGGAATGCGGCAGGTTTCACCTCCCTTTCTTAAAGTTCCACCCCACTACAACTTCTGGAAACTTCCTGAAGAACTTCTCTTTACAACAGCTGCTTTCTAGGGACTAGAAGGGTGGTTCGGCTGGTAGAGTGCTTGCCTTGCATTCTGGGAGCCATTCAGTTTCTAACACTGCCTAAGCAGGATCTCACAAACAATAAATAAACAGCTATCTTTCAAAAAGCATCCCCTCCTTATGCATGGATTCATATCAGAGCCTCACGGTCACTCACAACTGCCTTCCTGTGGCCCAACGGGAGGGCATATCCTAGAGCGTAAAGAAGGGTCTTTCTCCAGGCCCCAGTAAGGGTCAAGCATTTGAGAATGTAACTTAGGTTCACATTTTAAGGTCAGAGGAGTGGGTAACCCTTGCCTTTCTCCTCACTTATGTCTTGCCTCTCACCTGGTACCATTGTAGGACTTCTAGGGGTGTTATAAGTATCACCTAACAAAGCCAGGCATGATGGTGCATGCCTTTAATACCAGTACTCAGGAGGCAGAGGCAGGCGGGTCTCTGTGAGTTCAAGACCAACCCTGGTCTACAGAGTGAGTACAGGACAGCCAGGGATATTACACAGAGAAACCCTGTCTCGAGAAAAAAAAAAAATCACTTAACAGCCTTTCAGTGGTGGTACACACCTTTAATCTCTGCACTTCGGAGACAGAAGCAGGTAGATCTCCAAGTTCGAGGCCAGCCTGCTTTACAGAGCAAATTCCAGGATAGCCAGGGCTACAGAGAGAAACCCTGTCTCGAAAAAAACAAAACAACAACCAGAATTATGTAAGATCCTTCGGGAGCCTACACAAATAGGAGCAGACAACCAGGGTCACCATTGAGACCAAATAGCTAGGGGAGACGGGAAACTGCATTTCCAGACTTAAACAGACAGCTGATTCTTTCAATAAGTCTGGGAAATTTTGGGCCAGGGCTCCCAGGGTGAGATGTTAGTGGGCATTTTCGGGCATCCTGTCCCTAGCAATGCCATTCTGCCTACAGTAACCACTGATCCAGGTAAACATCCTGCCAGGCCCCTTGGAATGTGATCTTGAGCTCAGCAAGTGCTTCCTGAGGGCTGTGAATAGCTGCGGACCTCCCCCTCCTCCTCATGTTCTGAAAGTTCCAGAGGAACCAAAACAAATTCCCAGTCACAATATGGGAGTGAGTGGGGAATGCAGGAAGGGCCCAGGATTTGTCTCACACTTCCAGATGTTTACACTATTCACATTAATGAACTGGGAAAGGGTCATTTTATGCCAGTAATAACAACCACTTCCCCTTCTGTGTTCTCATGAAGCCTTGGCAAAAATCTAGCAAAGCCACCATTGTGACCTGCTGAGATGGGGATACTGGGGCCCAAAGACCACCATGACTTCCCCTAGGTCCTTAGGTTAGCTAGGGCCTGAGCTTGAGAGTTGAATCCAGAGTTATATTTTCTTTTCCTAGCCAGTGTGGTAGAATGTCTTGACCCATCCAAAGAGAGGCCTGGTTCCCTTGAGCCTTGTAATAAGGATTTAGCTGGATAAGGAGGCAGACTCTTGTAAGGCTCAGCAATGCCTGCTAAATCTGCTGGTTGAAGGTCAGGTATCAGTAGAATCAGGCTACAGCCACCAGGTTATTGGCCCATAAGACTTGATATATAGTCATGCCTCTTCCCTGGCCATACAGCACCCCTTTCTTCCTGCTGTTCCCCACTCTCTGGAGCCTGAAATGAGGTCTCTCCTCGTTTTTTCCTCTGAGGCCAATTTGACCCTATTTACCAAGCCTAGGGCTTTCTGCAGAGGTGAAAGGAAGTGGCCGCAGACGACAGGCTTGAAGAAAATTATCAACTGGTGGGATCCCCCTGGAAGATGAAATATTTTCTGCCACCATCGGCAGAAAAAAAGAAAGAAAGAAATCGCTACATTTACACGTTGTGGTTTTACATACCACCTATTTCCAAAGCTCACTGCTGGATGAGGAATCACGTGCTTAGTGAGTAAATGGGAATTCCACCAAGGTTGCTCGGGTCTCCAGGCCTTGCCCTTTGATCCAAGATGCTGTGTGGACCAGCTTCCATCTGGCAGGTGGCCACACCACCGCAGTGTATGCACAAGTCAGAGCAGACATCAACAGAGGTACAATTAATCAGTACAATTGTCCCCCCTGCAGTGAACATGACACTTCCCGGGGTTCTTAAGGACATCTTGAGGGAAGGACCTAATTTTGCATTTTCTGCGGCTTCCAAAACCATGTCAAGTGTGCGAAGTGCTTTCCTATTTTGACATCAGCCTCCCTGAGGACTGCTTCAGCGGTGAGGAAGGCCAGCGCTCAGGGCAGCGAATCCCGTGTCCTGTTCTCACACTGCTGGGGATTGACAGATGCTGTGCCCCACAAGAAGCAGAAGGTTATCTCCAACACAGCAGCCTCATCTTCCTCTTCCCCTTCAGACACCAGCTCAAATCGTTTTCCCTCTTTTGGACACCAAGTAGTCCAAACAAGTTATCCCATCCTCCCATTGAAAGACCCAGGGGAGGGAAGTTCCTCACCCGACACTCAGGATATCACGGCCGCCCCAAAACTCGCAAGAGACCATCTTGATGCAATTGCAAGAGGTTTATTTCGGGGGGGAAAGGGGGGAAAGGGGGGGCTCAGTGCACTGAGGGGTGCCACTCGTATCCCACGCAGGGGTAGGAGTCGTGACCATGATTTGGGGGAGAGTAATTATTTTATAGGGGAGCACCACAGATTAAGGGGGTGGGGGGAAATTACAGGTGGGAAGTACCAGCCCAGCCCATCGTTTACCACAACCCAAGGGGGAGGCGAAATACAGGTGGAATGTACCAGTCCATTAGTTAGTCAGCGGGAAACATCCTACATCTGTTTTTCTCAGGAATGAATCTAATGTTGTTTTGTTATCTACTTTGTGGTCAGCCAGTTCCTGAAACCCTGGGGCCCGAGGCCCAATTGACCTTTATTCTTGGTTTTACCCTTTTTATGGTCAGCTAAGTTCCTGGGACCTGGCAGCTGGCCTGGCCCTACTGCCCACTTAGGGGGTCTCTTAATAATTTTTATTCCCTTCACCATAAAAGTAACAATTCCAGCCAGCCCTGGGTCAGGAGGAATTGTTGTGCTGTTTTGGAGTTAACTTACGTTGGTACTATAACTTACGTTTATAACTCCACAAGTTATAAAAATAAAACAAAAAAATAAAAAAATAAACCATAAACAATAAAAATCTAGACTCTCACACTGCTGGGGTGTGGGCCCTGAAGCAGAATAACACAGTGTTGGGGGAGCCACATTTACTCTGGAAGCTCTGGAATGCCCCCCCAACATCTTCTATCTTTTGCAGGCTCCTGTTGTCATCACCTCAGCTTCTTTCTGCCTTCTCATGGCAACTGTCCTCACTGTCCTCAACCCAATATCCCCTTGTGCCTCCCCTCCTTTTGGTTTTTCAAGATAGGGTTTCTCTGCGTAGCCCTGGTTGTCCCAGACTCCCTTTGTAGACCAGGCTGGGTTCAAACTCACAGCCATTCTCAAGCTTCTGCCTCCCTCGTGCTGGGATTAAAGGTGTGTGCCACCACCCCCAGCTCCCTGTCTTTTATGAAGATGTCATTATCCAATTCAGGGCACACAAAACCCAGGATGGTCTCATCTCAAGAGTCTTAAGTAAATGGCACAGTAACTCTATTTCCAGATAAGGTCCTGTCTCTGGGTATCAGTGGTGGGCATTTGAGTATATCCTTTTCTGTGGATGTCATTCGACACATTACAGTGACATTCATTCATAGATCCCATGAATTCAGACCTGATTTCTTGGGAAGCCATTATTCTATGTCCTCTCCCATGCTTTGATGGCCCACAGTGGACTCTGGCCCTGGGATCTGTAAAGTCACAATTGGGCTGCCCTAGCTCCCCTGCTCCCTGAAGGCCAGACAAGGAGACATTTGAAGAGACAGGTCCAAGATTGCAGCCCTAGAGTCGTGGCTACTTACCTGTGCCTACCCACATGCACTCTGCAAAGACTTAATGAGATAGGCCGAGAGCCAACCCAGGTTCAAGATTCTGTTAAAAGAGGGGGAAGAAGGTGTCGGAGGGTTGAACCCATTATTGCCCTGCATTAGACACTTTAGGTCCTTTTCTTCATTATCTTACGGGATACTCATAATGATTCTAACCATTTTACAACTGAAGACAAGAGTTCAGTGAGTTTAAGTCACTTGATCTAGATATCATAGCTAGTAATGGAAGGAGCCAAAATATGAGCACAGGTTGGTTATGGGAGGTGTGCTGGCTAATAATATATCAACTTATATATCAATATAAACTAGAGTTATCTGAAAGGAGGGAACCTTGATTGAGAAAATGCCTCCATAAGATCCAGCTGTAACACATTTTCTTTCTTTTCTTTTTTCTTTTTTGGTTTTTTCAAACAGGGTTTCTCTGTGTAGCGCTGGCAGTCCTGGACTCACTCTGTAGACCAGGCTGGCCTTGAACTCACAGAGATTGCCTGCCTCTGCCTCCCGAGTGCTGGGATTAAAGGCAAGCGCCACCACACCAGGCAACATTTTCTTAATTAGTTATTGATGAAGGAGGGCCAGCTCATTGTGGGTGGTGCTATTCCCTGGCTTGATGGTCCTGAGTTGTGTAAGAACTATAAGCAAGCTAAGCAAGCCATAGGGAGCCAGCCAGTAAGCAGCACCCCTCCATGGCCCCCCACGTCAGCTCCTATATCCAGGTTCCTGCCCTTTTTGAGTTCCTGTCCTGACTTCCTTCAATGATGAACAACAGTGTGGAAGTGTGAGGCAAATAAACCCTTTTCTCCCCACTCGCTTTTTTTTTTTTTTTTTTTTGGTTTTTCGAGACAGGGTTTCTCTGTGTAGCCCTGGCTGTCCTGGACTCACTTTGTAGACCAGGCTGGCCTCGAACTCGCAAAGATCCGCCTGCCTCTGCCTCCCAAGTGCTGGGATTAAAGGCGTGCGCCACCACTGCCCGGCTCCCCACTAGCTTTTTGATCATGGTGTTTCATTGCTGCAATAGAAACCCTAGGACAAGAGGTTCTTGTTATGTTTTATACAAATCTTGGTACTCTGGGCTGGAAGGAAGCAACTGAGCAGGAAAGAATTCAACAAGATTTGCATCAGGAGTTCCCAGATCTACTCTAGCCCTGTCTTGCCCCTTCAAGGAAGGGTTCAGGACCATACCACCCCTACAAAAGTTCCCACCCACGTGTCTAGGGCAGGGTCACAGACATGTTATGGACAGCCCAGGATCTGGTGGGCCCAAAGTGTCCAAAGGAAGAAGACAGACAGATGGTCTTCTTGGCTGGCCTCTTCCCTAGGGCCCAGCAGGGGGCCCAGCAGGAATTCTCGAGGCTGTTTTTTAACCCATGGTGCCAACTCCAGTTTGGCAATATGACCCTTAAGGGAAGCAGAGCAATAAAGCTGGAATGGCTTGGGCACAGGAAAACAGACAAAAATCAAACAATATGGGGAGTGTTCAGCAGGAAGGGAGGTCAGTTGGAGTCCTGGGCCAACTGACGGGCATGGGGAACCATGGCTCCAGAAGTCTAAAGGAGTATATAGTGGCCCCGGGACTCAAACACTGCCACCCCTCCATGCAGAGAGTTGTTTGACCATGCCCATTTTGCCTCTCTTTGTGAAACCCCATTTCTTCTCCCAAGGCTTTTCCAGGCAGAACTTTACTTACCTCTGGAATTTCAGTTCAGACCTTGCCATCCAGTAAGCTGCCCCTGCTCTTCTGGCATGGGTAGCTCCAATGCCCTCCACAGCAGACCTGAGAATTCCACAGCGTGATTATTGGGCATCACTATCTCTGTCCTATCCTTCTGAGCCACAACGGAACCTCATATGTGTCCCTAAATGCACAGGGACATGTGTGGCCATGGCCAAGCCAGGTACCCTGGGAGCAACTGTCAGATGAGTCTGGGATGATCTTCTGTGGCTGTAGACCAGAAAAGAGTAGAACAAACACACATGCCAAGTGAGAGCTGCAGGGTGAGGCTCTCAAATGAAAATGAGAGCCTGGATCCTGGTATTTCAGCCTGAAAAGATCCACTTCTAAATACAGCCACATGGAGCAGGTGCTGGGAGCAAGAGGGGCTGGCTCTGGGTGCTCACAGCCATGGAAGAGTCTGCCATCAGGGAGCAGGGCTGTGGAACTAACCAAGGTGATGTTCAAGTGAGGCAGGATAGAAAGGCAGGGAAGGTCTTGGGGACATGGGAAGAAGAAAAGAACTCCTCACCCAGGCATCTGCTTGAAGCTGTCCACCAGCAACAGAGCCAGAATTCCAGCAGTGCTGTACTGAAAAGATTCTCAGTGTCAGCTGCTCGGTGGTGGCACACATCTTTAGTCCCAGCCCTGAAGAGGCAGAGGCAGGCAGATCTCTGTGAGTTCAAGACCATCCTGGTCTACATAGTGAGTTCCAGAACAGCCAGGGCTACACAGATAAATCCTTACTCAAATAACAAAACAAATGAAAGAATAGGAAGGAAGGAGGGAAGGAAGGAAGGAAGGAAGGAAGGAAGGAAGGAAGGAAGGAAGGAAGGAAGGAGAATTTCACTGCCAGAGTCAGTACCAGAGTCTTCCTGGCTCGACCTGAATTCAGGTCCCTACAATTCTAGGGGAACTTCTCAGATTGGTGAAGAGGACAGTCTCCTCACTGCTAATACAATGATGGCCAGCTTTTGGCTTACCTCCTGTCCTCTCAAGAAGAGGCCAGAAAGCCCTGGGCAGAGCTGGAGAACAGAACAGCCTTTCATTTCAGTGACCAGGTAAAGGGTACTGATCCTAGAAAGGGTGACCTTAAAAGACAGGGGACCCTATTGCCTATCTTCTTTCCTAAAAGTGGAGAGGGGAGGCAGATGGAAGGCAAAGCAAGGTTTTAGGGCTGACTATGAGGAGCTTTAAGGTTCAGCCTTGGGCCTGGACTTAGAGAACCTTAATGCAAAGACATAGACAGAGCTGGACCAATGAGTGGGGGACTCACTGGGTTCTTTGGGGGTTTCAAGTAGTGACATCAGGAGCCAGATGGCAGGATACCCAGTAGGATTGGCTATTAGTGAACTTTAGGACAGGGCAGGATTACCAGGTAAAGTATAGATTAAATTTGACTTTCAGATAAATCACTCCCCCTCCCCCCAGTCTAAATATGTCCCAGATATTGTAAGAGACATACTTGAATCAAATATATATAATTTAGTTGGTGGTCCTGTCTTTCTGTTTGCCAGATTTATCCACCTTATTTGGGCCTGGTCTGAGAGATAGGGTATCCTGCAGGTTCAATTCCAGCAAATCACTCTGAAACAAACCAACCCCCACCATCTTCCACAGAAAAACAAAACGCCTGACTTCCTGAGAACACACTATTGTCTGAGGGTGGAAGTCTGTGATTTTGAAGGAAAAAACAAGGTTTTCTCCTAAGGAAACATGAGTCATAGTCAAGCTGAACATGTTTCTTTGACTTTTGAGAGTGAGCTAGCTGACCCAGGGTCACGCTTATCATCAACCTCACTGACTAAGTGACTCTGGCCACCAGCTTCATTGATACTTGATGTAGACCTTGGACTCCAATGGACCCCCCCCCCCCCAACCCTGCACGAGTCTCCAATCCACTAGTGCCTCAAGCCACAGCCTCACATCTTGCAGGCCAAGGTTTAAAACAAACCAAGGGTTGCTCTGAGGAAGAGGGAATGCTATGAGGCCCCTGAGCAGGCACCAAGCCTGAGTGGGGAGAACCACCTAAGCTAGCCTCAAGAAAACCATTGTGTCTTATGTTCTGCATCTCTGTCCCCTCCTGGCCCAGGGCGAGTCCTATCCCAGTGATTGTGACAGATATCTGCCCAGCCTAGGTCCTGCTCCTTCAAAGGAGCCACTGTTGAGAACTGGCAGAAGTGCCCGGCTGAGCCAGAAGCCTCTTTTGAAGTCTTTAGAAAACCTGTTCCCTGACAGCCTTAACAAGGTAAGTTTTTCCCACATGTCCTCAATACATCAATTAAGTAGAAAAGGAATAGTGAAAAGTAGATGTATTCAATATGGTCATATTGGGAAGAGGTACCAGGCTTCCAATTTCTTGAGGACCATTGTTTCAATAGTCTGATAGCCAGAGGAAGGGACACAACTGTCTCTAGAATAGGAGTTTTCAACCTATGGGTTGCGACCCCTTTGGGGGATGACGAACCCTTTCACAGGAGTTGCTTAAGACCATCAGAAATATCAGATATTTACACTACAATTCAAAACAGTAGCAAAATTACAGTTATGAAGTAGCAGTGAAAATAATTTTATGGTTGGGAGTCACCACAACATGAGGAGCTGCTGTGTTAATGTGTCACAGCATTAGGAAGGTAGAGAGCCACTGACTTAGAATGTATTCATTCTTCCCAGGATGGTTCCACTCCAACCCAGGCTCCTGCCTCCTCCACGGCACAACAAAAAGTCCAGTTTGCTGGACTCTCCCCTTTCTGAGTGTTGATTGTGTGGCTCCCAGAATAAACAGTGGTTTTTACATCTACCATTCTCCATCTTTCATGGACTGGTAAAAAGTCCTTACATGTGACCACTGTCATGAAGTCACTCAAAGTCCTCGCGACCTTGACTGCATCTAGCCCTGCCCCCACTTCTTGCTCCTCACTCCCGACTTAGGCTTCATTTAGGCTTATTGTCCATCTCCTGACATAACTGGATTCACATGTGTTTTGACAGAGCCCCATTTTGAGGATAGTAGGGACACCCAGTGAGATTGAAGGGTCCAGGGACACAGACCAGAGAAGCCTAGAGGAGCAACATGGAGTGTTTGTGGGGCGGCTGATCATTCAAGTGAATGACAGGAAGCCATGTGGCCCTGCGGACTCAGAGACAGTTAGGGAGGGAAGGCTGGATGAGGACCCTTGGGGGACTGTTGTCAGCGGGAACACCCCACTTCTCTTTCCTGAAGCTGTTATAAAATGGGGGTAAGCAAGAGACACTGGGGATCCTATGGAAAGGGGCAACCCAGTCACTCCCAGGGAATGGGGTAAGGGGGACTATAGGTCAGGGGATGACCTTTCTAGGCTGGGGTCGGGCTTGCTAGCACAAAGATAGTCTTCCCTCTGTCCTCAGGAGCCCAGGGGCTGTCTGGCTCCATTACATTCCAGGCATTCTTTGGGGTCCTGAAGGCTGAGGTCTGAGTCTAGGGAAGGGATAGGGCTTTGTGCTGCGGAGGAAGTATCCGACTGACCCACAGACCCCTTTGTTAGGCTGCCAGACCGAGTGCCTTCTTCCTGTCTAGTCTGACCAGCTGGGGCTATAATGGAGTGGGGGAGGGGCACGGGGGTCCCTCGGCCCACATCCTCCGGTTACAGTTAAGGTGCAGACACAGGCCTGCCTGGGAGGTTCAGGACAGTGCTAATAATCCTGAAGTGTCTGTCTCTCATCCCAAGAAGCAGCACACTGCCTGGAAAAACCTTGAACCCCAGGGTCAACCAAGTTGATTTGAATTCCATCCCTGCCAGTTAAGCTTCTTTTATGACGGTCCTGGAAGGAGCAAGTAGAAGCAAGTGTTAGGATAAAGTGGCTGGGGGGGGCAGGTGTTACCTTTGGCAGGCTGTGCCGCTAAGAAATCACACCATGCAACAGATCTAAGGCAAGGGGTTTATTGGGGGAGGGGGAGAGGAAAAGGCCAACTTTGAGTGGGGACATCAAACAGATAGATAACGGGAACAAGAGAGCTCATGATCTGGGATGGCTGGGGGAGGGGTGCTTTTATGCACAGCACCTGGCACACCTGGCAGTAGCAGGTGATGATGTAAGCTGCATAAAGGCAGGTTGGGGGAGTGCCACAATTACAACAGCAAGGATAGTATAATGACACCCGTGGTTCCATTTTGGTTATCAGACTGTTGAAAGGACAGGCCTCCAGAACCTGATCCAGAGGGAAGGACAAGACTGAAACCTTGGTACCAGCCAGAGGGAGAACTTGTCTCCCAGGAAGAGAATTTACACAGTTCTGACCTGTCACATCACTCTAGGACAGACAAGATTCCAGACAACGATAGGACATTGATGGGCAGGGCCACACTTTCGTTGAATACCAAATCTAAGTTACAGGGCACCTAGAGAAGTATCCAGGTTCTTGTGTTCCACCATAACAAAGAAGTGGACCAGGTACACAAAATTAGAGATAGAAATAGAATTCAAGAATGGGAGGCACAGTGAGCCCAGGGAAAAAAAACCCATAAGCACTGGGCTACAAGGTACCTGACCCTTCCTAGGACATAGGTAGCACCTGCCTCTTCCAAATTTGAGACCCCTGAGGTCTCTCTGCATAGCTCTGGCTGCCCTGGAACTTACTACATAGACCAGGCTGACCTCGAACTCAGAGACACACCTGCCTCTGTCTCTTGAGTGCTGAGATTAAAGGCGTGCGCCACCACACTCTACGAAAGTTTTGCATTGTGATTTTACCCCACTGTGTTCTGTTGTCTGAAGCCGGAATGCGGCATGGCTTCTTGTCTTTCTCTATCAATTGACTTTGTTCATATGCTGATCTCTGGTCTCTAGTTTCCTGCCTACCTTGGCCAAGACTTCGTAGTTACACAAGTCCTAAATCTCATGTGCAATGCCTTGAAGATATGGATTTACAGTCTCACCAAATCTCCTTGGGCTCTTCCCAATGTGGCTGATTTGAATAAATCTTCTTTCTCCATGTTTCACTGTTGAAGTCACTTGAGTCTTTAATTGGTGTAGTGGGGGCAAGTGGGTGAGTCTAGCTTGTTAGGACTCTTCAGGCTCAGGCCTGTACCTAAAACCTCTGCTGATGATCCTAATGAAGCCAGTTCTCCAAACCTTATTTTGCCATGTGTAAAATTGCTCACCAGATCACATTATTGTAAGACTAGAGGCATGCGCTACATCGCAACCTGCCCTATTCACATGCCTAACACAAGCAGACAACCCATATTCATGAATTCTGCAGTGTCCAGAGATTCCAGCGTGGGCACACAAAGTGGAGAGGCAGCAGGGACATCTCTGGGGAGTGAAGGGATGCCTGGGACAAGTTCTCTCCGTCTCACACCTGGGTGCGGCCTCCGCCAAGAAGAGGTACCCATAATCAGAGTGCTGGCATATAAGAATGAGTGACACTAGGATCCTGCCTGTGTCACTGGACCAGAAAGATGGGAACATGAGGCCCAGGTACACTCAAAGTGCTCTAGACACTCAGGAACATGAGGAATTGGGCAGAAGTGCAGAGGGCTAAGGAGTGCCTCCCCCCCTCACACACACACACACTCTCATTCATATACCACAGTACCTGGAATAGTTTAGAGGACTATTCAAGAAGGAAGTTGGCCCAGGCACTATCTGTGGCTAGCTCAGAAATGCCATGCTCAGGTAAGGGGGGCCTCAAAAGGGAAGGGGCACATGGGTGGTTGTAGGTTTGACTACACCAGAGGGAGAGCCATTACAGGGCTTGTGGTCAGCAGTCAGCAGGGGATGAGAGAGAGCTGGTGACTCTGGTATGAGGGTCCCTGTCCTGAAAACAAACACATCCAGCTCTAGAAGCTTGGAGATCCCACAAGGAACAGGAGTCATCCTCTAGCTTGAGAGTTTGGGCAAGTTCTGGAAGTCCTTTCTTTATTAGTCAGCTAGAAGGATCGTGCCAGTCACTCATCTCCGTCCTGTCACATACTAAACAGCAATGCATGTCAGGCACCCAGCATGAAGCCCTCACCAAAGAGATAGCTAACTCCTGGGGGAAATAGGAATGGATATGATTAAAGTACACTGTACAAGCTCGAAATTCTCAAATAATACATTTTAAAATTTTAATTAAAAAAAAGAAATAAGAGGTTTCAGATGACATGGACTGGAGGGGAGAGGGTCCACAATCAAGCTGGTCCTCTGTGGGCACCTTTGAGGCACAACATCCCATCTCTGGGGCGTCCTCTTTCTTATCCACCTCTGAGTCCAGAAAAGCACTCTCCAGAGCCCCTTGGGAGTATCCAAAGTGTCTTGGCTGCCCTCATTCTGGGCCTCAGTTTCCCCATCTTTGTGTATGGGTATACTGGAAAGGCTCCCTGGAGGTGCTGGGCATTGGTCTGTGTTCACTGATCCAGGTTCATGCAGATGAGAGGCAAGGGTCTCTGGGGATGTATGTGCACTTCCGGCTTACCTTTGTGGCTCTGCACTAAGGCTTTTCCGGGTATTTTTAGGAAGCTTTGGCACCTTCCAGGTTGTGATTCTTTAATGCAGCTGACAAAGATGTGACAAAGCTGAGTTGCTTATCTGGAGCTGCCATGTGCTCTCTGGGGCGTGAATAGGGGAGGGGTGTCAAAGACAGAAAAAAAAGTGTCTTCCTACTGTCATACATCATGTTAGGGCATGATGGACAGCCAATAATTGGAGACTTACCCACACACTAAGCAGTTCTCAGGGGGTAGCAGCAGGGTGTCCTCTAACTCAATTCAGTTCTGATTCCATCTACCTGAAGATAATGTCCACTCATCCCACAGAGTGAGGGCTCAGTCCCACGACACTTCCCCACTCCACATGCCAATCATGAGCCCTGGGATGGTGGCATGTGGTTCCCCAGTGAACTCTAAATCGGGGAGTCTCCCAGCTCCTGCCTCCTGCTTAGTTAATTTACTAAGACAGCTCACAGCACTCAGGGAAACACTTCACTTAGATTTGCTCTTCTATTATACAGGATAAATGAAGGATTCAGATGAACAGCTGGATTCGAAAAATGAATGAATAAGGCAAGACTGGTGAAAATGGAGAGCTTCTCTAATATATATAGATACATGTATATATATACAATAATATTATATTTTATATTATAATTATAATATAAATAATAAATTATAATATATATTAGAGCTCTCCATTTTCACCAGTTTTGAAAAACTTCATAAAGTGTATTTTAATCATATTAATCACCTCTCCTTCCTTTACTTCTCCTGGATCCACCCTCATCTCCCTACCCCTCCCACTTCATGTCCTCTAACTTTTATAACCCATCAGGTCTAGTTTGTGCTCATGTGGGGCAGGTGGGGGCATCCACTTGAGCACCTTAAAGAAGACTGTCTGTCCCTCCCCTAGAAGCTCCTCAGTTACAGGTCGTGTAGAACGTTGGCTTGATCATGTGCTTGTCTCGTGGAGGTGACCACAGGTTCTGTGAGCTCATGAGCGTCATAGTCCTGACACGTCCAGAAGATACTTTCTCTGCAGTGCTCCCTAATCTCTGGTTCTTTGCCCCCTGTCCCAGCGGTTCCTGAGCCTTTGGTGAAGGTGATACAGATGTCCGATTGTGACTGAGCACTGGGCGGGGGCGTGGAGGGGCGGGGCGGAGGGTCCTGCTACTTCTACTCCAGTCAGCCCCACCCCCACACTCCCTTGTGGTCAGCAACCTGGAAGCTTCCTGAACCCGGTTCTTTTCGGTCCCTTGGAGGCTTTACCCATCAGAGATCAAGTCAACCTTCAGCTCCTCTATCTTCCTCAGAGGTTGAGGTCAGTCCTCAGTCACCAAAGTTGCTAGTGATCAGCTTACTCTTGAGTCTGTCTAGGGAGCCGCCACCTTTCCTGGCGTTAGTGTACAAAGACGTGATACCACTTTGCGGATGCCAAGGATTCTCAGAATTGTGTGCCAGGGAATGAGACAAAACACTTGTATTTCTTATTACATTACAGTGTCACAGCAGAGAGGCACAGGGATGTGTGTGCTCAGAGGGAGGGACTTGCTGTACCGGGTGAGACTGTTTGGCTGCTGCAGAGCAGGGTTTCCTCAAAAGTGTTCTGGAAGGATGCTCTTGTACATGTGTGTATGCATAACAGACGGGGAACAATGGTGACATTGGGACATCGTAGATAGGTCTTGGGATTTTTTTTCCCTCTATTCCATTAAGTATCTATTGTGCCCTATTCTGTTCAGGCCTTGTGTTATGAAGCTTGCTTTATTTTTAATTAATTGATTAATTATTTATTTTGCAGCCAGAGTTTCCCTTCCCTCCTGTTCCTCTAGTCTCTCTTCCTCCCCCCACCCTCATTCACCCCTCTTCCCTTCCTCTTTGGAAAATAGGAGCCCTCCCATGGCTATCAGCCAGCCTGGCATATCAAGTTGCAGTAAGAGAAGGCACACCTTCTCCTATTAGAGCCAGCCAAGGCAGCCCAGTTAGGGGAAAGGGGTCCAAAAGCAGGCAACAGAGTCAGAGACAGCCCCTGCTCCTGCTCTTGAGAGTCCCACATGAGGACTGAGCTGCACAACTGTTACATACAGGCTGGCTGTGTAGCCAAAGACGACTTTGAACTTCAGATCTTTTTTTCTTCTCTATCTTCCAAGTGCTGAGGTCAGAGACAAGCATCACTATCCACGGTTTATGAGGTGCTGGGAATCTATCCCAGGGCCTAGGCATTCAATTAACTGTTACATCCTCAGCCCAAGGCCCACCTGTTTACCACTCTTTTACGCATCTATTTACTCTGCAAATGTACATCCAGAACTTGCTCTGTGTATTCCCTGAACCATGTTTTGGGAACTGAAATGGACCAGACAGATGCCTGCCCTTGGGGCCTTGAGTGGCAGAACTGAAAGGGTGACAAAGAATGAGGCTGCGCAATGTAGAAGCACAAAGAGTGCCTGTGAGACCAGAGAGGCAGTGGATAGATCTCCAGGATGGGGAGGTGGGTTTCTGACTCTTGTTCTCTGCTGTCAGCCTTTATCCTGTGGAGACTGAAGAAGCCCTCATACCTTGAAGTCATCCAAGGCCTCGAAACTCTTGCTACACTTCCTCTTCCTGTTCCCTCATGTCACTTCCCTTCACTGCTGACCTCAGCATTCAGTCCCCAGGGAAACAGCAAGGAGGGACAAAGCTCACACTTGTGCTACCTGCCATGATGGGAACTGCAGGAGGAAGCTGGGACCCTGATGAGAGCTGGGCCCAGGCCTGGAGTCACCATTTTCTGCTGAGTGGCCTTGAGTAATGCCCTCCCCTTCTCTAGACCCAAGTCTCCTCCTCTCAGTCAAACAAGAGGATTTGTGTAAATGGTGACTTCTTTTCTGCTTGTCTTTAAGTTAACATAATAGAGGTCAAGGCGTTTAATAAACACGCTGTTATTATTTCTGCCAGACACAGCCCTGGGGGAATTTCAGCAACAACAGAGCAGTTATTCCTCAAGTCCTCAGGCACACCACCTGGCAGGACCCTATAGTTTCACCCAGCCTCTCCTTCCTTCTGAATTCTTGGCTGGGGTGACCGAGGAGATGGGCTCCTGTAGGCAACAGAGGACTGGGGAGAGGTGAGGAGAATCGAACTTCTGACCTGGGTGTAGCCTTGAGTCCTATCACCTGCTTACCCTTGAATGTGATGGAAGCCTGGTCATACTCTGGCCCTAAACCTGAGGACATTTACGGGAGACAAGCCCCAGGGCCACTTTTCCTGGCCTGGGCTCATATGTGAAACAGAGATATCAATGACTGCAAGTTCTGTGGCTTCCTCTAGCCCCATTCATGTGTGCCAGGCTGCCAGGTGAGAACCAGTATTGTGTCACAGGCATCTATCCATGTGTAGGCTGACTTAGATGGGGCCTCATCCTGGCCCCCAACCCCATAGTCTCACTTCCAAGAATTCTGAGACTTGGGGTCTGATATTTCTCCTTCCCTCCAATGACCCTCCAAACTTCCAGGAGTTTATTCACAGTTTAAAACTGTGGTGTGGAGCTCAGGTATGAGAGAGACCAGAGCAACAGGGACAGCCTCCTAGGTAGAAGGCTGCAGGCTGGGTAGGAAGTTGGCACAGGACTTGGGAAAAGCTTGCAGCAGAGGGACCTGAGACAATGTAGTTCATCAGTAGCAGAGGGACAATGGGACAATGCAGTTCATCAGTATTTGCAAGCCCAGAGAGACACTGAGACCAGGACAAGGTCCTACCTTTGAATGCCTAGCAAGGCAGACCCAGAGACAATGGATGTAGGCTCAGGCCCCATATGCATACAGCCTGGTGGGAGAGTCAAGCACTGTGTCCCCAGCCTGCTCAGGAGGGCAGGCAGGTTGAGTTCTGGGAAAGAAAGCCTTCAAATATCAGGTCCTTTGGAAGGATCACAGGGGTGAGCACTCCTAGTTCCTCCATCAACAAAAAAACGATCCGCTCACACAGCTCCAAGCTTGTAATAAGAGTCCTTTCTGCATGGCTCCTCTCCAGATCTGCTCTACTCCTGTTGTGGCTGGCAGCGGAGCAGACATCTGCGGATTCTGGCCCTGTACACTCCTCCTTACACTCTAAGAGCCCAGATCTGCCCAGATCTGCCTGTTAGCCTAGGAAGTCCCAGCTGCCCACAATCTCTCATTCCCAGGACACACCTTGACAGGCCACTCCCACTGACTCTGCTAGTACACCCCAGTCAGCCCCCTCTGTGGACCTGAACTATCCCAACTGCTAAACTGACCAGGGCTCTCCAGCAAAGAGGCCCTTTCCCTCCTGAAAGCCTGTCTCCAGGGGACATGTTCAGTGACTCAGTTCCAGAGGGCATTGCTACAAAACATGAGCCCCCCACCCCCCGCTATAATACATGCTTTGTGCTTCTTCTGTCCTCTGTGGATTTGCCTTCTCTTTAAAGGTAGGATTCAGGACTCTTCACAGTTGGTTACCCCACTGACTGACCTACCCCTCACTCAAGTTTCTGAAGGGGGTACTGGATAGCAGAGAAACTTGTTGCTCACTGCTTGAGTAGAGACCAGTGAGAAGCCCAATAAGATGGGTTACATGCTGGTGAGAAACAAGGAAACCAAGGCATCAAATGTACAAAATTGGAGGAATGTCAAGAGGTTGAGAATGGCCCCCCTGGCGCTCAGGTAGGTTGTTCTCCCATGCATATCCGCCCTTTCGACATTGAGAGACAACATTGCCATCTACAAAGCTCATGCTTAAAATCCTCACAATTGCCGGGCGGTGGTGGCGCACGCCTTTAATCCCAGCACTTGGGAGGCAGAGGCAGGCGGATCTTTGTGAGTTCGAGGCCAGCCTGGTCTACAAAGCGAGTCCAGGACAGCCAGAGATATTCAGAGAAACCCTGTCTCGAAAAGCCAAAAAAAAAAAAAAAATCCTCACAATTGAGTCACAAAGTTACACTGCAAAATCCCCTCAGGAGTGTCTGTGGTGGGGTACATAGGGACATTGGGAAGTTGGAAGGGAGACAGGGAGGTGTTGTAGAAATGATATAAATATTGTACTCGGGTATAAAATTCTCAAAAAAATTAAATGATAATAATAATGATAATGATTTAAAAAAAAAAAACAATCTCCCTCAATTCAGGCATGATGCTGCACACCTTTAATCCCAGCACTTGGGAGGCAGAGGCAGGCGGGTCTTTGAGTTTGAGGCCAACCTGGTCTACAAAGTGAGTTTCAGGGCTACACAAAGAAACTCTGTCTTGAAACCTTTCCAAACCTCCCCACCCCCTGCTTCAAAAAACCCCAAACCTTCTCTCATAATGTTTATTGGGAGAGGACTACAAGGGTTTCCCTTATCTGAAGTTTCATTTCCAGGCCTCAATTGCTATACAGCTACAGTCAGGAAATAGTAAATGAAAAATTCCAAAAATAACTCGTAATTGCTAAATAAAATTATATCCCAGTAATCTATTTCTTTATTAGTAATTGTTGTTAATCTCCTACAATGTCTAATTTAATAATATCACAGTAGTGTATGTGTAAGGGGGAAAAAAAAACCCAGCCTTCATAGGGTACAATACTATGCTCTCAGGTATCCACTGGGGATCTCAGAATGTACCGCACATGGCTAAGCGGAATGACGGACTATGGGCTGAGCTGGTAGCTAGTGCAGAGTTAGGGAACGTAGTCTAAAAGGGGCCTAGCAGAGGCCAGTAGCAAAGTCAGGACAGGAGCCTTGCCCTCACTGTTCAGAGTTCTAGAAAAGGAAAACCTATAACTCCAAAAAGAAAATAGTCCTGGTCGGAGGACATTGGTCTTTATCTGAAAGCCATAAAAAAGTATCCTGAAGTATCTTTATAAAATTCCAACCAGTTCAATACTAGGATCTTGCCTTATAGGGAACAGATCCCAGGCCACCTGCAAGGAGTAGGAATTGTAGTAGAAGTTAGTTCTTTTATAGGGTTTGGACTGGCAAAAACTGTCCCTGAATGTTACAGAGATGAAAACACGGACCACCCTGTTGAAGGGATGTGACTTGGGAAAGCCCACACAAATGTCAGTAACCACAGCAATGGGAATGCTGGGAAACCCTCTGCCGAGAATTGCATTATGGGACGATTTATAAGAGAGATCCACACTGCCTCATGCTCTTTCTCTCTCTGCCCTCACTGCTGAAGAAAAGCACAGCAAGGTACAAAAGATGTGCGGGCAAGCAGAACCCAGAAGGCACTAGGAGAACTTTAAAAGGCCGCCCTCAGTTGGCAGTTGGAACAGACTAACTTTATAAACTGGCCACAACTTGGTGGTGGAAATAAACTGGCCTTACAAACTGGCAAAATGAGGCCCAACTGACCTTAAGCTTCAAAAAATACTACCTGATGGGACTGCCATAAACCAAGCCCTTCTACACGGACCTATGCTAAGAGTATTAATATCCTTTTAAGAAAGTTAAAACAGTGTTAGGTGTTTTTACATAGGTATTAGAGTGTTTTTAGGTATTAAGGGATTCGTAGATAGATTATAGATTTTAGGTTTTAGGTTATAGGATTTTTGTATTTTATAGATGCTTGTTAAGTATTAATAAATATAAGTGCTGGTAAATAAAAATATTCTGTTATAAGGAATCTAAATCTGGGTATTTCTGTGCAGACCTGGGTATGTTCACATGGTGCGTGAATGACCTTTGGAAGTGGAGTCAAACTGAACCTGGGTGTTAGATAATTCTCCATTAGCTCTCTTGTGATTTTTGCATATCTTCCAAAGCAAGCATAGAGCTGTCTTTTCAAGGTCGTTGTCTAATAGACAACCTTGGCAGATTCAGTTCATGTCTCTCTCCTAAGTGAAGCACGGGCCTGCTTCCTGCTTAATGGTGTGCTCTGGTGTCTCCTGTATGTGGTGACTCAGGTGTCATCTAACCCTCCTGACATCATTGTGTGGGAATCAGCCCTGGCCACTGGGTGCTGACACTGCAGCTACTGAGACTTCCGTGAGTGTTAATCTGTCCTTCGTCTCTGGGCCAGGAATCTCTTGTCCTCTGCCAGTGTTCTCAAAACCAAGGAGGCAATCGGTCTCTTACACAGAGGATAAAAATCTCAAACCATCCTCTATTCACCAATCTTTGACAACATGTTTATAGATAAGTGTGTTTCAGTGGCCCCCGCCTTAACCACATTTGTATTTGTATATACCAATTAGAGGTAATGGTGCCTGGAGATCTCATTCAAAGGATGTTTCAGAGTTGTACACATTGGGAAACCTGTTCTTGGGTAGTATGAATCTGCATGAGAAACTGAATCAGCTCTCCTTACTGAATGGCAGGAAAGAGAGAGGGACTGGAAAATAAAGAATGACAGATACCCTCCTCCACCTGACTCATCCACTGACCATCTGGGTTTGTGGGGCCTCAGGATGCTCTGTGGATTCTAAAACTAGATTGGAATTGAGATGACGCTGGTAAGCACAGGAAGAAGCCCGTAGAAATCCATCAGATGTAGAGCAAGTAGGGCTCCTCAGGTGCTTCTGTTTTCTGAAATGAAACCGTCTGTCCCACTCCTGCTTAAACTCACTGGCTTCTAGAGTATCCAGTGCCCAGCCTATCTGAGCGCAGTGAGTCAGACCCTGGGACATAAACCCCATTTCTGGACTTTATAAAACAATTCTAGGTGCTCCTCTCTATGAAAGGAGTTTAAAAGCTAATCTTCCGGCATACCCATTGGCCCTTTACCCTCAAGAAAACTAGATGAGCATCTCATCGTGGAACCAGAACAAGAGTCAGCGCCATGCCCAAGGGAGGCTACACCAGCCTCTGAGTGCACAGCCTACTCCATTTTTTTCTGACTTTGTAAACAATGCAAGCAAGTATCCCAATTCGAAAGCAAAGGGCTGAGGAACAGGGAGGCATTACAATTGGTGCAAGTTCGTGTAGAGACAGAGTCTAGTGAGGCTTGGAGTGGGAGCTGGGAGGGGACAAAACAGCTGGTGAAAAGAGTTGCCTGGCTTCCAGAAGGTACTGACGGTGCCACAGAGGACTGCAAAGGCACCTGAAGAGGAGGCCTGATGAGGGAAGCTGGGATGAGGGTGGGTGTATCCGACATCAGCTCACTGGAACCCTACTGTGGTTTAGATGAGTGGTCCTCAACAGTTCATGTGGTACGGGCTTGGTGCCCAGGGTGGCAAATGGTGGAGTCTTTGAGAAGTGGGGGCCTATGCACAGTCTTTAGGTCACTGCAGTATGCCGGTGACAGAGATTGTGGAGTGTCAGTTTTGTCTCTTTGGGCTTCCCGTCTCATGAAGTAAGCAGTTTCCTTCTTTGCACACCCCTGGGATGGGCTTCTCCAAAGAATCACACTTTCATCCCTCTGTATCAGCTCCACAGGTCAGAGGTCAAACTGCCACCCACCGAGATCTACACCACCTCTGAAACTCAGGCATTAGCCCACCATGACAGGCCGGCCCCAGGCTGTGCTGCAGAAGCCACAGAAACCTATGAGGGCCTCTGTGCCTCCTCCAGCTTCTCTCTAATCCTCATCAACATTCAGACATCTCTTCACACCATTCCTCATAGGCCATGGAAAGGCTGAGATTTCATCTAGCCTGGCTGAGCAGCATTAAAATCTATTAAAAATGAGAGATAAGCTTCTTCTCCTCCAATTGAAAAATCCACAGGAACAAAAAAGAAAGCCACACAGGGCTCTGGGATCCCTGGCTCATTTTTTTTTTCTAGACAGCTGCAGTAGGAGCCACCTAAGCAGAAACGTCTCCCTGTGGCAGGCTGTCAATGGCCACTCCTGTCCTGTCTCAGCCCAGCAGAGTCTCAGCTGCTGTCAGGTCATACCTGCTGTCCTGTGGCCTCCAGACGGCCTGGCCAAATGGCCATAGCTGTGGGCAGTAGAGAGTAGCCAAAGGAAGCCCAGAAGCCTGTCCCTTGAGCTATGGTCTTTAGAGGCCTGATAACAGCTCCCGTTCACTCTGGGCCTGGAATTTGAAACCGGCTTTTCTAGATCACCTTAACTGTCCACAGAGAGCTATGCAGAATGAGATTTCTCTCTCATTTCTCCTCGGATAATTTTGAATGTTTTGATAATTGTGAACTACTTTTCCTGATGTTGTCAAGGAAAAGTGAGGTGTGTGTGTGTCTGTGTGTGTGTGTCTGTTGTGTGTCTGGGTATGTATGTGTGTATGTGTATGCATATATATATATATATATGTGTGTGTGTGTGTGTGTGTGTGTGTGTGTCTGTGTGTCTGTGTATGTGTGTGTGTATGTGTGTATGTATATCTGTCTATCTGTGTGTGTGTCTGTGTATGTGTGTATCTGTATGTCTGTGTGTCTGTGTATGTGTGTGTATGTATATCTATCTATCTATCTGTGTGTGTGTGTCTGTTTTTGTGTGTATCTGTATGCTATGTGTGTTTGTGTATGTGTATGGTGTGTGTACAGTGTGTGTGTCAGTGTGTGTGTCAGTGCGTGTGTTTGTGTATGCATGCCTCTCTGTGTGTGCATGTCATGTATGTGTGTGTGGTGTGTGTTTAACTGTGTGTGTGGTATGTGTATATATCTGTATGTGAGTGTGTGTGTCTATGTCTGCGTGGTGTGTTTATGTGTATGCATGTCTGTGTTTACATATCTGTATGTATCTGTATGTATGTCTGTATATCTATCTGTGTGTATGCCATTGTGTGTCTGTGTGTATGTATGTCTGTGTGTTTGTGTATGCATGTCTGTGTATGGTGTTGTGTATTTGTGTGTGGTGCATGTGTATCTATGTGTATGGGTATGTATGCATGTCTGTGTGTTTGTGTGTGTGGTGTTTGTAGTGTTGTGTGTCTGTGTGTGTGTGGTGTGTGTGGTGTCTGTGTGTGTGTTATAAACTTGGGTCTGCATCCACTCAAAGCCTAACACACTAGCAGACATTGAATAAACATTTGTCAGATGACTGAAGTAAACAGTATTGAACTATACCATCTCCAGCCATTCCTGATTAAGCAGACAGCACTTGGCAGCATGTTAGAAAGTTTTGACCCCAGCCTTTACTGAGTGTTCCACCACAGAAGGACTGATTGGATTCTATTTAGAATATAATTGTTCCCAGCAATAAATGGAAGGATATTGATTCAAATGCGTAATTGTTTCAAGTAATTGAAATACTTGGCAACTAACTCCCTTAGGAACTTAACCTGCAATGATGATTAGTAAATCAGTAGAGATTGAAGTCTCAGCAAAGACAAGAAGCCTCTGGACTAAGTATTGAACAGACACAAGTCTATAGGATACATCTTGTTTGGTGCAGGTGGCTCACAGGCCAGGTAGCTGCAAAGAGATTGTTGAGATTTCAAGCCCTGCTTATTTGCTGTGGTGTGGTTCAGAAAATGCTGAGAAATGGCTGAGGCATTCAGAATCTCCTCTCATGTAAGGTGGAGAAGGGCCTGGAAAAATGAAGTGGTTGAGGGAGCTTGTGAGAGGTTTTGGGTTCAGCCTCCAACTCTATAGAGAATTTCCTAATCACAAGCCAAGAGCTCTGGCTCTGGAAGCAATTTCCCTTCAGCCATTTGGAGCCCGGAACATTTTGTTCATTGAGTCATTTGGCAAATATTTGAGTGCTTTCTTTCAAGGACTTTGGAAAGAGAGAATTTGAAAATATTTTAACAACCAAGGCAATGAGAGGTCAGAATGAGAAACTAACCAATCAAAGCCAACACATTCTGATGTGTATAGGTGTCACCTCAGCCCCAGTGCCGACATCACAGCCTTGGAACACAGTCTCCCACGTTCTAGTGGCCTGGGAGAGGGTTGTCAGCAGCCTCACAAAACGGGGTGATTCAGAACTGGATCCTGCAGGAGCAGAGCTGGAGAAGGGAGGGGGAAAGGTACTTGAGGATTTACAGGGGCGGTGTGTGGGTGACACATGCACAGAGTCCCATAGCAAGAGAATCTCTTAGACCCTGGAGGCTTCTAGTGGCTGAGTGAGGCTGGTCAGGGTGATGATGATGGTTACACGTGAATGACATGGCTTGACTTGGTGCTTACTGGAGCTTTACTATTTCTAATTGGTTGAGGGAAGCTGAAAGATTTTAAATCAGGGGGAGATGGAGTCAGTTTTTCTTTAGGAAGATCATTGCCTATATTCTAATCAACAGGAGAAGATAAAAACTCAGAGTGGCCACAATTCCTTAGGTGACAAAAGATCGGGGACCAATGTGTATAGCAGTCCATCTCTGGAGGCCATGATATTCTGTCTCTGTTGCTGTCTTCCGATGATACCTTGACACCTTGTTAAGATTGGAAGAGGAAACTAAAGAGAACAGGAAATGGGGGCCCTCCCTGCTCACGATCAGCAGTCCTCAAATTCTCTAGTCACTGGACCCTTGTTTTATACTGTTAAAAATTGCCAGGCAGTGGTGGTGCACGCCTTTAATCCCAGCATCCAGGTGGCGGAGGCAGGTAAATCTCCAGGTTTGAGGCCATCTTGGTCTATAGAGGTAATTCCAAGACAGCCAGGACTGGGCAGAGAAACCATATTTTAAAATAAATACATAAACAAACCCCAGGCAGACATGGTGCCTCATTCCTATAATTCTGGTACTTGGGAGGCTGAGATAGGAAGACTAGAGCAAGTCTGAGGGTATCCTGGCCTACACTGAGTTCTAGGCCAGTCCGGGCTATGGAGTCAGATAATAACTCAAATAAACAAACAAAAACTCACAGCAACAAAACTGTCCTTCAAATAAATGGAGACTCTGAAATTATTTGGTGGCAGGAGAGAGAAACAAGGTCTCATGTAGCTCAGGCTCACCTCAAACGGTGTAGCTGAATGACCTTGAACTCCTGATCCTCCTGCCTCCACCTCCCATGGGTTGGAATTGCAGATGTGCACCACCATGACCAGCTCCCCTAAAATCTCTTAATAGGTCACACGTTAGCACTGGGCATATTTCAAGTTGCTTAATAACATATTTAAAACAGTAATAATATGTTCATCTGAATGCTAATGTGAGTAAAGTGTGTTCATGAAAATGTATTTATTCAAACAAAAATAGGCAGTGTGAAGAATAGCTTAGTGAATGGATTCTGACTGCTACTTTCCCCTTCAGTCCGGTGCAATACCGCATGCCACTTGGATTCTAGAACATTTCACTTTATTATTGAAGGGATGAGAGTGAAAAAATAGGCAGAGAATATCTTAGTTTTTGTGGGTTGTTTTGTTTTGTTTGGACACAGGGTCTCATGTGATCTAGGTTGGTCTTGGATCCATTATGTAGCCAACGATGACATTGAACTTCTGAGTGCTGGAATGACAAATGTGTGCCAACACATATGGGTTTTTCTTTGTTAGTTTTGTTTTGTCTTAGTTTGTTGCTGTTGTTGTTATTATTTTTGTTTTGTTTCATTTCTTTGGTTTTTCAAGACAGGGTTTCTCTGTGTAGCCCAGTGTAATAAGCCCTGGCTGTCCTGGACTTGCTTTGTAGGCCAGGCTGGTCTCAAACTCACAGAGATCTGTCTGTCCTGAGTGCCAGAATTAAAGGCGAGCGCCACTATGTCCAGCCTTGTCTTAGAATTCTTTTTTTTTTTTTTTTAATGAAGTGGGTTCATTTATTCATCAATTACCCAACACACACACACACACACACACACACACACACACACATTTGGTTTTTTCAAGACAGTATTTCTTTGTGTAATAGCCCTGGCTGTCCTGGACCTCACTCTGTAGACCAGGCTGGCTTTGAACTCACAGAGATCTCCCTGCCTCTGCCTCCTGAGTGCTAGGATTAAAGGTGTGTGTTAGAATTCTTATACAGGTAGTTTTTACCTCAGGGCTTCTGAAGAATTTTTCAGGACTCCGTAGGACCTTGGTTCTAACCTAGGTCTTGAACTGATGAACCTGCCCAGTGTCCTCACACTGTGTAGTGAACACAACAGCTCTTCCTTGGATGTCTCCTGTAGTGGACCCTGTGTTCTTACTCAGAGTGTGGTTCAATCTGTTTGTGGTTATAGCTTGGGCATCTTAGACAACAGAAATGAACTTCATATGGTCTGGAAGCAGCACCTCCCATAACATAAGTGCTGTCACATGCAGTACTTGGTGACAGCATTTTTTCTAGTCGTCTTTTCACTATGTCCCCATATACAAAGAGAGACGGAAAGTTAAACCTCGACCTACAAGTTCTTCCATGTCTTTTTGGACAAGCACCCTCCCCTATCACACCCCCGTTGTGAGGGTCCTAGCTTCATGGCTTCATCTAAACTTAGTCATTTCTCCCAGACCCCAGCTCTAAGTACAGAGCTTGTAGGGCTAGGGAGGGACACAGCGTCCATACCAGGCCGTAATTTCTGATGGGACAGAACCAGAGCCAAAGGTTGGACATTATTTGGACTACATCCAAGATTCACCACAGTCCATTGATGGGAGTCCTGGAGATGGAACCCAGGTTGTCAGGGTTGGTGGCAGCCACCTTTGCCAGCCAAGCCATCACTCCATCCCTCATCTTCTTTTTCTTCTCCTCTTAAATTTTTAAAAATTTATTTTATATCTATGTGTGTTTTGCTTACATTTATGTCTGTGTACCACATGCATGCCTGGTGCCCATGGAAGCCAGAAGAGAGTATTGGATTCTCTGGAACTGTAGTTACAGATGGTTGTGAGCCACCACATGGATGCTGAGCTACCTCTCCAGGCACCTCATCTTATTTTCTTGTCCCTTATCAACTGCCATCCAGACTATGGCAAGCTATTCAGATAATCCCATCAAGTACATCTTTCTTTCTTTCTTTCTCTCTCTCTCTCTCCCTTCCTCCCTCCCTCCTTCCCTCCCTCCATCCCTCCTCCTTCCTTCCTTCTTTCTTTCTTTCTTTCTTTCTTTCTTTCTTTCTTTCTTTCTTTCTTTCTTCCTTCCTTTCATTTGTTTGTTTGCTTGAGACAGAGTATTATTATGTATCTCTGGCTATCCTGAAACTCACTGTGTAGACTAGACTGGTTTTCAACTCACAGATATCTGCCTGCCACTGCCTCTTGAGTGCTGGGATTAAAGGTATTCACCACAATTTTTTACTTTCATTTCATTTGTATGTGTATGGGAGTTCTGGCTGCATGTCTGCCCTAGTGCTAGGGAGCACATAGGTGCCCTCAGATCCCCTGGAACTGGAGTTACATGTAGTTATGACCCTCTTATCGGTGCTGGGAATTGAATCTAGATCTTCTGGAAGAACATCCAGGCTCTTGACTACTGAGCCATCTCTCCCTCCTAACTGGAGATGCCTCTTTCTAGTGGGTCTTCCAGACCCCGAAACTTCACAGTGAGGAGCAGGGAGGCAGCTCAATTTCAGCCTACACTAGGGATGTCTCCTTGATGGGTCTGCCCAGCAGACAAAGCTCTTCAATAATGCAGGAGCTATTAGCTCCAGGCAGAAGAAAACTGTCTCCCTCCCAGTCATTAAAGCTGCCGAGGGAGGTTGGGAAACAAGGAGGGGGAGGGACTACTAGTCAGCGATCAGATTTCATGGGTTCTTTATAATGGCTGTCCTCCGTATGAGATCAGAATGGGCTGTTTTGTGTCCAAGGATGAAAGCAGCAAGGATTTGAGAGAAAATCTGGCTTCCCAGAGAAATCAAAACGTTTCTATTTCATTACAAATGGATGCATGGCACAGCTAATGACTCCTATGAGAGGCAGCGCTGCCGGACCAGCTGTCCATATCAGCAGCTCCCTTCAGATTCCATGTGAAAAGTGTAGGATGCAGGATTAGAGAAGCCACACTATTTCCTTATGTCCAGGGTATCTCCCGGACTGTCCTGAATCTTGGGGAGATTGTCTCCATACAACCCTTGCAAAAGTGAGCACAGTCCTCCCAGACGTAAAAACTAAGACCACTGAAGAGGAGGGGGTGGCTACAACAGTCAGCTGTGGTAATATTAATAGCTCCTTAGTCTATGCACATTCATAATCTAGCCCTTTGCATACAGTACTGATAATCCTTGCAGCAACTGTCAGTATATTATTAGATCTTCCTGAGTGCGGTGGTTCATGTGTATAATCTAGCACTCATGGGGCTGAGGCAGGAGGACTGAGAGTTTCCAGGTCAGCCACAGAACATAGTAAGACTTAGTCTCAAATAACAACAACAAGAATAAGAGCTTACTGCGTTGAGGAGACGACAGATTTTAATACGTGTTGGACGTCAGAGTGAAACCCTGGGGCTGTGTTCAAACTGCTCCCTCGAGTCCCTCCAGAAGTAAAGCACATAGCAAGAGGGAGAGTCCCTAGAGTCATTCTGTGAAAAATGTTCCCATCACATGAGAAGTGAGAGTATTCACACACATGAGAACTGTCTCATCTGACGTGAGAGGCTTCCATTCAACCCTGCCTTGCTCCCTGTCTTCTCCAGGGAGTTTTCACCTGTGGCCTGGGCATGGTATAGATGGAGCTGTTGAGGGCTTCTGACTTCTGGCTGTAAGCTCTGAATGGATCCCTACCTGCTCTGGCTTTGCCTCCATTACCTGAGAACCCAGAAGATGCTCAGTCGGTGTAGGTCCTTGGTGGCCAGAATAAAGGGCTCACCTCAGCTCCTGGGTCCAGCTCTTCCTTCCTCTCTGAACTCTGAGAAGTATGAGCTGAACCTACTCCTTCTAGAACAGTGATTCTCAGCCTTCCTAATGCTCCGACCCCTTTAATGCAGTTCCTCATGTTGTGGTAACCCCCCAACCATAAAATTATTTCATTGCTACTTCAGAACTGTAATTTTACTACTGTTATGAATTGTAATGTAAATATCTGATAAACAGGATATCTGCTATGTGAACCCTGTGGGGTCATGACCCACAGGTTGAGAACCACTGTTCTAGACCTTCTCCACTTCTGCCTAATGTCTGTGTTAGATACTTCTCTGGCTTTGTCTCCATTACCTGAGAACCCAGAAGATGATCAGTTGGTTTTAGACACTTTGGGGGTTGGAGGGAAATGACAGAAGTGGGACTGAGGTCTGGCCATGTGGAGGGTGTCTCAGCTGCCACAGAACAAACAAAGCCTCCACCCAGTGGCTAACCTTCTCTGGTCTTGTGAGATGAGGCCCCACTGCACCAACTTGACCTAGGAACAACGTGGAACAGACTCTGAGTCTGTCTGTCCTCGCCTCCTATGTGCCCTTTCCCTGTACCCGCCTTAAAATCCAGCCCAACACAGACCCCGCCAGGACTATTGATGAAATATGGCTTCAGAGTCCTAAAGAGGCTTCAGGTTGAAGATCCAACAGCTTTGTCCATTCTTCTGTTCCTAGACTCAAGGTATCCTCTTGTAGGCCAGTGAATGAGTCAGGGACAGATACTCTCAGCATCCCAAGAGAATGAGTCTCAAGGGGATAGTGTTTGCCTTGAATGCACAAAGCCATGGATTCAAAACCCAGTGTCAATCAATAAATAAAATATGAATGAAAGGAAGGAAGGAAGAAAGAGCAAAGCTCAAATTAACTTTTTCACACTGGACATCAATTTCAAAAGAGATTTTATAGGGCATGAGCATCCATGCCAATCTCTCTGCCCAGTCATGAATATATATATTTGTCCTTCACAGACCAAGGCCAAAGATGCCACCTGGAAGTTTAGCCTCCTGGACCTTGTGTCAGACTCTGTCCTTCAAGGCATCTGGTTGATGTCTGTGGCCAGGACTGGCACAGGAAGATGCTTTGAATACAGTGAATGTTAGACACTTTGGGGGTTGGAGGGAGATGACGGAAGTGGGACTGAGGTCTGGCCATGTGGAGGGTGTCTCAGCAAGCCGGGAGATTTTGCAAAGTAAAATTGGCAAGGAGAAAGAAGTTTAGTTACACTGAACTGTCTCAGACACTGGTACACGTGTGTATGGAAATTGTGGGCCTTTATGGTTGAACAGAGCCGTCTTCCCCTGTAATTCCACCTCCAGGCCTCGATTCCTCCACTCTCTGTGCCATCAGCCACCTCCCCAGGCCTGGAAGAACTGTCAATACCCACTACACACCGTGTCTCCTTGAGACTTGCTATACCAGGATCATAGTGAAGGCAGCTTGGAGAGGTGTGGGTCACGGAGCCAGCTTCAGACAGCACAACCCTGGCCTATCATATTGCGTGCTTGCATGGGCCTTTGATTCACTGCCTGTATGCAGACACAGAGTCTAATCTTTTCCTGCGGAACTGAAAATAGCTGCTGACTCAGCATCCTCTCAGGGCCCACCTGGCCTTGCACGGCTGAAGTATCCCATGACAGTGACGGCGTTTTTTTCACACGGCCCATCAGTAGATAGCATCTCTTCTGCTCTTCTCAATCCTCACCAGTCACCGAGTGCAAAAGCCTCAGTCTTCTTTACCTCCTGCAGGCTCCCTCTGGCTGGGGGTTCCCTCTCTAACTCCTCCACAGTCCTGCCTCTTGCTGATGAATGTTTACTTCTGTTGGGCTCAGAAGTCCCTGGAGTCACCAGGTGATGATGTAAGCTGTTGCTAGGTTCCTGAGGGTAGGCTAGTGGGATCACCTATAAAGTAACAGTTAATTGTGCTGTTTAGTATTTTAACTACTGCCTAATGCAGGAGGGCCTATCCCACTCTGCATGGTGTCAACCGTAGGCAGGTGGTCCAAGGTCATATAAGAAGCAAGCTGGGGCTGGAGAGATGGCTCAGCGGTTAAGAGCACTGGCTGCTCTTCCAGAGGTCATGAGTTCAATTCCCAGCAACCACATGGTGGCTCACAACCATCTATAATGAAATCTGGTGCCCTCTTCTGGCCTGCAGATATACCTGCAGACAGAACACTGTATACATAATAAATAAATCTTAAAAAAAAAAAAGAAGCAAGCTGAACAAGATATGAGGAGCAAGCCAGTAGGTAATGCTTCTTCATGGCCTCTGCTTCAGTTCCTGCCTCCTAGTTCTTGCTTGAGGCCTTGACTTGGCTGGCCTTGAAGATGGCTTGTAACTTGTAAGTTAAATAAACCCTTTCTCCTCAAAAAACAAAGCAAAAACAAAAACCAAATGGAAGACCCAGCCCGCTGTATGTGGCTCTGCCCCCTGTATGTGGCTCCGCCCCCTGTATGTGGCTCCGCTCCCTGTATGTGGCTCCGCTCCCTGTATGTGGCTCCGCCCGCTGTATGTGGCTCCGCCCCCTGGGTAGTTGATGCTGAGCTGTAAAAAAACGAGCTGAGTAAGCTATAGGAAGCAAGCCAATAAGCAACATTCCTCGAGCTCTCCTTCCTGCCTTGAGTTTCTGCCCTGATGTCTTTCATGATGGGTTGGAAGTTGTAAGATAAAATAAATCCTTTCTCCCCAGATTGCTTTTGGTCTTGAAGTTTCTGACAGCAATAGAAAGTAGACTAGGATACCTCGCCGCATGTTCTTCTGCTTGGAAGCTACTTGCAAACTGAAGCCAAGTCCTGGTTGGCCTAGTTACCAGGAACACCAAAAGGACTGCACATGTAGGAGCAAGCTTCCCGGGGGACATTTTGATGTCTCTTGTTTGCCGCAGGAGGCCTTGGTTGAGCAATTAGCTCTGAGAAAAGATTAAACAGATGTCCACGTAACTAATGTAAGTCATTCCTTATGGTGTGCATGTGGGCTTTGTGTGGCCTTCAGTGAGGTTTGGGAGGAATCCTTGTCAGGAAGACTAGAGGAGATGTTGGGAGGGTCCTGAGGAGCACAACGCTGGGCAGTCTTCATTATGGACAGGGGTTTGCCTGGGAGCTCTCTGGACTCCACTTAGTGGCCTCCTTCATGCTGAGTACAGGGTAGGCCTGGTTGCCCACTGGAGAAGAAGGTGTGTGATGGTGTCCACCTCTTCCTAGGGTGGTGCTTTCAAGCTTACACTGGGTGCAGAAGTCCCTGTCTTCACAGATTCTCAGCAAACCAACGAAATTGGGTTCTCTAGAACTGGATGCCCATTTGTCACTTTAGACTCAGTCACAAGGGAGCATGACTTGAGTACCATGGTAGGTCCCACATTGGAGTGGGGCACTTTTATGCACGTCATTAAATGAATCCCACAGGCCTTATTTTCTTTCAAGGAATCAGGTCCTTCTTAATCCAGTCTTCGATTCACTCACCCATCCCTGTAACCAGTTCCTCCTCCAAGGACATCACCTAGCCTGGCTCCTCCTTCTCTCCATCCCCTATACCCAATGCTGTGGGTATACCTAGAGCCTCATTCATGCTGGGCAGGTGCTGTTGAATGACACCCTCCACCCCCAGCCCTTCTTTCCTCACTCAACATTCCCAGGCATAGTTGCCTTAACTTTCCTTCAAGTGTCAAATGCCCTTTCTCCCAGGAAACCTGCCAGACCTGTCTTTCTCCACTATGTAGTCTTTTGCATTTGTCCCACACTCCGGCTGTGTTCATAGCTACTACAGACCTGACTCTTTACCTTAAGCTTCTCTCAGCACAAACACTGTCAATCTTTCAGTCCCGAGGTATTCCACACCCTGAACCCATGCCTAATGGATAAATAAAAGTGATGGTGCTTGGGCCCATGCCTCTCTGAGACCTAAAACAAGGAATTATGGGTAGAGTCTGTGCCACTTTCAGGCGAAGGCAGGTAAAATAATTGAGATGGGAGAGGAGTAAAGCTAAGCCCTCTAAGGAAGGGCTTTGGAGCAAGAAGAGGGTCCTCTTGCAGGAGGACATCGGTGATTCCATGCTCCACACTAACCAGAGAAACCCTGGGTTTGTACCCAGGCTGGGAACACCCTGCTTGCTTCCCTTGGCAATCAGCAAGGGATTGCTTCAGTTGAAACACTCCCTTCTCTCTCCCCACTGTGTCCTGCCAGAAGACCATTTCCAAGGTCAAGCCAGCCAGCTGATCCTTGGGATTTCTGAGGTCAGTGGGGGAGTTAGGCATTTTGGGTTTGGTTTTTTTTTTTTTTTTTTGGTTGTTTGTTTTGTTTTTTTTTTTTTTTTCTTTTTGGTCACTCTGTATTTTACTAGAGATACACTGGTCATTTTTGCGCAATCATACCGAGCACCCACAGCTTGCTGTCACAGAATGTTCTGGGGCATACCCTCCTTCCTAGCCTGAGAGAATATAGCTCAGAATAGAGTTTGTACCCAGAGGTGCACAGTGCACTGGGCATAGACCACATACAGGATGTGCCTTTCACAGACCTAGTTCAGGGAAGGCAGGGATGTCCCCATTGCCTGGACTGTAGCTAGAACTTCCTACATGAGTCTCATTTGTCTGTGCTGAGGACTCACAAAAGCATGGCCTCAGTCCTGCTTCTTAGTCTGTCTCGAACTCAGAGCCCACACATGTCACCTTGGTGGGGACCAGAGAACATGGAGAGCTTGGGGTTCTCTGAGAGCTCGTGGTACCCACAGAGTGGCCACCCATCTGACTGATGGAACTAGCTCCTAAGCTATGGGGTGCTGCTGCCTAGAGGTCAGAAATGTCCACTGTGCCTAGGGAGAGTCTTGGACATGTGGTAGTGTAGGGGATGGCCAGAGCAGGGCCTGAAAAGATGGAGAGATACAGAGAGGGAAAGAAGAGGATGCCTTAAGGCGTCTTCTAGGACACGTGTGATCTCTCTAGGGACTATACAATAAACAAGGGAACCACATCATAGAGTGCAGGGCATTGGGAAGAGGGTAGTTCTGTACCCCATGGCTGCATTTCCATAGTTCCAAGCATGTTGTACTGTATTCCCTTTTCCCAGGCCAAGCCCTGCCCCAGTCCCTAAGAACACTGGCCCCCTAGCCACATAGTCTTCCCCCTTGGGAATGAATGACACCATCAGTTGTGCTCTTGGTCTTGTCACCTGGTCTTTTGAAAGCCCAGAATGTCCCTCAGCATGGGTAATGACCCAGCCTAAATGGTTAGATTCATCACATCCCTCTCATGTCCGAGCACAGAGAAAAGAAAGCAGAATCTGGGGCCCAAATCACATGAGTTTGACGGCATAGTCCTGACACATTTGAGCAGTTCATTCCTTACCAGCCCACTTTTGCTTTGGGGGTGGGTGGGTGTGGGCTGAGTGTACCTTACAGCTGCTAGTGAGATTTGCAGACACTCAAGGATCCAGGCATGGTGGCACACCTTTGTGATTCTAGCACTCAGAAGACTGAGGCAGGAGGATCAGCACTTCAGAGACATACTGGGCTACAAAACGAGAGCCTGTCTTAAAGCAACAGAATATTAGGAGACTCAGAGCCAACTGTCTGTCTGTTAGCCTTAGTCAATGCTCCATAAATTATTGATTCCTTTTTTTCCTCCTCCCTGTGGTTTCCACTGTAGACACTTCTGGCTGCAACTGCCTGAAGAACTGAGGTCAGCGTGGGTTGCCTGACCACTTTGAGGTGAGAAAGCATATCTTAGATACTCATTTCTCTGTGCCCAGGTTTTTACTGTTGGTAAAAAGAGGCCCTGGATAGAACTTCAGCAAAAATGAAAGTCCAGATAGCTAAGAAGCAAGGAGAGGTGCTATGAGAAGGGACAGCCAGGGGTCCTGTTTGATTCCACTCAGCTCTCAGCTTTTGTGAGTGGCTACCTTTACTCCCTGCCTCTCTCAGCATGGACTGGCCAGGGCAGACTGCCCACGTTGTCAACCTGGTCACTGTTCTCTGGAAGTGTCTTAAGCCATCCCCAGGAAAGCCTTGAACCTAGGATAGAGTCTCTCTTTCCTCTACAGGCAAAGAAATGTGATCTGAGTCAAGAGTTAGTGGGCTGTGTTGTACAAAGCCACTGACCCAGGGCATGGTTCCTTCCTGTTTCACGGGGGACACAGAGGCATTGCCAGGCTCTGTTGGGGTAAGGTGTAGAACTAGCCAGTGCTCAGCTAAAAGGACAGGATACCCCTGGTGCCTTTGTGATCAGACTGGACACAACACTGGGAGCATCTTCCAACAGAACCCCAGAAGCACAGCAATTTCTGTCATTTCTTTACGAGGTCTCTTTCATATCAGGCCCTGAACCGGACTCTGTGCAGCTAGAGAGAGGAACCGTGACCGACTTGTTTTGGGGAGAAACAAGAATAGTAATGAGTCAACAAGTGGGGCCCTAGAAGATAGTGTTTGGCCAAGACTGTGAAGGACCAGCATAAATATTGAGGAGATAAGCCAAAATCATATAATGGGGAAACCCAAGTGCATGTTCAAGGGCCTGGAGTAAGACTGACAGCTTGGGCCCACTGCAGCTGGGCAAGCTGGTGGGTATGAGCATGTGAACAAAGAGCAGCCATGTGGCAGGCCTCCAGGTGGGTGGAGGCCACTGTCAGAGCCCCAGTGACCCACTGGTGTGTCTGGAGAAGTTTTTGAGGCATTTGGAATCATTTCTTGTCAACGTCAGAGACCAGGCATGTGGCTCCAGATAGACCAGATGGCACCAGGACAGGACTACCAAGCTTGCTTCCGTATGTGGCTGTGTGAGAGTCCCAGCCAGATCCACAACTTTGCTCTCTTGGTATGCTTCATGTTCACAAGGATGACTAGGACCCTCCTTTGGAGAACAGAGACCGTGTGGACCAGAGATCTGCAACACATACCAGCAGAATTCCCAGGGCGACCCTTGGCACGGCTTAGTGCTACTTCCCTATCCCCGGCCTACTCACCAACAAAAACCTGTCTAAGCCTTCCTCTTTCCGGCAGGGACCAGGCTCTGCAAAGCTAAGGACAGATCTCACTCAGGGACTGAGATCCAGCCCCAGGCAGAGCAGACATACACATGCTAAGGGTCATCCTCGGTTCTCTTCAGCTGTCCAAGAACCCCTTTGTCTTCGATATGCACAAAAGTTGGAAAGAATACAGAGGGTTCCCAGGTATCCTACACCCACCTTCTGCTAATCCAAACATCTTACATAAGCAGACACATTTCCCAAAGGCTGGAAATTAACACTGAAGCGACACTGTCGATTCGGGTGCAGACTGCATGCTCATTTCATTAGGACTCCTGGAATGCACATTAAATGGTTCTTCCTCTGTTCAGACTCCAATTTCCTGGTTCTAGTTTCCATTTAATACTTAGTTATCATCTTATACCCCATTCTCAGTCCTTCCCTGTTCTCATGACCTTAATAATTCTTTTTCCCTCCCTGACCCCTCCCTCTTTTCAGAATCTCTTGTAGCCCAATCTGGTCTCAGACTTTTTTTTTTTTTTTTTTTTTTTTGGGTTTTCGAGACAGGGTTTCTCTGTGTAGCCCTGGCTGTCCAGGACTCACTTTGTAGACCAGGCTGGCCTCGAACTCGCAAAGATCCACCTGCCTCTGTCTCCCAAGTGCTGGGATTAAAGGCGTGCGCCACCACTGCCCGGCTTGGTCTCAGACTTTTAATGTAGCCATGGTAGACCCTGAGGTTCTGATCCTCCTGACTGTACATCCCAAACGTTGGAAACACAGGCATGGGCCATTATGCCTTGTTTGTAGGGAGCTAGGAATCGAACCCAAGGCTCCTTCATGCATTCTGGGCAACTGGCTACAATCCCAATCTCCCTGTTGTAGTGTATAAAAATACGTGTGTGGGACTGGAGAGATGGCTCAGCGGTTAAGAGCACTAGCTAGTGCTCTTCCAAAGGTCCTGAGTTCAATTCCCAGCAACCACATGGTGGCTCACAACCATCAACAATGTGATCTGATGCCCTTTTCTGGCTGCAGGTGTACATGCAGATAGAGCAACACATATACATAAAACAAATAAATAAATCTTTAAAAAAAAACGTGTGTGTGTGTAGCATATATATATATGGTGTTTATATATATATATAAACACCAAAAAGGGGGGATTAAAAGAGCATTTTTGGCTGTTTTGACTCTGTTAGTAATTCGGCAGAATTGCTACTGCACTGACAATGTTGGGCAACCAACACAGCTATTTCCAAAGTGGTTTCATCATCCCCAAAGAAACTGTACACTCATGAAGCAGTGACTTTCCTTTTCCCTCCTCCCAAGTCCCTTTAAGAGACTTGGGGTAGTCATTACCTTGGCCTTTTGACCAAGAGAAAGGGTTCATGTATAGCCAAATCAGTCCAGGATCTCACATTGCTCAACTATCAGTGGGAGTCCCTGCTAGGCACCCACCCTTCGTCAATAGTAGAATGTGTGATTTCTAAAGTAAGTATAGTAGAGGCTTCACTTGGTTTCTGTTTCTCTAGTAACTGTTCTGCTTAGGTATGTGAATGTGTATGACTGTGTGTGTGTGTGTGTATGTGTAGATGTGTATGTGTGTGTGAGCTTGTGTGTAGATGTGTATGTGTGTGTGTGAGCTTGTGTGTAGATGTGTATGTGTGTGTGTGAGCTTGTGTGTAGATGTGTATGTGTGTAGATGTGTATGTGTGTATGAGCTTGTGTGTAGATGTGTATGTGTATGTATGTATGTGTAGATGTGCATGTGTATGTGTTTGTGTGTAGATGTGTGTGTGTGTGTGTGTGTGTGTGTGAGAGAGAGAGAGAGAGAGAGAGAGAGACGTGGAGGCCAGAAGACAACCAACCATTGGCTGACATTCCTCAGATGCTGACCACTTTAAGTCTGTTTTTGTTTGGGGGTTTTGTTTATTTCTTTAGTCTTTTGGTTTTTGTGAAGTTGTTGGTTGGTTTTTGAATCAGTCTCTCCCTGGCCTGGAGTTCTTTTTCCAAGTAGGCTATGGTGGCTAACCAGTGAGCCCCAGACTCTAACTACTGCTTCTCAGCTCTGGCGCACACATGTCATTATGCCTGGTTTATTTCACATGGACTTTGGGGATCAAACCCAGGTTCTCATGCCTGTAAGACATCACCTGACTAATGGAGCCACCCCTTTACCCCTCTGCTTAGACTCCCTAACAAAAGCAGAGAGTCCTCTTTCAACATAGTCACTGACAGATAGCTCCCTGGCACAGGCCCAAAGTATCAGCCTTGGCCTTTTTCTTCCTGGAGCCAGCAGGTTTTTGGGGCAGCTGCTCCAAGCAGAGGTACTCCCCTTACCAGTCTCAGCCCTGGTCTGTAGCAACTGTGTGGTATTGCTACAATCCTGGCCTTAGGTTGCCCTCCCCAGCAGGCTGGCCCCAACCACCAAGGACATACTGAACAGATATCAGCCTCCCTGGCAGATATGTGTGCCAAGGTTTCAGGCTGAGCATGAGATGTCCATGTGCCTGGCTTTCTGCCCCACAATAGTAGCCTTTGAACTACCATCTGCGAGGTCTTCCATGCCATGGACGCGGAGCATGTACAACCCAACTGCCCATTGCCAGAGTCCTGTCACTGGACGCCCGCCACCTGTCTACACACTTAAGCCCTCCAAGTGGACATGCTTGCTGCTCACCACAGCTGCTACCAGTCCCTGAAAGCCGGGCTCCAAATGTTTGGCCAGCCTTCTTCCTGCTGTCTACTCCTCCCCAAACCCACTGCCTGTGTCTGGTTGTAGGTCAGGCCTCCTCCGCTTAGCCTATTAGTCCTTCTGGCTCATCCCCCCAAGCAATTTGGGCTGGTTACGGGTGAAGGTTAAGGACCAAGGCCTGTTCTTGCTCGGTCTTGGAGCAGAGGGTTCACTTACTTCCCTCCCACCCTACAAGGACCTCCTCCACCCTAGGGTCTGCAGCTAATGCTCCCGATCTCCCCTAGGAGTGGCTGCTCACTGCCTAGACCCATAGGGTTCCTTCCAGCCAGGACAGGTCTCCTTGTTCACTAGTGCCACACTGCTCACAGATGCCTGCCTGCCTGAACAGCCGCTGTGATGGACAATGGGAACACAGGGTAAGAAGGCTGAACTGGCCTTGAGCTGCTTGCTGCCTCTGCTGTCTCAGATAGGGGAGCCAAGTATCACAGGTCTTTCTCTATGTTGATGCCACAACGTGTACCTCCTGTCCTTCTAGAGCTTCATTCTGAGAGACCTGACCCAGTGACTGGCTTTGGAGCCAAACACACTTGCCTTGGAAAGCCAGACCTGCTGTATTTACTGAAAACCCAGAGCAAATGTCTTACCCTTTCTGATACATACTTGCCCCATTTTCAAAATCAAAGATAACTGAGACCATCGAGATGGGTCAATGAGTAAACGGGTTTACCATAAGCAAACCTGATGACCTGAGTTCAGTTCCCTGAGCCCATGTAAAAAGCCTGATGTGGTGATGCACATCTGTAATCCTGTGGCGAGAAGTTCACATATGTAGCTTACAAGCAAGCAGGCACAACAGAGGGTGGAAATGAGAGACCCTGCCTCAAAACAACGTGGAAGGAGAGAATTGATTCCCCAGAGGTTATCTTCTAACCTCTACATGTATCATGACATGAATGTACCAGCACTCTCACAAACACACGCAATCAATCATCAATCAATCTCCTGTGAAGAGGGAACCTCAATTGAATTGCCCAGATCAGATGTGGCCTATGGTCATGTCTGGGAAGCATTTTCTTAATTTCACTGATGTAAGAGAACCCAACCCACTACGGGAGGTGCTATCCCTAGGCAGGTGAGCCTCGTATAAGAAAGGCTCAGCAAGCCAGGGGGAGCGATCCAGAAAGCAGTGTTCTTCTGTTGCTTCTGCTTCCATTCCTGCCTCCAGGTTTCTGCCTTAAGCTCCTACCCTGATTTCTTTGAGTATTGAGCTGTTCTCTGGAAGTGGGAGATGAAATAAACCCTTTGGTCCCATGTGGTCTTTGGTCACAGTGCTTTATCAAAGCAACAGTGCTATGTTAATCTTTTGGGTATTTCTTAGTAAAGTCAGTTTGACAATTAAAATTAACCATCATGTTCTCTTTGCCAAACAGGGGGCAATACGAATGAGTGCAGTCAGCCGGCTTTGTACCCTATTGAGTGCATATAATAGTACTCAATAAATACTGTATGCCTTACACAACACCCTCCAGCTGGCTTCGCCAGCCCTGGCCTGCCCATATCCTTGCTCTACAAGGTGACCTCTGCAATAGATTCTTCCCCAGGAGTGGGTCAAGTACAGAAATAGCCAGAAGAGGCTTCAGTCTTAGGGAGAGGACTCAGTTTCTCAGGGGTGGTTTGTTGCCCCATTGTAGCAGTACCCCAAGAGCAAGAGTCCCAGCCTGAGCTCTGCGCTTCCAGTAGTAACTTACGGTTCACCACTGCCTGACCTCACCCATGGGAAACACTTGATGAACACACGCTGCAGATGGCAGTTGGGAGCTATTTCTGAAGCAGCCAATGTGGAGTGGGCGGTAGAAATATGACCATTGCTCTCACACCACAGAGTGGCGAGCCAGAGTCAGGAGTGGGCCTATGCATTCCTAAATCAGCAACTGGGGCTTCTGGGAGACAGTGTGGGTGTGATAGGAAAGCAGAGAAACAGATGCATGAAGCAGACTCCCGTCTCCAGCCAGAGGGGAAAAAGGAAAGTGGGTGCGGCCAGGCAGGCTGGCGCTGAGGGAAGATGGAGGCTAGAACCAAGCCCTCCCCTCAGCTAAAAGGACAATACAAAACAGGGCAGGGCACAGGTGGGTGACCTCCCAGGCGCCCAGAAATCCTACTTCCTTTTACAGAGCGTCTCGATGTCTGACAGGGCAGACAATGGAAGCTCCTGGCTGGGCAGCTTCAGAGAGCAGGACATGGCCACACAGAAGGAATGTCCCTCTCTGTGAAGTTGGGCCAGGGCTGGGCAGTGGCCACATCTCCTTGAGTGTGCAGAGCATCCCAGTCTGTAGCTGCACCGAGGGCAATGAGCACACAGCTCCAGGAAAAAGAGTGGGAGTTGGCATGGCGCTCCTGACCACTTTAGATTCTGTGCCTGTCACTCAACTGTGTACTTCACTGTGAACTTAAAAATTTGTTCAACAAACATTTATTGGAAGCCAAGTAAACAGAGGGGTTACAGAGATGGGCAATGTAAACAAGGCCCTCGGTTCTACCACTTACTTCTCCCTTGCTTCCGCCCATCGGGCCAGTGCTAGCTAATATCTCCATCATACAAATGAGGAAGGCAAAATGCAGAGAAATGGAGAAGCAGCCCTGAGGACATCAACCCAATGCTGGTTCTCAACCTCCTCAAGGTTGTGGTCCCTCATTACAAGTCCTAATGTTGTGACCCCCAACCATGAAATGATTTTCATTGCTATTTCGTAACTGTAATTTTATTATGTTATGAATACTGTTATGAATCATAATGCAAAATCTGATATGCAGGATATCTGATATGTGACCCCTCAAAGGGGGTTGTGATCCACAGGTTGAGAGCCACTGCTGTAGGGCTTGCTAATGCCTCCTGGGTGCCAGGGGTCCACAGATTTCCCCCTCCTGAGTTTCTTTTTTTTCCTCGAGGCAGGGTTTCTCTGTGTAGCTCTGGTTGTCCTGGACTCCCTTTGTGGACCAGGCTAGCCTTGAACTCACAGAGATTCACCTCCCTCTGCTTCCCAAGTGCTGGGATTAAGGGCATGTGCCACCACTCCTGGCCCTCCTGACCTTCTTAATCCACCAAAACACAAGAGTAGCTGTTTCCTGCCATTCCTGGGGAGGTATGGATGACATAAAGCCTGGAGCCCAGCCTACCAACTAGACCCTCACTGCCCAGGGTCTCACTACCTTTGAGCCCGAGTCTGGGTTGAGAAGTTCATTGTTCAATTCCTCCAGATGTGTGTGCGAGCTGGAAGAGTTACATTTGGGCTTTTCCCTAGGACTTTGTTTAAATGGGCAGACCCTTTTTTTGCAACTGAGCCAGAAAGACAAAGTATTGAGCAGCACAGAACATGAACAGAAGGATGGGAGAGATCTCCATTCAGGCTCTCACCCAGCACATAAGAAACAGTTCTGGTGAGGAATTATTCTGGAGATGAGCCCACAGCCTTGATCCATATCAGTGATCTCCTCTGCCTCAAGGAGTCTAATGGTGCCCAGTGGTGCTGGGCACCAGGAATGGGGTGAGTCCTGGGAAATGTCTGCCTTGCTGGCCTCCGTACTCCAGCCACAAGGTGAGGAGCTTCCACGGGGATGGGGTGTGGTTCAGATGGCAGACTGCTCACCTGATATATACAAAGCTTTGTGTTTACTCCCCAGTGCCATATAAAACCAGGTGTGGTGGCACATGCCTGTAATCCAAACACTTGAGTGCTGGAATCAGGAGAATCAAAAGTTCAGCTCATCCTGGCTATATATTACGTTTGAAGCTGCTGGTAGCACACACTTTTAATCCCAGCACAGGAGTTCTGTGAGTTTGAGACCAGCCTGGTCTATAGAGCAAGTTCCAGGACAGCAAGGGCTACACACAGAAACTATGTCTTGAAAAAAAAAAAAAAGAAAGAAAGAAGAAGAAAGAAGTTTGAAGCCAGCCTGGGCTACATGAGGCCCTGTTCCTCCATACCCCCCAAAAGCCAGAGTGCTTCCTAGTGACACAAACTTCATTAAGTCCCTTCCCTCTAAGAGCCCTCAAGTATAGTTCAGACCCTCCAACACAGCTGAAGCAGTACTTCATGATCTGGACCTGGTTCACTTTCAACTGTGCCCTGCAGTTCTTCAGGGCAGCCACAGAATCTGGTGGTTGGTACCACAATGCCTTTGGATGGCTCTTCCTCTTCCAGGCAGCCTTTTAGGCCTGTGCATGCCTTCTCTGCTCCAAGAGGTACCCCAACATGGGGATTGTTCCAGGGACCTTTCCCAGGAGCTCCATGGTGCTTTGGCGTTTCTCAATGAGAATACTGGAAAAACACAAGGTTCCACCCCATGATGCAGTACTGTTTGTCCCCTCACAGGCATCCTATTCATGGCCTCTGGAAGTGTCATTGGGTAAATGGGCAAAAATGATGCCTTCCCGAGGCTAACACTTAGTGTTCCCTGGGAGATAGGACATTCTGGATATTTAGCACAGCACCTGGAACAGACTAGTGCTTGGTAAGTGTTTGTTGATTGGGGCAGGAGAGAGAGAGAGAGAGAGAGAGAGAGAGAGAGAGAGAGAGAGAATAAACAGTTTTCTGTACTTGAAACCTCAGACATCGCCTTTTGTCCCTACCAGAGCTATATGAGTAAAGGACATGCTCCCATGTGCAGAGCTTAGGTGTCACTGGTGTATAAGGGGACGGACAAAAGAGTATCCCTAGACCCTCTTCAAGTATAAAAGGCCACACAGTTATCAGGAATACTTCAGTGAGCTACTTAGGATGTGTAAGATCAAAACCGATGGCCTTAGGGAGTCTGAGGGCAGACAGGATGTGTCTCATCTCTCCTTGCCTCCTGGGAGGCTGAGCTGTCTAGCTAGAAGGCTTTTGCTCTCCCCCGTGGACTATGTACTTACAGGCTTAGACTCTGCTGTCACAGAAGAGACACAGTGCCCTCTCCACCTTTCCCATACCTACCTGGTCCTCAGGCTGCCAGGTCAGGCTATCTGGGGTCAGCCCCGACCCCATCCAATACTATCAGGTCATCGAGACCTAGCTCTCCAGCCACCTCCTCCAAGAAGCCTTCTCAGATACTTGGCTACAAATGTCCTTCTCGAACTCCTGAGTCTGTTGGCAGATGGCTCACCCACTTCCCCCCAAGGCCTTCACCAGGCCACTGCTGATCAGAGCACAGCTGTCTCTCCCTCTGTCTGTGGGTTTCAGAAAAAAACAGCTAGCAGTGCTGCCAAAGGAGTAGACTAATCCCGAGCCTGTTGTCTGCTTGGAGTTTGCACAAACCACATTGTGGGAGGCAGGGCTGGCAGGAAGGTATGGGGCCCTAGGCAACCACAGTGGTTTGCCTTGGACCTGGCTCCAGTGAGGAGAGTGCAGAACAGAAGAGGCCAGAGTTTCTGTATGTGCCCTCTGCAGAATGCTTTCTAGGGCATTCTATGGGTGAGCCAATATGGGTGACACTAGGTGAAGCAAAACTGTAAGTGGGCCTTTAGAATGGACCTTCAAGCACAAGCCACTGGCATGTGGTGTTGCTCTCCAGGGGTGGAGATGGTAGACAGTGTTTCTCAGGTTTATTTGACTACAGAATTGCTGGTGTGACAATGCCTTTTTTCCTTGGAACATAATTTGAGAGAACACCATCAAACCTGGATGTTTATCAACAAGCTTCTTCTGAGTAGAAGAAACAAGACCCCATGGATGTGCTAGCAGCCTCGAGGCAGGGGCCTGAGAGTTTCCTGTCTCACCTTTACTTCAGGAACATTACCAGAGTAGGATTACTAGTCCCGCGGATTCAGGCCAAGGGTATCAAGGCTGCAGTGTGACCTTGGAGAAGTCTCAGGTCAAGCTACCCAGTCAAAGTTATCCCCAGGTGAGCCCAGGATTGCAATCCAAATGTTAGACCAGGCCACTTTGGGCTGTTCTGCAGGAGGCATGCAGGAAGCACATCTTTCCTCATCCATTATTTAGCCATTTAGCAGAGCCGGTGTGTCCACCATGGTTTTCCTGGAGGCTCCCCATTTGACTTGAGGGTCTCGGCCCAGTAACCTATTCAATAATGACAAGATAGGCATTTGTCTTCCATGTCAGGATGCAGCTCTGCTTCCTGATGGTTCTGTACTCAGGAAGAAAGAGAAGGAAAAGCATATACCCATCCAGAAAAATCTTCATGGCCATTCCAGGAGGCTACATGAAGCTCATGGTGACAGGAATGTCGTGGAATGCCAGTAACAGGAGGCCAGTGGGCAACCGAGCAATGGCAGTGCCTTCAGGAAAGCCTAGTACAAAATAATGAAATACATTGGCTCTCACTGACACTGCTTAGCTGTGGGTGGATATGAAATCCCTTCCCTAGCCTCAGTTTCCTCAAGGGTACAGTGGGAATGACAATAACGGCACTAGCGCACATGGTCGTAGGGAAGAGTCTATCTACTAACTCTACCCCCTATAGAGTCTGGCAAGGCAAGCATTCACCTGGAACCTGAGGATGTGTTTGGATCCAAGTGCTACCACCTCCTAGCTAAGTGTCCTTATGTGACTCATTGAACTTCCTGTAGCTATTTCCTTAGCTAGAAAACTAGTTGGTAAGGAACAGTCAGTCACTGAGAAGCTTAAGTGAGTTAATCCGTGTGATGAGCTTGGAACAGTATCTTGCCTAATCTAAGGAAAGCCTGTTAACTCTTATTACTCTATCGAAGTGGAGTTCTCAACCTTCCTAGTGCTGTTACCCTTTAACACGGTTCCTCATGTTGTGGTGACCCCCAACCATAAAATTATTTCACTGTTACTTCATAGCTAATTTTGCTACAGTTATGAATTGTAATGCAAATACCTGATATGCAGACATTTGATATGCAATCCCTGTGAAAGAGTCATTCGACTTCTAAAGGGGTCGAAACTCACAGGTTGAGAGGGTTAGGGAAGGGACTGGTACGGTGTGGTGTTCGTGCTGAGTCATGATGTGGTGAAAAAGAAATCAACTCCTGGGAGACAGGGAGAGGTTTGCCGTGAATTCACTCTAATAAGAAATCTTCTCATACTATAGACCCTTATATTTCCCTATATGCTGTCACTTCAGCATGTATACATAACTAGTAATATGATAGTTTACATAACAGTTTTGCACAAAGTCTTTCAAGTATACAGGGCCACATGAACCAATTCTGAAACCTGTGAGACTGAGCTAAGGCCAGGTTTGAGGTCAGAGTGCATTACTTGACCCCAGACCTGGGCCTCTGTCCTGAAAAAAGGAGTATGTCTCCCCCTCCCTCCCCGCAGTCTCCTTATGAATGTGAAGGCTCTGTCCAGCATCCTTATCAGGCCTGGGGAAGGATCCCAGCCCTATCAGACCAAATTCGGCAACCTAAACATCCATCCCAAAGCCCCTCACACAGTATCCCAGAGGTGCATAAGACTGACCACACCATGATAGGTTTTCTGTCTTAGTGTTTCAGCATTCCCTGTCCTGGATCCAATGAGCCCAGACAATGACTTCTAACCTTCTGGAAGAAGGCTTTGCAGAGTTAAGTCAGATTGGAAAGATGTCTTTGATTTCATTGTTCTGGATTTTTTTTTTTTTTAAACAGGATCTCATGCATTCCAAGCTCACCTCAATATCACTACATAGCCTAGCATGACTTTGAACTTCTGATCCTCCTGCCTCTAATTCTCCGGTGCTGGGACTTCAGGCATGTGCTACCATGCCCAGTTTATGCGGTGGTAGGAATTGAACACAGAACCTCTTCTTTATAAAATTCCAGGACATCCTCCATTTAAGATCTCCCTGTCTGTAACTGGAGGTACAATCTTGGGAGAGTCCTACCCTTCTTCAACCTGGGTTTGACTTCAACAGAGTGCATTGGTTACCACCCTTCAAAATAACCACATAAATGCATGAAGGACTTGTTCCCTTTCAGCAGACAGACAGAATCACCCACAGCATGTGGGTAGGGTTCAGAGGTCTGGGTGAGTGTGGCTGTGCACGCACAAAACACACACACACACACACACACACACACACACACACAGGAACCAATCAACTACACTTGTCTCCAATAACAGAGGAGCAAGAGATATTAGAATAGTAGAACAAGAACTATATTTTTAGAAAATTTACCGAGGCCTGAGGTTGCTCCAATAGCTTTCCAAACACATTTCATGTGATTCCCCTGGCAACTTTAGAAGTGGATACTATTATTTTTAACAAATAGGAAAAACTAACCTCAAGTAAGTCAAGTGACTGGCAGAGGTCACCCAGCAAATGGTGACCCTGGATATCTCTGGCTCAGAACACTACCCTTCATCAAACTCATTGTGCTGCTTTATCAGGACATAGATCCACATAAGACCTCCGGGCTTTGTTTTAACAATATCCTAACAGTTCAGGTGGCAGGCTAGAGGAGCAAGGGGGAGCCCCTAAGAGTGTCCCATAAGGTCACCCCCAGGGGAAGAGAATAGACACTTGGAGCCAGGCTGGCTGGATCCAAACTTCAATTCTGGATCTTGTCCCAGAATCTTGCCCAGGCATGATCTCAGCTGAATATTAGAAGAGTCAAAGAGGTCTTGTATACAGATCTTTGGATAACACAGTGCCTGGTGTCTCACAAGAACCTTGAGTTGCCAGAGTCCAGTGGAAAACAGACCAAGCAGGAGAATTAGAGCTAAGATATACATGGAATGACTGAGGACAGACAAGCCTACTATGTTAGAATGTCTTTATTTAAGTATACCAATGACTTGGGACGATGCCCTTATTACCAGGTTCTGAGGGACACAGCTGCTGGCAACCTTTCAATCCACTGTGCCACAACTATCTCAATACTCATAGCCCTGTAGCACCCCACCCCCAGGAAAGTACTATCTAGCAGCTGGCACCTCAGACCCATCCAAGGTCTCACAGCAGGGTTGGTAGTGCAGCAGGAAGACAGAAGAGAGCTGTGTCCTGAGGACCTTTAACCCCTGGTCCTGGATGGGGAACACTTGTTTGTCGTGTGGAAAGTTCCCAACTGGATCCGCTAACAGCTGGCTCCAGCTGTACCTATGTTCCTAACTCTGGTCATGTTCCCAACACTTCCATTCCGTGATCCATCCCCTGTCCCTTCCCCATCAGAAAGTGGTCCTCTGCACCTCCTTGGGGAATGCAGTTGGACTGTCTTCCTGCTGTTTGGGCCTGAGGCTGCTTCTTCCTGGCAGAGAGGTCCCGAGCCTGCTGTCCCCGAAGTCCCCCACCTCTGCTGGCTTTCCTGTACCTGAAGACAGCCTCCCTGGGATAGGCTCATTTAAACCAAGACAATGGCCTCCTCCCCTTGAGGCTAAAATTATCAGAATCTGTGGCTGACTCTGCCCTCTCGCCTGGCTCCTGCCCTGGCCATAAGAGTGTCTCTTGGGAATCTATGACAGCTCCCTGCTTACTGGCACACATCCAGTGCAAAAAATAAATTAAAAAAACAAAAACAAAAATTGTCCTGGTCTTTCAGAGACTTTGCTGTCCTCAATAGCTAAAGTCAAGTCCCAGAACAGCCCCAGGCTGCTGCTGTGGATTCTGGTCCTAGGTCCCGGGAGCTCAGTCTACCTATCATAAAAGAGGCTCCTTCTTGGAACCAAATCGCTAACACACAGATGAATGCATGGACTATCTACAATCTACATTAGGACCTCCACTGTGGTTACCATGGCCACAATCCCATGAGCCCTTTTTCTGATCCACACAGTGGCTCTCCCTTGCCTCCCTCCCTTCTGTGACTGTTAGCCCGGTTGCTGTCCCCATACTTGCTTCCTCTTTAGCCTCCAAGTTTCTCAATTATTTTTCTCTCTTGGTGTTGGACACGGCCCAGCTCCTGTACTATTCCATCATATCCAGAAGGCTTTGAGAAAGAATGTCACATCACGGATGCCACATCCCTCCCAGAAATATGTATTCAGGAGCCTAACAGGAAACATTGAGGAGTTGTTGATCAGGAGCCCAACAGTATCTATTTGTCTGTTTGTCACACCAGAAGACCTTCAAAAGGTGCACCTGGGTAGACACCAGCAGGAGCGTTTCTGACTTTTGCCCACGTCATTCCACAGCACTTCTCAAGGCCCCCATAGAGCAGACATGGTGGTAAATGTTTGCAATTTGAAAGAGGATTGACTCAGGCCCAGCGCAGACAGGGTAAGTGATCAGCTCCTCTTATGGTAGCCTGGGACTGACTCCCAGCCCCTGGTGTCTCACCAAAGGTTCTTTGTATCAACTTTCCTGGCCCAGTTGGCCTGGGATGGAAGCAGGTGGGGAGCCCGAGTGGCACAAATGTGTGGCAGGGCAGTTGCCAGAAAGAGGGAGGGAGCTTTCAGCTCTGGCTGAGGCAGACTATGCCCCGCCCATCCCTAGTCTCTGGGAATCTCACGTTGTCCTTTCAGAGTGGCTTCCCAAGGGAGGTGGCTCAAGGCCACTTGGATGTGCTAACCAGGTCCAGAGTTGAACAGGACGATCCAGTCTGGGAGGATCTAACAATCATTATATCCTTTTCCCACCACTGTTGCTCCAGTGTGTAAAGCCCAGCATCACGATGCAGCACAATCCATTGCCTTTCCACAAATGCCTACAAATAGAGTGACCAACATGACATGGTCATTCATCTTTTCACAGCTCTGGAGGCCAGAAGTGCAAACCAAGGTGTTGGGTCTCTCTCTTCATATGACTCAATTTACCCTGGCTCTCTCCCTCTGTTTCTGTCCTTGCAGTGGATGACCCTGTGTGATCTCATCTTAAGATTCATAACAGCTTGTACAAGTTCTGTTTTTCTAGGTAAGGGCACATTCACAGGGTGTGGGACTTAGAGCAGGGGACATATTTTTTTTTCCAAGACAGGGTTTCTCTGTGTAACAGTACAGACTGTCCTGGAACTTGCTTTGTAGGCCTGGCTGGCCTCAGACTCACAGAGATCCACCTGCCTTTGTCTCCCAGGCACTGGGTTAAAGGTGTGCGCCACCACGCCCAGCTTGGGACATGTCTCCTTAAGAGCTGCTGTACAGTTGACCACATACTTACCATCTTTGGAATCACATGGAGCCCCATTGTAATCTTGCCCCAAATGCTTGTCAGCTGGTCTTTGGAAAGTTTGGCAATCTCCCCAAATTTTAGTTTGTTGGGGATTTTTTTTATGCATAAAATAGGAATACATGTTTACTCAAGTTGTTAAAAGGGTTAACTAACATAACAAAGGAGCTTGACATACAATACATGCTCATTGAATGACCAATATGGCTCTAAAGGTGATAAAGGATTGATTTAAAGAAGTGAAGAAATCTTCCTGAGGTCACACAGTTCCTTACAATACAGAGCCAGCAAATGTACCTTATGCTGAATGCTCTTCTTTCCATACATTCTGTCCTCTTACTATCCTTACTGTAGTTTTTCTCTGTCTGCTGTTTTCCGTGTGTAGTTCCAAAGAGCATGACCACAGCCTCCTTTGAGTGAATCAACAGCTGAATCTTGGCTCCCAGAGATTATATTAGGGTCAGAATTTGACCTTGAGTTCTTCCTGGTCCTACTTGGGAGAGGAAGCCAGTGGTCACAGCATCACTGTTGGGTAGTTGACCACTAGCTAGGGAGGGTGTATGGAGTAGCCCTTTCCATAGGTTGTCTCATCCTGCTTATGGTTTGACTAAATCCCTCTGGGGTTTAATTAAGAAAACTAAGCACTCTTTATGCAAGGGAGTTGGCCTCACCAGGAAGGGCATCTCTGGACCAGAATGAAAGGCACAGCAAATGAATTAATCCCCCCCCCCCAAATTCTTTTGAAATGTGATCTCCCCCTTCTCCCCTCCAAAAGACAGGAGTGACTTTGATCTTGAAAGCTCTGCCACTCAGATGTCCTGTGCTGGCTGCTTCTGAAGCAGCCTGCTGACATGAAGGGAGGGTCGGACTGCTGGTTCAGTGGCTAATGTCAGGGATACCAGGCGTACGTAGTCCTGGACTGGTGGAAGGAAAGACATAAACCCAAGCTTCCCGACTAGGTGGAATAATGACCCGCCTAAGTTGTTTCCAAGTTTTGGAGGAGCCTGGGGCTACAGAACTCTGGTAAGGTCTTAGTTCTCCCAGGCCAGAGCATAAGTGTAGAGGCATGCACTGAGCCTGGCTAGACCTGAGGTTCGTTCAGGGTCCAGTGTTTCAGCTGAAAAGGAAGTGGCAGAAGGTATTAGATGAGCTTCCTTCTGGTGAGACACAGGAAGGTTCTGGAAATAGTAAAGGGGAAGAAAACAAGGCCAGAGTCTGAGTATCGTGGGGAGTGGGGTAGTGAGAGTGGTAACATGAAGGTACAAAGACTTCTGACCACAAAGAGAGTCCTCAGCTATGTCCTGTGGCCTGAGGCAGTTTAAGAACCCAGCACTCAGGCAGAGAAGAGTTATTCCCATCTAGTTGGTGAGCCAACTTATACCAGAAGCCCCATCTGCTACTACTCAGTGCTGGGCCCCAGAAGACATGAACTGACACCAGCTCCAGCTCTGAAATGACACGTGGCAGCAGTTGTGTGGACTATGGGCTAATGCGGGTGATTACTCTGGCAATGCTAGACTGCCTTCTGGGGTTTTGGGAGACAGTCAGTCTAAGGAAGGCCCCCAGGGTGTTGCCACAGACTGAGGTGGGGCTGAAGCAAGATAGGAAACTAACTCTTAAGCCCCTTCACCAATGTTGAGGGCCGCTTTTGTCTTTCTCTTCTCCCCATGTTTGCTGTCTAACTGACCAAGTCAAAACTCAGCCTAACTCCATGACCAACTCAACTCCATGGCTCCAGAGTAAGTCTAGCTCTTTCTTCCCCTGGGTTCTGCTTTTATCTTGGGTTTCCCTTGGGTACCCCTTTGTCAAGATGGTGTGTGTATACAAGGGCAACAGCCACAAAAAGTTCAGGTAGGACCCTATGTCTGCAGCATCTGCTTCAGGGGCCCAGGCCAGGGTGGGGACTGTCCCCACTGGGACATCCTTGGCCAGCAGGCAAGACAATCATACTCAAGGTAGAAAACACTACATCCTTGGAGCAAGGGTTCTATTTCTTCTAGGTATGCCTTAACATGAAATCTCAGATGCTCATCCCCCACCACCACCCTTTTCTTTGGAGATTGGATCTCATATATCCTAGGCTGATCTCAAACTCTTTTTTTTATTGTTTTTTTTTTTTTTGGAGGGGGGTTGGTTTGGTTTAGTTCCAAGACAGGGTTTCTCTGTGTAACAGAGCCCTAGCTGTCCTGGACTCCCTCTGTACACCAGGCTGGCCTCCACCTGCCTCTACCTCCTGAGTGCTGGGATTAAAGGCTTGCACCACCACACCCGGCTTCCAACTAGCTGAGGTTGACCTTGAACTCCCAATCCTCCTGTCTCCACCACTTAAATGCTGAGATTACAGGCATGCGCTGTCACCCCAGTTTTATGTGGTGCTGGGAACTGGACTCAGGGCTTCATGTAGGCTGAGCAAGTATCTGCCAACTGAGTCTTCATTTTCCCTTTTAAACACTTTAAAAACTTAGCTCATGCCAAGATAGTCTGACCTGCTTGGCCTGGCTTACAAGACCCTGCACAATAAACACTTCCTGAGTATTCCCCACAGCTATTAAACCATCGCAGGGATGGCATGCAGAATACGGATGCTTGAGTGCCCTCATCCAAAACACAGAAGAATATAAGAATTGCCCCATGCAGTGGTGGTGCACACCTTTAATCCCAGCAGCATTCAGGAGGCAGAGGCAGACAGATCTGTGTGAGTTCGAGACCGGCCTGGTCTATAGAGTGACTTCCAGTGATATATATATTGCTCAGACATTTGGAGATACCACCTCTTTGGCCTTTGCAGAATCTGCTCTGCTCATGTGGGGGTTGGGAAGGTAGACTCAAATGTCCTTCCAGGTACTAGGACCTTTCTTAAATTCATTGACCATGGTGCTCTGAGAAGGCAAGTGACTTCTTGAGCTTTCTGTGTGGTCTGGCTTTACTGGCTGGGTGATGTCCCAGAAGTTCTGGGGAGAAGGTTGATTATGATGAAGGACCAGGATCCCTCTAGATTCTTCCACCAGGCTAGAGAGGAGGGCCGCTCCTTGGCCGGTTTCTCTGATTCTCAGAGCTGAGGAGATCAGAGATCATGGTTTATTTCCCTCAAAGGGGAGTAGAGAAAGTTCTTAAAACTCTGCTTCTGGTTAGTGTGAGAAAAACGTGAAATGAGACTTTTTTAAATTATTCATTCCTTCTTTTCCTTCTGGAATTTCAAAGTTCAATCTGGCAAATGGAAGTAAGCAGATATTTAACAGTCTGAACTATTCCTCCATATTTTTCAACATATGCACTCACTGTTCCCAAGAAACCATGGTGCTAAGATTAAACACAAAGGACCTGACGCTGGAAAAGCTGGATTAAAACCCCAAGCCATTACCAGGAGGCTCTAGTTCTCCTGGCTGTACCTGCAGTAACTTTGGGGTTCCAGTGGGCACCCTCACTCAACCAGCCAGGGCCTCTATGTCCACTCACAACGAGTTGTCCATCTAAGCAGAAGGGACACAGCTGCATAGACCATGCCAGCCCACAGAGGCCAGGAGGACAGAGCAGCCTCCTCCCTCTGTGTGGGGTTCTTTGATAGTTCCTTAAATAGGATCCAATTGAACATTTTGAAAGGTTCCACCTTATGTAAGTGTTACCTTCTAAAATAGAAACACTGTTCGTATTATTTTCAGCTGAGAAGTGAGCCCCAGATTCTCCCAAGAGCTCCTTGTCCGAGGAAGAGGAAGGGACCATTGGTAGGACAGAGGCCCAGTGGGGTTGAGGCTGTTCGTGTTACACAGACACCCCAGGGTGGAAGGACACCACAGTCATCTCCTAAAGTCCTCTGCCTCCTGGTAGGACTGACCTTAGCAAGTATGCGGAAAGGTGTAGTTCCATCTACTAAGTTGAAGCTAAGATTCCATAACCTGGAACTGTGCCAGCTGCTTTGACTGCTAATGACCAGCAGCTCAGCCTTTGTGGACTTTAAAGACTGCTCTCACCATTCCTGTCACTGTTGGGTTCAGTTCTTCTCTCACTTCTGCCACCTTCTCACTCCTTGTAGGGATGTGCTGGCACTTCCTCTTGGCCTCTCCTCACCACCCCACAAACCACAATGCTGGGCAGACTGCAGCTGCTTAATCAATATTTGCTGGGCTGAGTCAGCCTTCGAGTTGCAAAGTACCTCGGTGCTTACCAGACCAGCAGACCAGCTGCATTCAAGTCATCTCTGCCTCAATTAGTGTTGCCTGATGATTCGGAATCTCGTCCCTGAGGCAGCTTGCAGGACCCCTGCTCTCAGCGGGGACCCAGAAGAAGCTCAGGAGCCCCCCAAACTGGGAGATTTCAAGGAGGAGAGGCTCTACTGATGCCCTCCTGGGAGATGTAACTTTTTGACTCTCTTGGCTGATCCAGAGAAGACCTTGGTATACTTTAACACATGATCTTTTTTTCCCAGCCCAGTCCATAGTGACAAGCAGAAGGTGACCCAGGCATGCATGGGTCTCAGACATCTATTTACTTAGCATCTGTTCCAACTATCAGGTGACCTGTGAGGAAAGGGTTCAGAGGCTGCCTTCCTGTCCTTGCCATCAAGTGTGTGTGTGTGTGTGGGGGGGGGGGGGGTTGTCCAGCCTATGAGATGCTGCTAGGACTCGGGACAGGATCATGTATGCCACATGACTGGGTGGGAAACCGTAGAGGGCATATCAGCCTCTAGAACAACAGTGAGCCCTCAAGGAGCCTGTTTTTACCCCACACTGCATCAGATCAAGGCCCTGCATCTACCTAGGAGTGCCTTGGTGAAACATTAGGGGTCATCCTCTTGGAGGGCTCCCCAGGAAGCTGCGTGTAAGGGGGCAGGAAATAGCAGAAGAGGATTCCAGTTGGCTCTCAGCCCTGGCCCCTGCCTGCTGGAGTCTCTCAATGGAGTCTCACATTTCACTGCTGCTTCGGTCTCTGTCTGGAAAAGAGAGCACAGAGGAGTTTCTTGAATGGCTAAAGCTGTCCTAAGCCCCCAGGAAGAACCTGGTGCTGTCTATATGAAAGTCTATACATGGAGTCCTTCCCCTTACAGTGGGGAGTGTATCCTCCACAGGGTTCTCTGTGCCCACTGACTGTTCTGTGGGGACACTGTGCCATTGCTGCAGCTGATTCAGAATGACCTTCCTTCCTGGAATGAGGGTAAACTGTACAATCCTCCAGGCATATCATCATTTCAGGCACACACTGTTGCAAGGAGGCAGCCATGGTGGTCAGTGAGGTCACGGCTGCCTGTGGAAGAACCAAAATCAGGAATGTAAGGCTCAGTCTGCAGAGGGAGGCAGTCCAGGCATCTCCTGTGGCTCCAAAGCTAATTGCTCAATTGAATCAGCACAAATTCCTGCTGTTTCCGAGCTTGTGAGTTGTCTACAAGATGGGCTGATGGCAGGTCAGAAAAGCAGAGGCCAGAAAGGCAGCAGCCAGGAACTCCTGACCTACTGCCTGGGCTGGGGAGGCTTCTGCTCAGCTGAACTTGAGTGCCCTTGGTTAGCCCTGGGCACAGGCGGACTCAGACTCACATAGTAGGAGGAGAGAAACAACTCAGAAACTGTCCTCTGACCTCCACACCCATGCCATGTCACACTTCATCCCCGCACACACATACACAGATAAGTGTGTGCATGTGTGTGTGTATGTATTTGTGTATGTGTGTATGTGCTTGTGTGTATTTGTGCATGTACGTGTATATGTGTATGTATGTGTGTGTGTTTGTATATGTGTATGTATATGAGTGCATGTATGTGTATATGTTTTTATGTATTTGTGTGTGTGTGTGTGTGTGTGTGTGTGTGTTTTAATCTCCCTTCAGGTAGACTTGGGTAAGGCACTATTATATGTTAACCATTTCCTGTTTCCCAGGCACACAGTAGGACCATGTTTCCCACCATCCTTTGCATTTAGTAAAGTACTCGCAAGTAAGTTGTGACCAGTGGAATAATGTCACTCTCTGAGAGGTGAGGTTGCAGTAACAACCTGGCCCTGAATTAGTAGCAGGGACCCTGGCATTTGGCTCTGTGAGTATAGAAGAAGCTCCACTCACTCCGAGGAGAGGCCAGTAGGACATACTTTGACTGTGACTGTAGTCTTGATCACACCGTCTCCTAGCTATGTAATCTCAGACAAATCGCTGGCCCTTTCTCAACCTGTTTTCTCATCTATGAAAAAGGAGTAACCTAACTTTTAAGGCTGTAAAAATTCAATTAAATGATTCATGAAACGGTCTTGGAATGAAGCCTGGCTCAGGGTCAAGTATATAAATAGTAACTCCTGTTATTACTTTAAGTTTAAAAAAGTTTAGAAGATTAATTCTTTTAAAACTTTTATCTGTTTCAAATTGCCTGGTTTATTTCATAAATAGCATAAACAGAGGAAAGAAAGCAGTCGCTTTGACTCCCTTACAACTCTGGACTAAGTTACCAGACTTAGAAGTTCAAAATAATTGAAAATAAAATGAAAAAGTAACAGTTTGTCCTGAGCTGTCCAGAGAAGTAGAGCAGGGCTTGGCTTCCTAACTGGGCCAAGAGCAGCCTGACCCTGGCCAGCTCTACACTGTGGGTGGCCAAGTTTGGCTGCAACAGGCAGTGAACATTGGTTAAATCCACGGTGGGGAGTCCTTCCCCGTCCTGATTTCAGAACAGCCCTGGCCAGGAACGAGGTACCCTTTCTAGCCCTGAGATTGTTTTTTGTTTCTTTGTTTGGCTGATTGGTTGGTTGGCTGGATGGTTTGGTTTTGGTTTTTTGGAGACAGGGTCTCTCTGTGTAACATTGACTGTCCTGGAACTTGCTCTGTAGACCAGGCTGGCCTCAAACTCCTGCCTCTGCCTCCTAAGTGCTGGGATTAAAGGTGTGTGACACCACCACTCAGCTTAGCCCTGAGATTGTCAATCACTCCGCCGTTTTAGCCCTTCTGGAAGGCAGGTAGTAAGGTGGTTAAGGTAGTTTAGTCCCGTTGTGGTTTAAGACGCATTTCCCCGGGGGGGGGGAGGGGGGATAATGATGGTCATCTTTTCAAATGCTCACCTCCCATCTCTGAGTCCTCTCTGGTGTGCCTTTTACCCATTTTACAACTGGATCGCTTGCTATTTATTTATTTATCTATTATTTGTTTTTAAACTGTTGGACATCAGACATATTTATAGATTCTATTCCTTGCTTATACCCCTGGTCTGTAAATACTTTCTCCCAGTGTGTGATTTGTCTTCCCTCAGCAAAACCTGCCCCCACTTTAGAGTATACATTCTTACTCTGTAGCCCAGGCTGACCTGGAACTCACTATGTAAACCAGGATGACCTCTAACTTGTGGTAATACTCTGACTTCAGGTTCCTGAGTTCTGGGATTACAGAACAACCACACCAGGTTTCCACAGGGTGTTTTACAGTATGAGAGTGTTGAACTTTGATAAGGCTCATCTGCTCAGTGCTTGTTATGGATGAGTTTTTGCTGTGAAGGCTGAAAAATCTGTCCATCTCAAGCTGGTTAGAGCTCATCTGTGCACCACATACACCGAAGAACCTCTGCCACGAACCCAGGCTGTACCCCGCATCTTGCTCGTTGTTAGACCATAGTCTTCCAGCTCCTCTCTAAAGCCAACTCCCAGTAAACGCTAAGAAGCCACACAAAGTGACTAGTTCTTCCCAGACATCCTCAGACAAGACCCTCAAGCCTACCAGGAGTCGCAATGCCAGGCTCACGTTCCAGAAAAGGGCCTGCTCAACTGTGTGTGTTCTGTAGGCAGACAACCAGCTCCTCAGTTTGGAGTTTGGAGGCTTTGTGGTGACCGAGGTCTCCAGGGCTGGATTCAGTCCCAGTGATCAGCAATCTCAGACCTGCATGCCCTAGACAACTACCCACAGTGTCCTAAATAAGGTGTAACTAGGAGGATTTCTGTGTTGTCCTTTCTGCTGGGACTTGAGACCTGGGGTTTGTGCTACACTGTAGAGACATCGTGCTTAAAGCTCTTACTCAGCCACCCACCTGCACCCCAGAAGCCTTGACGGCAAGGACAGATTGTTCAGTTGCTGAGAACAGAACACTGGCAGCTTGGCTCCCACTCTACCCAAGCAGAGTGTAATTAGCTTTCACTAACAGAGAATTAATGCCTCATTATTCATCAGCCTCTGATGAATAATGGACTAGTCTAGTCCTGAGTCCCAAATCCTCTTTCTTCTGGTGTAGTGATTGATGTAGGAACCCTTAGCTAGGCCTTTGGTTTAACCTGAAAAGTCTGGTGACAATCATGGCTAACCCAGGACGAGCTCTCCCAGCACATAGGCCCCACGGGCCTCCTGGGAGGTGGCTGTGAGAACTATCCTGAGTTTAGCCGGTGATGGCAGCAAAGGGCAGCAGAGGACTCAAGGTGGAGGCAGGGAAGCTGTTGCAAGAAGGCCAGAGTGTCTCAGGCTCCGCAGAAGCCAGAGCCAGCACTTGGAGGGTTTTCAAGAGCCCTTTTCCCAGCAGGGCTCTTTGTTCAAGGACAAACTGAGGTCTTGGAGAGCTGGGGTACTGGTAGAGCTGAAAAGCAAAACAAGATTTTGAGAATCAAATCTGAACCAAAAGTCTTTGAAGTGATGAGGCTTTGGGAAGTGAGGGAGAGAAGGAAAGAAGGAAGGGAAGGGAAATAAAATTCATTGGGTCACCAGAATAAGAAAGGAGAGTGGGAGTTGGTTTGTGAAGAGGAAGGGACTGGGAGGAAGAGGAGGGGAATGAGAGAGACTGACAGGAAGAGAGGCAAATCGGATTGAAATGCATTATGTTTCTGTATGAAAATGTCATAATAAAGCCCATTAAAATATGCTAGCCAAAGTATTAACAGGGCAGGTATTTCTTCCAGAAAAAAATAAATGTGTATTTATTTAAACATTTTTGTGAACAACAGAAAACAGACTCCCTGAAGTCCAGTATTCGATGTTTTGTTGATGTGACAAATACAGCAAAAAGGGTGACTTAGTTTTAGCTGCTAAATGGTTAAGAAGCAGATAGAGGGCTGGAGAAGTGGCTCAGTGGTTAAGAGCACTGGTTGCTCTTCCAGAAGATCTGAGTTCAATTTCCTGCACCCATGTGGCGCTCACAACTGTCTGTAACTCCAGTTCCAGGGGATCCAACACCCTCACACATGCAGGAAAAACACCAATGCACATAAAATAAAAATAAATCCCTAAAAAAAAATTTATTTTTAAAGAAGCATATAGAATCCACAACAAAATAAAGCCTTCTCTGTAACTAGGTGGGAAACTCCTGTGTGCAAATACTTACAGCTGGGAAGCTGAAGGTGAAGTAGGAGTCCGAGGTCAAGCTGTTAATACTGGAAATAGAAGTGTGGCTGGTGTATACTGAGCTCAAGCTGAGCTGAGTGTTTGGTGCATACAATAAGGGATGGTCCAGCCGTCACTGGCGAGAGGGCATTTCTCATATGCAGCACCCTGCCTGGAGTTCTAGACTCCTGGAACACACAGCAAAGTCTCTTAGAGAACTGACTACTTTCTTCTGATTCTTGGGCATCTAGATGGATACTCTGTTATTGTGCCAACCTCTGTGAGTGTGTCGGTAGTGTGGTGTGGTGGGCATGGCTTAGCCAAACAAGGTCTGACATCCAAACCTCAATCCCTGAAGCCAGAGAAAGCCAGCTGCCATAGTGCACATCTGCAATACCAACACTTCTTTCTGTAGGGAGATGAGACAAGACAAAGACAAGAGATTCACTAGGAACCTCATGGGCCACTTAGCCTCAAGGGTGCAGCTCAGAAGCCGGAGAGAATCAACTCTAGAACTTGAGTTTGCTCTTGTCTTCTGTTTTATTGATCCTCTCCAGCTTCTGAGCTGCATACTTGAGGCTAAGGTCCTCTGAACCCTACATACAAGCTATGGCATGAAATCCACCCCCCCCACACACACACATGTAAATAAATGCATTATTTTTTAAGTGTATAAAGCCAGGTGGTGGGAACCTACTCACATTACCAAATCTCTCTGTCCATAGTGGTGAGTGTATCTTGTTGCCCATAGACTAGCACACAAGCCCTTGAACTCAGCTGAACCCATTTTCCCTTAATTCCACCCACTCCCACCAGACTCCCAATTGCTGCTCAGAGCACCCTAACTCCAGGGCCACAAGATTTCTCCTTCTGCACCTTCCAGCTTCCTTTCCCTCCCTGGAGAGATGCAACTGAGTGCACAAGGCACACACACAAAAATACAAATATAGCAGGTCTATGCCTTCTCCCTTCCCCTCAGTGTGTTCACACTCCTTTCCGGTTTCCCCTCTGTCTTTTCATTGCAGCACTCAGTTCTGTACAATTTCAATAGCCTCTCATTACCAGCCAGCCCACTTCCAATCCAATCTCTCTACTGCAATGAATGCATTAAATGCCATCTCGGTCGGGACAAAAGAGAATCAAGTGATAGACTCATGCTCACACACACACACACACACACACACACACACACACACACACACACACACA
>CAJQZJ010033149.1:9646984-9671606 GCA_907164525.1 Lophiomys imhausi
AGAGAGAGAGAGAGAGAGAGAGAGAGAGAGAGAGAGAGAGAGAGAGACTCCGAGCTAAGGAAATGGATCGGCTGGTGAAGTACTGGCTTGCACAAACATTGAGAACTTTTTTCAGATCCCCAGTACCTATGTAAAGTGCCAGGTGTGGTGCCATGTGTCCATAATTCTAGTACTGGGCAAGTAAAGACAGAAGGATCTCTGGGGCTTGCTGGCCAGCAAGTCCTGCTGGGTCAGTGATCTCCAGACTCAGTGAGAGGACTTGCCTCCAATTAAGATATAAAGTGACAGGAAGACAGCTGACACCAATGCCTTGCACACTCATGTTCATAAATATATACATACATCATATATGGGTGGGTATTCAGAGATGTTCTCAGGCCCAAGAGCCCATAGCATCTTCCCTGACAGCTGTACCACTACCTTCCATGCACCTCATCCTCTATTGTGTACCCAGACTCCTTATTGGGTGACCTTGTCAGGAAGTACTTTCTTTCCTCAGTCCACACCGGAGGCCAAGTGGATGCTCCAATGCCAACTGGAGCCAAACCGTCCTTGGATCATGGGGGAGGCCCTAACCTTGGGTCCTTAAACTGTGAGGTTTCCTCGGCAGAAATTCAGGTGGCTTAGAGGAGAGTCCTTGGCTGGAGAGGAAGGCTCAGGTGAAGGCCCTGAGAAGGGTTTGACCTGTCTATGCACCTAGTGGATGTTTCTCCCCCACAGCTTAGCTAGCTCCCTAGGTGTGAAATTAGGTAAATATACTCAGGAGGGGAGGAAGGAGCGCTGAGGGAGGCCAGGCAGCTGCAGGACAGACCTAGGCAGCCTTACCACAGACAGAGTTGAATGCCAGGCCCTCCACAGCCTAGCTTAATTACACAACAGAGTGCCAAACTACACGTCTGGGCCAGAAATCGCTGTGTCCTCTCAGGAAGGTTGTCTGAGAAAATTATCTGTCCCACCCAACCCAGGTAGAAGGAAGAAAGCAAGCCAGGGCAACCACTCAGGGGTCTGGCCCATTCACACTCCGCCTGCATTAGCCCCATCTGATCTGTCCCACATCTGGCTCCTCCCCATTCTCCACTTCCCTGTGGCTGAACCCTTGTGCTTGCACTGTAGATTATTCCTAGAACAAGGGTGATAGGAACATAACCTAAGGTAAGGTCTAGAATAAAAGATCTTAGGCCAGCTGGGCATGGGGGCGCACGCCTTTAATCCCAGCACTCGGAAGGCAGAGACAGGCAGATCTCTGAGTTCAAGGCTAGCCTGGTCTACAGAGTAAATTCACGACAGCCAGAACTACACAGAGAAACCCTGTCTTAAAAATTTCAAAACAATACAAAACAAAACACCATAGACATAGTTTAAAATACCTTCCTTTATTTTATGTTGTGAGTGTTTTGCCTGCATGTATGTACACCATGTGCCCCGTGCCTTAGAGACCAGAAGAGGATATCAGGTCCCTTGGAACTGTTGTCAGCATCATGTGGCTGCTGGGAATCGAACTCAGGTCCATCTGGAAGAGCAGCCAGTGCTCTTAACCACTAAGCCAATCCCTCCAGCCACAGTTCCTATGGCTTAAGCAATAGAAGCTGGTAGTTTTTTTAGAGGCCGGAAGTCCCACATGGTGCTCACAACAGTCTGTAACTCCAATTCCAAGGGATCTGATATCCTCTTCTGGTCTCTAAGGCTCGGAGCATATGGTGTACATACATACACACAGGCAAAACACCCACAACATAAAATAAAAAAAATAAAGAAAAGTATTTTAAACCACACGGTCTATGTTCTTTTATTCTAGACGTTAGGTTATACTCCTATCACCCTGGTTCCAGGGAAAATCTGCAGTAGGAGCACAAGGGTCCAGGTTATGTGAGGACTCTCTACTGAGCTTCCAGAATGCTATATCTTCCTCTTTTAATAAGGACACTAACCCCACTCTAGGATCCCACCCTTGACCTCATCTAAACTACCATGACTCTCAGAGAGGATCACGTGTGCACATGCATGTTCACTGAGCATGGAGGTCTTGGAAGGCCTTCTCATCTGCTAGCCTCATGATGAACCTCAGGAGAAATCAGCATAGCTCAGCATCTTCTCTCTGCCTGCCTGCCTGTAATGGTCCATCTTCACAGGCTGTGGGACCAGCAGAGGCAGAAGTGATCAGTTCCCCAGCCTGAGGTAAACCCCCAGGAACCTGATCAAGTCTCTTTCCTTTATGTCCCAAAGCTCTGTGGACAGTGGCTGAGATAGTCACTTACAGCAAGACTTGGAAAGCTCTCTCTCTCTCTCTCTCTCTCTCTCTCTCTCTCTCTCTCTCTCTCTGCACCTGACTCTTCAGCAGTGAAATGCTGATTTAAAGTCCTCCCACCACAGGCTAGTGGGTGTTCTCAAGAGAAAATGCCAAGAGATGGAGAGGCATTGCAGGCAATGACAACTCTGGGCTGTCTTAAGAAGGGAAAACAAGAAAAAAAAATGAACAAGAAAGAAATGAGCACCTCTAGAGTCTAGGCTTTGGTACCCAGACACCCGGGTAGGAGGCTTCCTCAGAAGGAGTGGAAACCAGTTTCAGGGCTGTCACAGGCAGTACGGTGTTGGGGTTCTGAGTTTTGTTGAAACAGCAGAGGACAGAACCAATTTAGTTCCAAGCACCCCACCACACACACAGTTACATCCCTAGCAGCAGAGAAAGTGAAGAGTCCTCTAGGCATTGCTGTGTCTTTTTATAAGAACAAGTTGAGGTGCTGCTTACGTCGTGTCCTCTTGTAAGAGTTCCCCCCAAGGGTCTGCCTCTTCCTTTGCCCAGTGTTCCCTCAGGAGTTCAGCTGTGACATTCCAAGTCTACTTTAGACTTAAAAGCATTAAGAGCTGAGAAGACAGGTGGACACCTGTGGGGACATATGTCACACACCAGCAGACACACACATATGCACACACATATGCACAGATGCAAACTTACAGGCAAATGGACCATAAATCATTCTTCCTAAAAACTGAACTGAACTCAGTATGAAAAATAGTTTCCTACTCCTTTTTGGGATCAAGGCCAGATTATGCTGTTCCCAGAGAACCAAGGCAGGTCACAAAAGTCTCTCTTCCTCCTTCCCTTTTGATTCATTGCTTTCCATAAAAAGAAAAAGAAGTTGGCTTAATTTATGCTCACCAGTGAAAAATGCTACACTGCCCCCGGCCCCCAGGTAACTGAATAAAAGTTGTTGGATATTTTTGGAGGAATCCAGATAAAGAATTGAAGGAAGCTTCTCACCCTTAGCCACAGCTCTATAAATCACACCAGAAGGCCAAAGAGGTACCTCATCCAAAAGGACACCTTCAGGATAAAACACCCACTCCTTCCTCTTTCCTTCAGAGCCCTCACACCAGGTCTAAAGAATAGGAGACCACTTTAAGGTGACGATTTTCAGGGAATAGTGTACAAAGGTTAACAAAATGGTAGCCAGCCTAAAAGGTGAGCCTACTATCGTCTAGTCAAGAGAATGGAGAATCATTCTAGGAGGAGAAACTAGCAAAAACCAAGAGAAGACAGCCAGGAGTATTCAGAAAGCTTCCTCAGTCTGGGTTTAGAGAGTGGACCACCCAGGTGGCAGAAGACAGCTTTCTGAGGATGTCAAAAGAGCAATTGAACTTCATCTGAAAGACCATGGACACAGAGTCAGAAAGTAATACAGACTAATATTGTAAGAATACTAACTCCTGGGCCAGGCGTGGTGGCACACACTTTTATCCCAGCAATCAGGAGGCAGAGGCAGGCTGATCTCTGTGGGTTCAAGGCTAGCCTATTCTACACAGTGAGTTCCAAGACAACTAGGGCTGTTACACAGAGAAACCCTGTCTTGAAAAAAAAAAAAAGAATACTAACTCATGAGAAGTTGGCAGTTGGCATGGTGGCCCAAAAGAGCCAAAGTCCTCAACTACTGTCACACACAAGCCATGGTTCCATAAGATGATCAGAGGGGCCTTAATACCTTGAGGTCACAGCCACATGGTGCCTAGCACTGGCAAGAAAGTAGGTAATTTCTAAAGCATGTTTCTTTTCACAATAGCTCCTTTCAGAAGCATGTTTCTTTATGCAGTATCTTTGGTTGACAGTGTTTATGTGTGTGAGGGCATGGGCAGGTGGGTCTGTAGCATGCAAGTTTGCATGTGTGTATGCTCATGGGAAAGCCAGCGTCAACCTTAATTATCCATCCTCAAGAGTCATCTATCTTGTTTTTTGAGACAGGGTCTCTAACTGAGAAGCTCATTGATTTGGTTAAAGTGGGTGGCCAGTGAGACCCAGGGATCTATCTGCCTGTCTCTACTTCCCCAACAGTGCACCTCACCACACCTGGATTTTACATTTGTGCCAAGGACTGAACTCAGGGCCTTATGTTTGTGTAGAAAGCATTTACTGACTGAGTCATCGCCCACTGGGTGACAACATTTCTTATGCACCTAGTCATCATTTTCATTGAATTAAGTATGAGAGGATAATGTTCACTATTATTAATTATTATTATTAAACATTTTCAACCAGTCAGACACTGAAAATGACCATCACTGCATACTTTATTCTGATGAGTTTGTGTCAACTCCCCACCTGTATACTGAGTGCCTCAAAACCAGAAATGATTTATCTCCGTCCTCCTGCCCGCTAACACGGGGCCTGGTAGAGAGTAGAACTAAATAAGTAAGGAGTTGGTAGACCCAGGGAATGGTATCAGAATAACGAGACTGTTTGCTCAAGTCCAGGTATTGTAAATGATTTATTGAACTTTGAAGGTTAAAGTATGCATGCTGATGTCCTTTACTTCCTTAAACATTATATATATTTACTATAAGGGATTTTATATATATATATATATATAAAGTTAACAGTTAAACTTTTGTAGCAGAGAAATCCCTTCAGACAGGTAAGATCCTGGAAGTCACAGAGCTACTTCCAGCCCATGCTGGCTGCGGCCAAGAACACAGAATGCCTGATCCTCCTGCTGAGGACATGAACTTCTCCAGGCATTGCAATTTTGTACAGAAGCCAGTGGGCAAATCTTCAAAGCTCACCTCCCCCAAAGTTAGTCCTGAAAAATATCCTTGCTACAGGTGGGGCTCCCCAGAAAGCAGACTGTGAGACAGGGTAGTATTATAGGAAGATTTCCAAAGAGACCCTAAAGATTCCTAAGATGACCATTATGGGGACGGGGTGGGTAGGATTGCCAAAGGGAGCCACTGGGCTATGGCACCATCACAAAGACCAACTGACCTGACAGAGAACTTGAAAATAGGGACAGGCCTTCAGCACAGACCCCAGCTAAGGCAAGGACAAGGCGTTTATACCTCCTCCCATCAACATATCTCCCCCAATCAATGGCTGTTTGTTGTCCCTAAGAAAGAGCATAGCCTTCGGCAGCTGTCATTAGAGAGGCCAGCACAGCAGTGACTCCAACCAGGCACCGAAGTCCTTGTGGACTTGGTGGGGGCCAAGGCACAGCATAGCCACCACACCTGTGTAGGCACTCTGGGCAGATAGGATGAACAATGTTCAGAGCTGGAGAGGGAGATTCAGCAAGTGCAAGACAGAGCTGAATCCTTATAAACTATAAAGTGCATCAGCTTAGATTAATATCATACCTCTTGGATCTTCATTTATAAAATAATAACAATACTATTTACCTTATAGTATTATTTGTTTGCCAGTGGGTTGTTGGCAGGGTATCATGTAGCCCAGGCTGGCCTCTAACTTACTATGTAACCAAGGATGGCCTTGAACTTCTGGTCCTCCTACCTCCACTTCTCAAGAACAGAGATTAAAAATGTGCAGCTCTATGCCCAGCTTTATATATGCTGAGGATCAAAGCCAGAGTTTTGTGCATGCTAGGCAAGAACTCTACCAATTAAGCTACATCCCCCATCCTTTAGAGTGTTTCTAAGTGAGGATGAAATAAGTATAAAAATGTCCTTGGCACAGCACAATCTTTCGTAAGTGGCACTGATGCTGGGTGCCCATAGTAATTGTTGCTATCTTAGCAGCTGCAGAGGCAGAACGAGTCCCTGGCATCAGCACTGGATGCCTGCAGTTAAGAGCTTTGTCAAACTCTATGTCCAAAGCCATCAGGCGCACAGCCTGATGGGCTGCAGGGTATCCGTTAGAGCAGCTAGTGGTCTCTCCTATCGGACTGAGGGATGCTGTTTAGAGACATAGTGAAGAACAAAGAACAATACTGGGAAAAGAGTCTCAGCTGTCTTCGCCAACAGAGAAGCACAAGGCAGCCTTATGTGCCAGGCACTAGAGGGTAGAACACCCGAAGTGGATGAGACAGTCCCTTTACAGGCTGTGGGCATTACCAAGCATAATGGCCTGTCCAGGGGGTGTGACCACACGACAGTGAGAGGTGTTTGATTTCATGATCTCATCTTTCAAATGGTCAGCAAGGAGGAAGGGCCTCTGGCTGGGATGACTTTTGAGCATGGTGGTAGGGTCAGAGTGTACTACTACCACCAGGGCCACCAGGGAGGGCTATGAGAACCTTAGCCTTCCTTCAGTGGGGAGCACACCATGGGGGCTGGAGCACTTTAGAGTGCTCAGAATGCTTCACTCTCCTAGACAGGTCCCAATATGCAGGCTCTGGGACCAGAAAAGGATGATTCCTAGGACTGAACCCATCGTCAACTTTGGGGCCTTGAACAAAGGTGAATGTCTTCCCCCAGAGAGCACCAAGAACATGTCTGTACCTGACTAAGTTGAATTCCTCACTCATTGCACCAAGGGAGAACACAGCAGGGGTATCTCAGCGAGAGAGTGACAGACAGTCTTGGGAGAGCCAGGGTTGAAAGGGGCTTTTGGCAGGGTCTGCTTAGAATGGATGCTGTAAGCAAGCACAGGCAATTTGATGAGCGATCATCTTCATAAATCACATCTTCAAGGAAGATCACTTCCAAGGATAGGGGTAGCAAGCAGTCCTGCATTTAAGCCACAGGGTGGTGTTTGGGATTGTAAGCAAGAGCATGCCACAGTAAACTTGTTTTTGTCGAACTTAGGGTATGGCCTTGCTTCATTCCACCTTCAGGGTTCCTTTCCGGAGGATAGTGGGGTCTGGTAGCAAACACAGGCTAGGTGTGATGGAAGGCTGCTTTAGAATGTTAGAAGGGTCCACTCTTCTCTCTCTCTCTCTCTCTCTCTCTCTCTCTCTCTCTCCTCATAGGTCTTTAAATCCCTTCACATACATATGTTTCCCTCTGTAAAATATGAGTAAGACTATCTACCTCATGTGCTGGTTTAAAGAACATATCAGATCATGTGGAGCAGAGAGCAAGAGTTCACTGTGCACAAGCATCCAACTCAGCCCAGGAACATACTGGCCAGCAGCTGCTCTCACCAACCCCCCTCCCCACGCCCAGGTCTCCAGGTGAGGTAACTGAACCAAAAGGCTCCATCAAGCCTTGGTGAACACCAGACATGGCACAACCACCCATTCCCAGGATGCAGCTGGCCTTTCTGTTCCGAGCCACAGCCCGGCCCATCCAGACTGGCACTTGACCCCAATACTCCAAATTGAGGAAAGAGTCAGCCTGGGGTTCACAGGGGCTGGAAAACTGCTCAGAACCTGGATGATAGAGTTAAGGAGGTCACTGTACCAGTGCTTCCCTTGGTTTTTACTCTGAATTCATAGAAATGGCCACAGACACAGAACTCCATTGAGAACCTTCGAGAGATGAAGGCTGTAGCCTGCTGGGGCAGACAGTGCTTAGGACCAGAATCACCTTCGTTCGGTTCAAACACATGATGTTGTCTGATAATAGCAGAGTTGATCATAAGTAAAGCCCACCCAGGCTTCTCTCCCCCAAATTATACCCTTGTCCTGGTAATTGCACACTCATTCAGAGCCTGCATCTGGCTTATAATAGCATTTCCATGCAGACCAGATTGAGTGCCACCTCTCATTTGGTGGAACAAAAGGAAAAGTACACTCTTTGATGACTCAACTTCCCCCAGCTTGGGGTACTAGAAAGGCATAAAATCTCGAGTCATATCTGTCTCTGCTTTGGGTATTTTGGGGGAACGATCAATCTTATCATCCTCAGCTGTAAAATGGGAATGCTGAAACTGCCTTGCTCTCTACAAACCCAAAGAGAATTCCAAAATCAAATGTGTATTCACATGTAAACACATTAAAACAAAAGAAAACAAAAATCCTAAAGAGCATTACAATGTGAGTTTTGAAAAGTATGTTCTGTAGAATGGTTTCTGTTTCCTAGCAAGTAGAACAGATCTGAGTCAAAATGAAAAAGTCACATTATAACTAATGTCATCTACAGTGACAAAATCCATCTTGCTTATTAATGACAGGTGACTATCCCCCCTGCAACTTTCAAAGTCACTTATGCACATGCTCAAAGTCTGGGAGTGTCCAAACTGTTTTCCCTCCTCCAGGCCCAGACCCTCCAACTTCACTCCAACAGAAGTGAAGTTGACTCATTGTATGTCGTTTGAACCATCAGCTCAGCAAGGATTTATCATGTGCCAGCCTTAGTTTTTGGAGTTTGAAAAGACCTTTAGGGGATGAATTCACTAAGAAACCCTGGAAAGTGCCTCTCCAGGTGGCACGGTGATCGGAATTCATCTTTGCCCCTGCTTATGTGTGGTCCATTTGAGGCTGGCGAAGGTCTTCACCTACACAATAGACTATCTACTGCTCCTCATAAAGTAATCTTGAAGGTTTCAACTTTGTCTGCATGCAGCCTTGGACACAAGTCAAAACAGCAGTCTCTAAAATAGTCCTATGCCATTGTGCTAGAGGTGGTGGGACCTGGGAGAGTGGAGCCTATAAATGAGGCAGACCAAGGTCTTACCCAACAGCTACTTTTATTCAGAGCATCAGTCAATTTTTACCGTGAGGGTTAAGAGGAGCCACATGAGTAAAGTGTCCAGTCACAAGAGCAAGCTGCATGTAGCAAGCTGTACATAGAAAAAGCATGTTTTTCCACAGGGAAACAAACAAATACCAATAGTCAGTTATAATGAATAATCTGAAGCGAACTCGCTCCTGTTCACTACACCTAGGAGGGGATCAAAAGCACATTCCAAGAACAACTTTGTGTTTTTGAAGAACTGAGGTTACCAGATTCTTGTCTTGTTTTCTTGGAAGTTTTCTCACGGGCACTTAGAATTCTCCTCATATGACTCCATTCTTGGACCATGTTCCGACAGTCCCGCACAGAGCCAAGCTGGGCAAAACTCATGCCCAGGTGCAGTGTTTCCCTTACATCAGCCCTGTGATCCCACCTCTTCAGACAAATCTCCTTGTATCATAGGGAAACCCCAGGCCATCTTCTGAGGTAGGATCTGACTCAACAGTGAGCCAACTGTTTCCATTTGCTTCCCAGTTAGGCAAAAGAGAGCTATTCTAATCCTTGGCAGTTTGTTTCATAAGTGGATTCTTTTTTGGGAGACAAATCCAAAGTCCAACTTGAGTTTTTCTACTGATCACTGTGCCTGGCCCTGCCCTTAAGACCAATGGTGGCATTGGATTTGGAACACTAAGTTTGGTCCTTTTCTAGGTACCCCAATCAAGTACATGCCTCCTCTCCAATCAAGTCATTGTCTTAAAGACACACACACACACACACACACACACACACACACACACAGGAACAAACATTCATTCTGAGTCACGACCATTACTGAGTGGAAGTGAACAATATTTTCCTAAGTGCATACAGCTTACCAGCTCCCCAGTCACTGCTCAACAGATTTGCTTGCCGTTGTTCTTCCTCCTGAATTAGGACTGCATCCTTGTTGGAGCATAAGGGATAACCAGATCCCTCACAGAGCCATGCACTCACACACCCTAACGCCCACCACTTCATTTCCAAAGAACTAACAGAAGCTCCCATTATAGGTTTTAGATGGACCACAGTCTTGAGCTCTTTTTATTCTGGTCTGAATAACCCCTGGGGGTTTTGCTCACCCAGTTAGGCAGCCAATGAAAGACTCATCTTTACTGGGCTACTCTACTGAATAGTAAGTGTTTCTGGGTGTATGAAAGGGAAGGCCATGGGCCTGCAGGAGCTCATCAATGAAAAAGCTTTCCAAGCAAATACCACTCAATCCTCCAGGGATCACCTCTCTCGACTTCAAGGTCAACTCTGCCCTACAAGGTACCCCAGATGCAGCTGGCCCCCCGGGTCCTCTCCCTCTTACCCAGACAGAAACCTAAACCATTAGGTTAGTGGTTAGCTGTAGAGCTTGACCTAATACTGGATGGGGTCGCACCTCAGCCTGCAGAGCTCTGCTTACAGCTGTTGCTCAGCTTCTGTGACTGTTGTCCATACGGGTGTGTGCCCAGGTTGTCTCAGCATTGGGCACACACCCCAAAATCCAGCAGGAGGCTTGCTGCTTTGTATGCCATGGACATTTTCAAATTATCTAGAAAATTCTTAACCTCAACGATGTTTACATTGAGACAGGAGAATAAAATCGGAGCCCAGTCTTAGGGTGGCAGGTCACGAGTCATGCCCCTGCAGGAAGAAGATACACAGACAGTTTCCAAGGCAGCAGAGAGCAAACCCAAAACACTTTATGATTTCCAAGGTTCTATGCTGGCCAGACTCTCCTAAGGCCAGGAAGATGAGAACCCCATTTCCCTCTTTAGGTAGTCTGCAACTGGATTCTGAGGGGCTGCTTTGCACTTCTTCAGTTTGCCCTTTTGGGAGCTCCCTGTATATTGGGGGTGCTTCAGAAGCCCACAAGGGAAGACAGACAAGTACTGCCATGGAGAGCTGGCTTGAAGCCTAGCCCGCCATAGACTCAAGCTCCTCCAGGGGTGAGAGTCAACAGAGCATAGGCTGAGGCCTCATATGACAGGGCTGAGAACTCTACATGGGGGTTGGGGAGGGGGGTGGAGGGGAGGGCTTTCCTGACGGAAGAGTTGTAGCCCCGTCCAAAGATGAGAAAGTGCTTTTGTATTTTTTGAGAATTATGAACAGGACTGGGAGGAAGTACACCAAGAAACACATGCTCATTAGAGAAGGTGAGACTAGTGAACTTTGAGGTCCCACCCACTCCAGAAGGCATGGGCTCTGAGGGCTGTGACAAGGGCTGTGTCACTCCTACAGTCGGGGTCCTCACAGCATCAAAGGCACATGCCCTTTCAGGGTATCCGGAGCAGCTTTTATCCTGAGGCTTTGAAGGGAGAACAGTAATTCCATGATTAACCCAAAACATCTTCGGGTGGGGCAATGGCCTTTGAATACTTCCCGGAGTTCCTGGGGTTCTTGGGGCTGGGACTGGTACAGCACATGCCTGCCTACCATCTGGCTCAGCCTGTTCTCAGAGGGAGCAGGGACAACTGGCATTTGGGACAATCTGGTTCAACGGCCAGTTGCTAGAAATCGTTCATAATAGCTGTGACTTTAGTGAAAGTCTGTGGCAAAGTGAGACCACAGCCAACTTGATTTCTTTCCAAGATATCTTATCATAGGAACAGCAGCATTTCAGATGAAGTCTTTCTTTTCCTTTCTTTCTTTCTTTTTTTTTTTTTTTTAAGGTTTTTCGAGACAGGGTTTCTCTGTGTATCCTTGACTGTCCTGGACTCACTCTGTAGACCAGGCTGGCCTTGAACTTGCAGAGATCCACCTGCCTCTGGCTCCCGAGTGCTGGGATTAAAGATGTGCACCACCACCTCCGGCAGATGAAGTCTTTCTTAAGGAAACTCTTCCCATGCTCCTATTCCTGAATCAACAGAAAGTATAAACGGTTTAAAAGGGCACTAGGGGCTGGAGAGATGGCTCAGAGATTAAGAGCACTGGCTGCTCTTCCAGAGGTCCTGAGTTCAATTCCCAGCAACCACATGGTAGTTCATAACCATCTATAATGAGATCTGATGCCCTCTTCTAGCCTGCAGGCATACCTGCAGACAGAACACTGTATAATAATAAATAAATAAATAAATTTTTTTAAAAAAAAAAGGACACTAGTCACCTGGATTCACAGCTTAACCACGTGGTTGAACTATTCTAAGTATCAACTTTCTCATCTGATAAATAAGGGCTATATAACTTGGAATTGGTATTTTGTGCTTCTGAGAGACGGGGGAGAGATAGAGATAGAGATAGATAGATAGATAGATAGATAGATAGATAGATAGATAGAGGTAGAGAGAGAACAAATGTTAGAGTGTAATCTTGGCTTAGATTCCTCTGTCAGCCCGCAAGACAGAATGTTCAGTCCCTCTGAATCAGCCATCAACTATCAGCTCTGGTTTGAAATAAAGCAGAGAAAGACACTCTGCTGGGATGCAGGGACTTTTGCAGACTTTCAAAGTCCAAGGACCCAGGCTCTCAGTGTTCTAGCAGGAGGTGTTGATGCTAAATCCAAGTGATTGCTTAGATGAGCCACCTCAGAGGGGTTGCTATTTGGGTCTCTCTCTCTCTCTCTCTCTCTCTCACACACACACACACACACACACACACTGCCCTTGAGAACACAAATCACAGCTCTAAGCCAGGAGCCTGGAATAAGGCAGTAGTTCAGTAAAGAGCCAATGATGGGCCAGGCATGGTGGTGCACGCCTTTAATCCCAGCACTTGGGAGGCAGAGGAAGGCGGATCTCTGTGAGTTCGAGGCCAGCCTGGTCTACAGAGCAAGTCCAGGACAGCCAGGGTTCTGTTACACAGAGAAATCCTGTCTCATAACCCCACACACACACAAAAAAAAAGGAATTCACCTGAGATCCACCGTAGAGTAGCAAGACACAGTGGCCATCAAGACAGGCCAGAGCATGTGGCTCATAGGGATCCTTTCCTTGAGCCTAGACCCCATCCTCTGTGTTCCCAATTGGGTGGCTTTCCTCAGAACTGAGAATGATTCTACCAGTACTTGCCCCACTAGGCACAGAACAAATGTATTCTCTCAGAGGTGTCCAACCTCTTGGCATCACAATATGATATGAATGGGACACAGGCAAAGGCCACATGCAGAAAGACATTCCCTTTCCAGACCCTAGCACCAGGGTTCCCACTGGCATATAAACTCTTGTCTCTCTAAGAGAGACAGACGCTCAGGAATTTATAGACTTATGGAGGTCCACAGCCCATCAAGATTGAGGTCCTCAAACCAAAAGAACAGAAAAGTCACCCCCACCTTGCAAGATGCCCTGATTGTCAGCAAACTAACTCAGGCATAGAAGAATTCTCAAGTTGGCTCTAAACAGATGGAAAATGATTGACATCAGCAAAAGAAAACTACAGCTGTGTCAACATTCTGCAGCCAACCCAGGGATATACCCCAAAATCCTCAAGAGGCAAGACAGACAGCTTCTGTGAAGATGTGAGGCCGTGTGAGGCCACTATTTATCAAGTGTACCCTAAAAATCTTCAACTGGCAGAAAGTGCCCTCCTGGACTAGGAACAGCAGCAGGGCAAGGACGTGAGAACTCACTTGCTCCCCTCTTTCCAAGTCCCAACGTCGCTTCTAGTCAGGTGGTAGCTGCAGATCAGGGCCAGGTAGAAAAGAGGTGACAACACTAGGAATCCCAGAGATGGGGCCCAAGGGGTCCTTGGGAGCCACCCACTGCCCCACATAGCAAGTCAGTTTGCCAAGTGGGACTAAAGATTCCTTCATGCTGTGAATTATGGTGTCCACTTCTGTAAATAAAACCAGAGGAACTGTTTCCTGATTCCTGAACTCATAGAGATCCTGTTGCGAAAACACAATATTCCTTGTTCAAAAAAAATTATTTCAAATGTGAAGTCAGTATCAACACTGAGAAAAGTAAAGGGTCCTTTGATCACATGCTTGGGAAGCCAGTCCTGTCTGCAGGAGGTAGGACAAATGTAAGCCATTCCTTCTGTTCAGTTCTGAGGATGCCTTCATGGTTTGAGAACAGGTTAATCATAAACACAACTTCTAATCTGTCGGGGAGAAGGGGTAGGAAAATAGAAAAGAGAGGAGACGGCTGAGGAAGGCTACAACAACTACAGCTCTTCCATTCCATAAGCAACATTCATGCTTCATTGGGTGTAGCTATGAAGTAAAACACAACCTTCCTGGTATTTATTTTATAGCCATGTGACTAGAGCATCTACCATTCATACTTCCCAAGGGTTAATGTTCTGAAATTTAGTAGCCATTGTGAGGTATTAAGAAGGTAGGAACTTATGCCAACTATGATGCTTAGGGGCCTCTAGATGATGAATAAAATTGGATAATGTCATCAGAATAGAGAATTGATTGAATTACTTTGTGAGAGAGAACAACAAAAATACATATATAAACACATACATGTATACATGTATACACACACACACACATATATATATATATATGTTCTCCTTTCTCTTGCTGTGTAATGTCCTGTGTCCTCTTGGGACTAGAAAACCATCATCAAATGTATCCCTTAGTCTTAGAACTCCAGAACCACAGGCCTTTTTCATTTATAACCTACCTAGGCTACTGTATTGCACAACTAACCACTGAAACTGGTCCAATTCACTCCAGTCTCAAAAAGTCAAGGGCAGGGTGCCATAAGAACTGATTGATAGCTGCCCCAAGTTCTGAAACAGCAGAAACTTATCCTCCCCAGTCCCCAAAAGCCTAGAGAATCAGTTACTACCTACAGAGAGAATTTTGCCCTCTAAATGTTATCTCCAAGGGGGAAAAAAAAATCATAAGTCGGGCATGGTGGCATACTCCTTTAATCCCAGCACTTGGGAGGCAGAGGCAGGTAGATCTCTGAATTTGAGGCCAGGCTGGTTTACAAAGTGAGTTCCAGAACAGGCAGGGCTACACAGAGAAACCCTGTCTCCAAAAAAAAAAAAAACAATAAAAAACAAAAAACAACCCCCCAAAATCATACAAGATTCTTATTATATATATTACTATAATTATTATTCCATTTAATAAGACCCCTGACATTCAGGAGACTCTGCCACAGAGGGTTCCCAGGGATATAGCAGGGATCTCCGCTGTCTTCCTCTACATAGTCCTGGTGTAGTATACAATACGTGTGTAGAGCCTGGTATAGTGTACAGCATATGCCTGTAGACTGACCAGGAAGGCTAGAGTGATTTCCAACCATGAATCCCCTGAAAGCTTTGCTATGAAGGATTAGGATACCAGTGAGGAGAGTCATAGAAAAAGACAATGACCTTTACTTTAATAAATTGGTGAAGGATGGTATCTTTAGGCCTTCTCCTTCTATCAGAGCAGTAAGAAAGCTATAAGGAGGAGCTACACCAAGATTCACTTTACCTCTTGAAGCCTCATACTGTATAGAAAAAGCAATGGGCATCCCCTGCAGGAGACACACAGAAACCCCTGGCCACAAGGCCTAAGCTCAGCCTGCTTCTTTCACCCCACACCTGCCTTCTCACTGGAGAAAGACTTAGCTTTCTTCATTAGCTACACAAACTTGGGCAAGTCCCCAGACTAACGACAGACAGCAGGAGTCATCCTAGTCACCAGAGTGCCAGAATCCAGGTAGACATTGAAACAAATCTCATGTGTAGATCTTTAGCATGCCTGCCTTTAGGAGAGAGCCACAAACACTGGGGCCTAGACCCATTCTTGCTGGCCTCAACCTGGCCTCTAGCTCTGACCCACCAGGATCCGGTGGTCTCAGTCACCAATTCCAAGAAGAAAGTTCATATCTACTCAGCTCAATTTCTGCCTCTTTAAACTCAAATAGCATTTTGGCCCTTGGCCTAGTGAAGGAGAGACCTGACCAGTCACAGTGTGATTTAAAGGGGATGAGTCAGAAGCCAGCTAAGACAGCCTTCCCAGACACCTGTTGCCAGCCAAAGCCTGAAGTCACACTTGTTGTTTCCAAAGATGGGGAGTGACCGACTAACTGCCCTCTAGAGACATCCACCACAGGGCAACCTTCCCATCTCGTGAGGCCGTAGACCCCAGAGTTTGCCCCAAATTTCTTAGAATTTAGAATCTGGCACAGTTGAATTGATTTGGCATTCTATCTCAAAGTCACTTAGAAAAAACAAACAAATAAGTAGACAAACCTTTAAAGTGAACTGGAAACAAAACTCCCCTTTTCCAAACCACAGTGCAAGCTCTCATGGAGGTCAAGTATTACCAAAAAGCCAAGTTCAAGGGCAGTTTTCTGAAAAAGCTGAAATTGTGGCCACAGAGGGCATGAAAGGATTTGCTTTGAGCAAGAATTTCCACCTGCACCTCCCCTGGTGCTTTACCCCTGGTGATATGATTTTTTTTTTCAGTTCTCCTTGACAAGAAAGTTAAAACAAAAACCATGAAGCCAACTCTGTCCTAAGGGCTTTTCTTCAGTCCAATCATTCCTAGAATCTAATGAAGCCTCGCTTCTCCCTCTCTGCTAGACAAACAAGTCTGCCCCGACTTAAGAGAATTAGCACGCTCAATTGTCATGGGTTTGGTGAACTTCCCATCAGAAATAGAACCCTGGGTCCTGACACCCACAGGCAAGGTGGTCAAAAGGCCAAGCTTCCTCACTTCCTGGTTCCCCTCTTTATGACCGACTCTGAGGATTTTCCTGGACTGCAAAGAGGCAAGAGATCTGCTTTCCCAGTTTACAGACGTAGCCCCTGTGATCTGAGCCTAGTCCATCTGCATCTCGCTCACAAAGGACAAATAGCAACATCTTTATGGCGCACATTTCTGGATTTCTTTAAGGGCCCTCACATCTTGACCAGCTCTCCCTTCGCCTGGGCAAGTTACCAAAGGCCCTCCCATCATCTACCGCTGTGCCATCCAGGTGGGGCTGGCCGGTGCCGCTGCAGCTCTGTGCCCTGGCTAGCCTCGCTCCTCGTTATGGGTCTATGAGTCAGTGAGTCAACAGACTGGCACCATGCCAGCGCAGCCTCTGCTGAGCACTCAGGAGCATTGTGCTCTTAGGAGGAAAAACTTCTACTCCTACATCCTTCTACTGCACACCAAACAGACTCCATTTCTGCTACCCAGTTCCCCTGGGGCACACTACTTCCTTGCATAAGCTGCCAACTTCACCTACAAAATTCTCAGGGTCTCCAGTTTATCAAAGGCCCCCTGACCTGGAGGAAGAATTCGGTGACCACATAGTCCATAGTCACTAAGCAGCTTTGGTGTGCTGGCTCCTGCACTGGAGGCTGAGGTTGCAAAACAACGGGTACTATGCAGTCCTCTGAGGATCTTACGGTTGAAAAGGTCTTCTGATGTGATAGTTTTTGTTTTATCTTATCATATCTTATTTTGTTAATTTTTAATTTTCCCTTAAATGACTATTTTTTTTTCTAATGAGACAGAAAGAGAATAGATTGGGATGGGGGGGGGGTGGGGAGGAGCCACAAGGAGTAAAGAGAGGGGAAATTATAATCAGTATATATTATGTGAGGTGGGAAATCTATTTTCAATAAAAGGAAAATAAAACAAAAAGAAAGGTCTTCTATAAACATGAGTTTTCATGATGATGCACTCACATAGAAAAATTTCCTCCGTTTCCACTTAGTACTTATGCCACAGAGAGGAATCTACTCAAAGGCTGGTACTCAAGACTGAGGACTTAGAATGAACTAGGCACTGTGTCAACTACCTGCCTTGGTCATGTTTAATCTTTGAAATTATTTTACAAATAGCATGGCTGAGCAAGGAATGTGTAAAAATAATTGGCCCTGGAGGGTGGGGCTTAGCACTTAAAAGCGCAGAAGAACTGATGTTCTGATCCTAGATCCCACATAAGTCAGGCATGGCTACACACACCTGTAAGCTCAGCACTGAGGGAAGACTCAGCAGGATCTCAGAGGCTTGCTAACTGCCAGCCTAGCTAAAGCAAACAAACAAAAACAAAACTAAAAAAAAATCCAGGCTCAGTGAAAGAACCTGCGTCAAACAAATGAAGTGGAGAGAGATAAAGATACCTGAAGATACCTGTACCCAGCATACCGAGCATCCTCTTCTGGCCTCTGCTCCCACCAGTGAGTGCACAGAGGCCCACACACCTGCATACACACACACACACACACACACACACACACACACACACACACACATACACACCACACACTATACACACTGGTCCAAGAATGCCCAGGCTGTGACCGAGAAAGAGCGTGGCTTTTGCCTGTGAGCCTTGGCTTTCTAGATACAGAATACTATCTATGCTGCCATGGAAGACCAAGGAACACAATGAAGTCCACATGATTATAGAGGAAGGGAGACACCCCTTGTTCCTACTCTATTCTTCGGCCTTTCGCTTGAGGCTGCCTGCAAAGTCTGTGTGTGTGTGTGCGTGTGTGTGTGTGTGTGTGTGTGTGTGTGTGTGTGATATGTGTGTGTTGTGTATGTGTTGTATGTGTGGTGTGTGTGTGTGTGTGTGTGTGTGTGTGTGTGTGTGGTGTAGGTGTATGCAGGTGTGTGGGCCTCTGTGCACTCACTGGTGGGAGCAGAGGCCAGAAGAGGATGCTGGGTATGCTGGGTACCAGGTATCTTCAGGTATCTTTCTCTCTCTCCACTTTATTTGTTTGACACAGGTTCTTTCACTGAGCCTGGATAGTTTTTAGTTTTGTTTTTGTTTGTTTGGTTTAGACTTGGATCTCTTCCATCATCAACTGAGGACAAAAAGGTTACACAGAGTGGCAGAGGTGGTGGGGGTGCGGATGTGTGCCTGTGACGTGGGCCACTGCTATCTCAGGCCTCCTTTGTACCCAACTCATGGTCCTGCTGCTCATTCTGAATGCTCTCTGTTTACATTTGCTCACTATGTCTCCCAAAGGGGTCAGATCATATCAGCCTGGGAGAAGAAGCTTAGCTTGCTCAGCCCGGGTTTTCCCTTTTCGCCTTCAAATTGCTTCTACATTCACTGCATTTTGTCTTTAGTTATTCTGTCAGATTCAGCAGGTAACTATCTGTATACTCTGCAACTTCTACAGCCACTCATAAAGTTAAAACTTTGAACAATTCTTCCCTGGCCCAACTAAATCCATAGAGAACCCAGGCCATCTAACTTATGTTTCCATTTTCTTGTTTATTTTGTCTGGGTCTCAATTTGGCCTACCTATAATTTTAGACATCATTTGGAGGAATTTGTAGTCACATGAATGCACAATGTAAAGGAACAGGCATGGGTGATCTTCCCATTTACAGAGTTTGCCTGAGTATGTGATCACATATCCAAGCCTTCCATATTTGGCTATTACTGAAGAGTGTATATTTTACAAGTGGTTCTTTTTTTTAACACTCATATAAACAATACTTTGTATACTGTCAGAGTTCCACTTAAAACTCCTCTGCTATTAAAATAGCAAATGTGTTCTTGCATCCCTTTGAGGTGCTTCTAGAGGGTTTTAATTGTTTATCCAAAACTCAAATAAGCTCTGGAACAAAACAAAATCAATCATTAGCAAGAATTCACTTCTTGTAACACTTGTTCCTTACCTTTTCAGGGCTGAAGAGAGAAGCAAACTCCAACTCGCAGTTGGTAATGTGAGAGAGCAGTCACTAAAGCCAGAGGTTTGCTTCCCCGGCCCTCAAAACTGCACTTTCAGTTGGTTCTTCTTCAATGGAAAGACAGGCTTAGTTCTGCCAGGCTTCCAACCAAGAACCCAAGCCCACCTCCCTCTGAAACTTGCAGCTAAGCCCACAATGTGAGAGCTGAGCACATGCAGCCACCCAAGTGATCTGGTGGAGGTGGCTGGCTTTCAGTCCTGGAAATGCATTGGCTGGCTCAGGAGCTCTGGCATCTTTGCCCCCAGAGACCTGGCTGAGTTGAGCCCATCATACACTTTTGCTATAGGTAGGGTTCAGAGAAGAAGGCCTTTTCTCCATTGATATTATCAGAGTGCAAAGCCTGGCTGGCCTTACACAGAATTGATTTAGGCTATACTTATACCTCACTTGTACAGCACATGCTTAGCAAGCACTGGGCCCTGGGCTCAGTCTCCAGCACAGTAACAGAGCAGTTATGGTAGTGATGCTAGCGGTGGTGGTAGTGACAATGATGATGATGATGATGATGATGATGATGATGATGATGGAGCTAGAGAAACAGACAGATGGTAAAGCTCTTTCTGTACAATCATGAGTGCCTGAACTCAGTCTTCAGAACCTATGGATGGGCAGTGGTGGCACACAACTTTAATCCCAGCACTTAGGAGGCAGAGGCAGGTAGATCTCTACCAGCTTGAAGTCAGCCTGGTCTACAGAGAGAATGCCAGGACAGCCAGAGACACAGAGAGAAACCCTGTCTTAAAACAAACAAACAACCCCCCCCCCGGCTAAAAACAAAACAAAACCAAAAAACCCAAGAAAATTATAGCTATGACTCTTACCCAAGAGCTCCTTCATCACATGAACACCCTGCCCAGGGGTGGCATTATTGTTTGGGACACAGCCCGTGGAATGATATCACTCAACACTGGAAGGCAGTTTTCCCACATTAGTTACTCCTCTCTGGAAAAGCCCTCTCAGACACATGGGAAGGTAAGGCTTATTAGCGATCTGAGTGGTTTTTCAATCCAATCAAGTTGACAACTGTAATTAGCCACCATACCTCCCTCCCTCATACCTACTCAACACCCTTCCACACATCTAGAATATGTTCTCAGAAAAGGGGAGAGAACCCTTTTTCCCTGCTATCCTTGGTCCACTTCCCAGGATCACAACTCCTATCCTAAGATCAGCTTCTTCTTAGGAAAAGTGTCCCAGTGTGCTGGGTGGTTTTATGTCAGCTTGACACATGCTAGAGTTTTCTGAAAGGAGGGCACCTCAATTGAGAAAATGCCTCCATAAGGTCCAGCTGTAAGGCACTGTCTTAATTAGTGATTGATGGGGGAGGGCCCAGTCCATTGTAGGTGGTGCCGTCCCTGGGCTGGTGGACCTGGGTTCTATAAGAAAGCAGGCTGTGCAAGCTTTGAAGGGCAAGCCAGTAAGCAGCACCCCTCCATGGCTTCTGAATCAGCTCCTGCCTCCAGGATCCTGGCCTATTTGAGTTCCTGCCCTAACTTGCCTCAGTGATGGACTGTTACCTGGAAGTATAAGCCCAATGAACCCTTTCCTCCCCAAGTTGCCTCAGTTGTGATGTTTCATCACAGCAATAGAAACCCTAACTAGGACACCCAGTGAAGTACTTGCTTCAAAGATTCTATTCTTATCCACAAAAATTGTGGCCTTTCTATATGACCCAAACATAGAGTCATACTCTGGTACAGGAGGTTAAGGACAGTGGTCATTTCCAAAGATATCCAGTTTGCAATATGTAGGAAACCAAACTTGGTACCTTCTTCTTACACCTGTCACCCAGATCTGCTCATCTTTTCATATTTGTGTCTTAAATAATGGCACTGACATTCTCGAAGGTACCTATGCCAATGTCCTGAGAGTCACTGTAGTGACTCCCACTGAGATTTTCATGGCTTCTCCTTCCTGTCTCCAATCTGCTGTTTTCCCATACCAGGGCAAAGTCTTTCAAAGTCTTGCACACACACACACACACACACACACACACACACACACACACACACACACACACACACACCTATCCTCAACACTTCCAGTCAGTCTTACCTATCTTTTTCTTTTTTTTTTCTGAGACAGGGTTTCTCTGTGTAGCCCTGGCTGTCCTGGACTTGCTTTGTAGACCAGGCTGGCCTCAAACTCACAGAGATCCGCCTGCCTCTGCCTCCCGAATGCTGGGATTAAAGGCGTGCGCCACCATGCCCGGCTAGTCTTACCTATCTTAAATTATAATCCCACAATAGATTATTGTCCTGAAGCCAGACATCTTAGGTTCTAATCTCCAGGATTTTTATGATCACAAGCACACTTGATTTCTGCCTTGTGAGAAAGCTTGAGTCTGAAAACACAGCTAAACTGTGCCTGAATTCCTAATTTATGGAAACTCTGAGGCAATAAATGGTTTTCTAAGTCATTGAGTTTTGGAATAATTTGCTTTGTAATCATAGATATTAATATAAGAATTACATAAAATCACAAAACAAAGGACTTAGAATAATATTTGGTGCACAATCAATCAATCCTGGCTAATAATAATTATTATTATTACGTGTTTAGACATAATACCAGATAGAATTATTTTCTTATGGGAGGAGAGATGACATCTACTTATCTAATGCATGCCAAACTGCTTGCAGTTCTTAGCCCAGGGTCTTTCAGCTAACAAAAAATATTTTGTTGACTTCAAGAATAAACAAGGTGGACTGTTGATGTACCTCAGTTGGTAGGGTGCTTGCCTGGCATGCATAAGGCCTTAGGTTCAAACACCGCATAACCAGGGCATGGTAGTACATGCACCTATAATCCCAGCACTCAAAAGGTAGAGTCAGGAGAATCAGAAGTTCAAGGCGAGCCCCCACTATTTGCCTGACTCAAAGCTAACCTAGGTTATAGGAGACCCTGTCTCAAGGAGGTGCAGGGCGAATAAATAGGAAAGAGTGACTCTAGACTACTCTAGACTACTCCCTCTTATGTGGGCTATTGAGAGTTGAGGACCCAGTCTAGGCACCCAGGTCCTTTCTCTAGCCTGAAGGTGAACCAAGGGATGTGGTAAATATCCAAGAAACTGAGACACAAGGTGCTGCTGTGTGTTCATTGCTTTAGTGAACCCAGGGAATGTTTCCCAGGAGCACAGGTTTTTTTCAAAACTAGCCCATGCCTGCACCACATTCTTGGAAGACACAGAGAAAACATTGAAATAATCAGCAATTACCTTCTCCCCTGGCCTATCAGACACAGCCTGAGCTGTAGATGGGAGGGGAGAGTAGAGGCTTGATTGAAGAAACCTATGTCAGAGGGGCTACACGAGGTTCTCACCCCAAAGAGGACAAGTCTTATTAGTGACAAAAAGAAGCTGTGTGCACATCGTCAAAGTGTCAATGGCCTAGCTGCCCATCTTCCTGCCTTCAGTGCCACTATTTCTTCCACCTGCACTTCACCCACTCCCACTTTAAGACTCTACTCAAATTACTTCCTCCATGACATCTTTCCCAATGATCAAGACAAACACAGGAACCAGCCCTGGGCCCCTGCCCTCCCCTTACCTGGGACCTCCATCAGAGGATGCTTGTTCCAGGTGAGTGCACCTCTGCCATTGTCTGAGTCAGAAGCTGTGGCCTAGTTCCTGAAAGGCAAGCATCCCATAGCTCTTGTATTCCCCATCTCATGGGGACTAAGAAAGTAGATGCTGATACAGAATACATAGGCGTTGTTTCCTTTTCTGTGCTCCCCTGGTGAGGAGGTCATGCAGGTCGGACCAGAAGTCTGCAGAAGCTGGTCCACTTTCATATGGAAGCCAATTCCCAGCTTTCTACCGTGACAACAAGCAAGCACACTTATTCTAAGCCACCATCTTCAAAATGCAGTCCCCAACCCTGCAGCACCAGCGTCACATAGGACTTTATCAGAAATTCTTGTCTTCACACCCCCACGAAGAACTACTGGAGCGGAAACTCTGAGGCTGCCATTAGCAGTAATCTGTGTTTTAGCCAGCTCACCATATGATTCCTGTCAGGATTAAATTTTAAAATCCCCATTTTAAGTCTACTAAAACACATGTGGAAAAGACCTTCCAATACAGACTGAATTAAGATTAAGATTAAAGGAGAGTTCTAGACAATGCCCATTACTGTAAAATGTCTCAGATCAGTGAAACTCCCCCCTACTATTTTCTGAAAAACAGTTCAACTGGCAGCTAAATGAACTCAATGTGTTTATTTTAAATGTGCAAAATGAATTTTCATATCCTAAGAATAACACCAGATGTTTTACCTCTTTTTCCTAATTGATTTTCCAGCCTACAGCAATTCATCTTTATATTTTCCAGTTGGGTCCTGATGTAACAAAAAGAGTGTGTTCTGGCAGGAATAGTATAGTAAGTGTCCTGAATCTTAAAACAAGTGTAACTCGGGCACTGTGGCACATTACCTGCGTGTTGGTCTTCCCCCAAACATGAAAAACAGCTTTAAGTACCAGGCAGATCTGCACTGGCAGGAAAACCATAATGGGTCTTTTCAGGAGATTGGGTCTCCTGGCTCTCCCATAGTTGGCTGCAGAGCTGAAGTCTGGGCATTTGGCCCAACCCTGAGCTCTTCTCCGAACAGAGAGTCCTGCACTCCCTGGTACCAGAGGACTCTGAAATGTGCAAGTAAACACTCCCATCTTTCAATGGAAAGATTTTCTAAAATGAAAAAGAAACGAACTGTGGGATAAAGATGAGTGGAGTTAAGGGACGAGGAAGGAGTAAGTTATGCTCAGAAAAGCAGCCATCCTGGAAGGACCCTCCTGCCCTGCACTCCTGGGAAAGCAAAAACAATCTCCCACTGTGAACCCTGCAGAGCTAGAGGCCGGGTTCCTGAATGCTTAAGTGGGTGAAAGGTCACCACAGGCAGGTTTTTCTGAGCTCACAGAAGTGTTTTTCTGAGTCTGAGGGAAGACAGAGAAACAGAACCCTCAGCTTTGAAGCAAGCAACTTCAAAGGAAGGCCTTCCCAGCCTGGAGGGAGTTGGGGCAACCAAGCACTAAGAACCCAGAAAGCAATGCTTCCAAAACCAAAAACATACCCCTGAAGTAGGTTGGCACCCTTCCCTGGAAGGGTCTCAAGCTGGCAAGTTTCACTTCCCCCGTCTAGAACAGGGTTTTTTTTTTTTTTTTTTTTTTTTT